>CM050406.1:12200326-12615326 GCA_027580255.1 Therioaphis trifolii | reverse complement strand
ACAAACCAAACAACAATTAATTATTAAAAAATATATGCTACATTAACAATATACTCTCGGCTCAAAACGAACTAAGAGCGCTGTATGCTAAGCACTCCACTGCATCCCCGTCCAGTATAATATGTGCCAACTGCGGTAATACAACAAAAAATATTATATAAACAATATTTAATCATGAAGATTACACATACATTTTTGATTAAAAACAAATCCCCGATTATTTCATTTATAGGTGTTTTACTTTTATCCAATAGGATTCACAGTTAAATGATAAAAATTTAAAATCAAGATGAACATATTGACCACGAGTTTAGCTCCGTTTGTGTAAAAATCTTTTGAAATCCAAAAGTTTATATAAACATACAATCGGTGTTTGGTTCGGGAGATGGGAGGGGGGGGGTATCAACGTAAAAATTCCGCTTTGTGCCCCAGCAGTATGGTATTGGGCGCCTAATAATAAAGATAATATTATGATTCGGATGACCCATGAGGATATGACACATCGTCCGTACACGACGACGACGACTAAACCACACGACGCGCGTTTAACGGGCGCGTACCCTTACAATATTCGTATATCATTATATTTCATCGTGATAAAACGGCGTGTGCGATATTACGCGTTGCCGGCAGGGCACCGACGCTCGGTGTAGGATAATATTATGGATGGTATCCTAACCGCGCGAGTGTAGCAATAATTGTAGTTGTAGTTATGGTATTTAGTAAGTAGTTGCACATACGCCACACGCTCGTACGTCGTCTCTAAGTGTTTATGCACAATATATAACGTGGTCGTGTACTTCAATCATACCTATACTGCTGATAGGCGTACGCACTCATATGATTGAATATATGTACCTAGCCACCTAGGTATGTAATATGTATTGATAGGGCCGGATTAAAGGAGGAAGAGGGGCCAGATGCCCTAGGGCGTGAGATTTAAAAGACGTATTTTTTTTTTTTTTTTTTTGAAGTATTTTAAGAAAAAAATACTTTTACCTGGTGTTTACTATATCCGGCATATTATTTAAAACAAATTAGGCCTTCGGCTTAGTGAAATTGCGTCTGAAAAACTATAACTCGACAAAGAATAGCGTGAAAATAAAATTGATAAAAAAACACGAAAACTGGATACCAAAAATCACCTTCGCTGTTTGCAGTCTAGCCAAAGTGAATAAAATCAATAAACATCATACTATATCAAAACAATTTCGTGTTTATAAAAAAAAATATATTACATTTAGGGTGATATGAACCATTCTATCGCCTCCGTCTACGTCTATGGGTATAGAATAATATACCTATGTCCCGTTGGTAAATATACATTACCCATCACCATTATTATATATTATGGTTGCGATTTCCCTTCTGAATTTAAAATCGGTGAACATTTTACCCTCTGGCGAATAATTGTATAATTCAAAAATTAAATGCATTATGGTTATAAAAAGTTGGCTAAGTTGTTTAGAGTTTTTAATACAAATCCTATTTGGTATTAATAAATTGGAACTTATAGAATAGTAATTTTTCTTTGAAATGTTCAGTAATTATCTCAAAATTGCAAAAAATTAAGTTGCTACGTACAAGAAAACTTGAAAATGCTTAAAGGTATAATTTATCGTGAGATAAATAAATTTTGTATTTTTTTCATATTTTATATTTTTATTGATAATACGAGTGACAATATTTTTACTAAACGATTCAGAATATAGACAAAAATGTCATACTGGCTTTTTTTTATATCCGTATATTTAAAGAATTTTAAGAAGGTTAAGCAATTTTTATTCGGAGGACAGCGTCCTAAATTTACACACGCACACACACACACACACACACACACACACACACACACACACACACACACACACACACACATCTACACACATAGGTGCATAAAATATGCACATCTACACTGCATACACTATACACACCTATATAATATTATATTATTTGTACGCGCGTTGTACACTGCAGTTGCAGACACGCGTTTGCGAATGACATATTATTTACCACACACACACACACACACACAAACACGTATACATATATATACCGTGTTATATTGTTGTGCCGTATAAATCATTAATTAATCGTCCGATTGAGAAACGTCGGCGATGCGGTGAAAAAGTCGAGTTTTTTTATTTCTATATGCGGTAATATTATATATTTTATAATATTATAAAAGTAATGTGTGCGTGTGTGGGAGTGTGTGTGTCGTGTACGCTGTACGTGTTCGTTTGTACACCTATATATAGGTTGTGATGTTAGTGTTAGTTCACCTACCTACTCCTCCATGATAATTATAATTTGAGGCAATTAAATTTCAAAAAGGTCAAAAACATAATAGAAACGCATTTATCACTGCCGCCGATCGTTTAATTATTGTGAAAAACAATAACGCCGGCGCCCTCGTGCATTAAATTTTGTCGTAATGGATTATTCATTTTTTTTTTACATTACAGGGTAACGTGTACACTCGTAGTTTGCGCATACTCTCTCCCTCACACACACATACACACACACACACACACACACACACACACACACACACACACACACACACACACACACACACACACACACAGTTACGAGTACGTTAAACGCTAAGTAACGATATACTAATAGTATTATTATTTATATCTATGTTTGTACGTGGATATATATTTTTGTATCCAATAAATAATAAAATTTACCCTGTTATTAACTGTAAAAACAACTTTTTACTCCAAATAAAAACATTTTACTGATTTCATGACATACTTGAAGCATAGTTGAAATCAAATTTTTTAATTAAAAAAGAAGCATACAGTAGGTGAGTTTATGTGGAACGCATTGTTGCTTACTTACAAGTATACACTTATATTCGTTTTTAAAAAGTTTTTGCGTATAGTAAGTAGTAACGAGAAACTGCGTGTTATGGAAAACGAGTAAATAATGTAAAAGGTATTGTCTATACACTTCTTTTATTCTCTGTAATTACTAGAAATTATATATCTTCATTGTTAACGTACAATACACCATAATTACTATACTGATTAACCTAGGTACCTACATTAATAGTTCATAATTATTAAAATAAAAGTCGAGAAATTGTAATGTAAGATTTTATACAATGGTTTCGACGATCAAATATTTCGATTAGTTCCATCGCCTATTGCTATTATCTTTTTATTGTTATATCTGATTATTCCAGTAAGTATATTACCGATTTCTCCGTGTCTAAACAAAAATGTGACGAGACTACGATACATAAGTTATTTTAATTGACGTCAAATCCGTTGCAAATTATAGCTATTTACGCCAGTGTTACGTGAATAAATAATAAAAATGAGAAAATCGATTCACAGACGAAATCATAATTTTTGAAACTACATTTACTACCTTTCTTTACAAAGCTTCATTCGTTCTTGTTTATTGAAATGTATATATTGATGAGTAATAATTATAATTATTCACCATTCAGTTACGTAGGTAATAATAAACTTCAAAAAAAAAAAATGCAAATTATCGATTCAGTTGTTTTTCCGAAAACATATTGTAAGCTATAGTCGAGACAGAGCAATGAACTTGCGGGCACATACAATGATTTTAGTGGAATTAAAAAGTACCTTTTAAAAACAAAAAGTTCACGCCATGCAATGCGCACAGGTGTAATGTTATGTATATACACCCTCACACACAAACATAGTTACACGCGTGTGTTTAAGACGTATATACGTATAATGAAAGAGTACCTACGCGATATTCTGGTAAAAGGTCAATCTAACTATTATGTAATACTAGTCCCGTGGGTCATGCTTTAATTTACTTTACAAAGTTGTGTAGTGAAGAAAATAAAACTTTTTTCTAATTGAATTTCTTATTATTATTATTATTATTATTATTTTTTTTTTTATATAATTCGAAATAAGGTTTCAACGGCGCGGCGAGAGTTTATTAGTCCAGATTATTTTTAACGCAGGATTACAAGTACAATATTTAATGAGGGGAATTATTCAGAATAATGTACTTTAAATCGTTGTAAATAATGTGATAGTTAGTTCATACATCTTTTCAATACATATTTCCTTCTATTATAGGATCATTAAAAAATATATATTTTACTGATAATGCGTATCTTTGTAGGTTTAGAGTGCCAAGGGCATCGTACATCAAGAAGTTACGTCAAAATTGTTATTTCACGATTCTTTTTAATCATTTGATGGTTAAATAAAATAAGGTAAAAGTTTATCGGATATTTTCCGATTATAATAGTTTGAATTTTTACTATTAGTTGTCAGTAAATATTTATAAAAAAGAAGGCTCGCAGTGAAATAGTTTGCTAGATTTAATTAGTATGAGGCAAATCTCTCGTGTTACTCCACCGCTGTACATCTACATGCCGAATAGTAATTATTCATCAATCATCATCATACGATATTTATCTACAATTATTTACATGCTACTCACACATAATATTATATATACTTGACTATAGATATCTTATTGCAATTTAAGGATTTTTAGAATTTGTTAAGTTTTCACTTTTTATAAATTGTATTACGTCATTTATTTGTTAACGAGGTTTCACTGAAGCAATTCGTATTTAGTTTTATAAATATACAAGACTATGAAATTTGAAAATCAAGTTAGGTAGGTAGTTATTTATTTGTTTATATTTCTTACGACATGACGTCTAAAATACATATATATTTTATTATATATAATTTATTGTAACGTAATAACAAAACAAAAAATCAATCAAGTACTTATTAAAGTAAATAATATTGGTTAATTTTATTTTATTATTGTTTGATAAATGTTTATTTTTAATTAACATACAATAAATATTAAAAAGATTTTGTTATAACTCAGCGTATTTAAAAGCGAAAAAATCTTGTAATCTCTAGAAAATTGTATTTTATGTTTTTTTCTTTTCTTTTTTTTTTTAAATTTTTGTAGTAAATTTAGATACTGTAATCTTAGATCGTAATTTTTTTTATTACTTTGGCAGGTTTCAATAGTTTTATTTTCGTTTCACGTACGTAGTGTTGTCGATGTACATTGTACCGGAGTAGGTGTTAACGCTTGTGACGATAAATAAAAATTGTATTTTAATGTTATGAGATTTGCTATAACTATGAAAATATAAAACAAACAAAAAATAAAAAAATGCTATAAGATTATGCATAATTTACATAAATAGTTTTTCAAAAACAAAAGTATTTTGGATTTTGAGTAATGTGAAATGTTGATTTTATACTGATATTAATTGAATTGTTTTTTATAGTGAAATTTTTTTTTTTTTTAGTAGTAGTTTAGGTCCAAAAGTTACGTCCATCAACACTATTGATCAAAAATTGCATTTATATGGTTCTAAAAAGAAATAATTTTTCTCTGTTTTCAAAAGTTTTTACAAATAGAACGAAAAACTACAAAAAAATCGAGTAAAAATGGTCAAATATCCAAGTCTATTCATCCAAGTCATTTTTAGTTGTTAGTCATTATAACAAAGATGCTAGAAATTTAAAATATTCACCAAATACCAATAATAATTTTAAACAAAGTTGAATAAAATGTCACAAAAAGTTGACTATATTTGAGCTAAATGTAGAATCAAGTAAACTCTTAATTTAGATTCTAAGTGAATTTGAGGATCTTATGGTTTTTCAATGATGTTTATTTTTTTTTCTGTAAACACTTTTTTGTGTAGTAATAATGTTCTAAAAGTTTTATTAAGCAACTCTACAGATTAGAAATTTGATTTAACTGGTACTTTAAAGAGGTCATTTTTATATTTTCTCAATAGTTTTTCCAAATTTGGGGAAAAATTAAAGAAAAACCGAGTAAAAACAGTAACATTTTCCGTAAATGACACTTTCACTAAATCGGTTTCAGTTTATAGTCACTTGGAAATTATAGTTCCTAGAAACTTGATATTTTCATCATATAATATGTATTAGTGGTAAGGTACTTAATTTGAAATATTTCAAAATTGAAAATTTCACTCATCTTGAAATATTTCAATGAAATTATGAAATATAAATTTTTTTTTAATTACATGACATGATGTTGGTAAATAATAATATGATATGTATAAGTGAAATGTTATCAATCAGATTCTATCATTCCTTGACAAAAACCTTATACTAGTAGTATAAGGTCTATGTTCCTTGATTATAGACTTACAGTTTGACCATAATATAAACTAAGAATTATTTTGTTACCTACGCACTGAATTTATAAAAATCTATGCGACACGGCGTATTGTGAAGGCTCCATGTTTTATACCAGATACCAAATAATAAAACATATTGAGTTTTATAAATTTTAGGTTGTAACCACGGTATTATAAGACATCTTCTAAGACCGTGGTTGTAACTATTAATGATTTTTGGAGCTAGAAGAATTTTATTTACTTGATAATAGTTCGTTATTTCGT
This sequence comes from Therioaphis trifolii, assembly GCA_027580255.1. Classification (NCBI taxonomy): domain Eukaryota; kingdom Metazoa; phylum Arthropoda; class Insecta; order Hemiptera; family Aphididae; genus Therioaphis; species Therioaphis trifolii. Next base: position 12,608,905 of record CM050406.1, on the reverse strand, counting down.
AATGATTATTTATTTATTTTTTCTTGTCTTGTGTTGTAAATTGTAATTTGCAAAAGAAATCTTAAGTGTCTAGTTACAAATTAGATACCTGTCTAATATTGTATTTTATGTACTTATTTAGAGATAATATCATTTCATAAATAATTTTGAGAAAAAAAAAAGTAAAATCTGTGATAGATAAATAATACTCTTTTGTAAAAAATAAATGTATAGATAACATTCACAAATGCAAGAGTTAAAAATGAATAGTAAGTATGTTTTATGTATAAGTATAACTGTATAAGTGTATATAATTTGGTTCAGGCTATATTTAGGTATCACCTTTATTTATACATTATAAATTTAGTAAAAAATTAAACACTATAGAACTAAAAGTAACATAAAAAAACATAGGCATTGGGCACTTTGTGCTTAAAAATTATTTATGTTTTCAATGTTTTCATAGAATAGAATAGATATACTACCTAATTAAAACGTGTTTTCTCATCTTTATTACATAATATAGCTGAATAGCTCTAATATGTATTAATTGGAAAACAACCCTTTTTTAAAATTTATTTTGGGAAAATTTTTATTTTTCGTGTGAATGAAATATTTCATGAAACTCTCATGAAATATTTCACGAAATATTTCTAGAAAATAAATTTCATGAAATTTTAGAACCCTAATTAGTTGTATGTTGAAACATACTAATCAAAAGTTAAAAAAAAAAAATGTTCGCTTTTTGGTTAAAAATAAAACTTTGAAAATCCTTGTTTTTTTAAAGTTTTCTCTAATAAAGTTTTTGATATTTGACAAAAACGTTTGAAAATTTAATATAATCATAATTATATTGAAAAAATTTCAAAAATTGTTATTAAGGAATTTGTTTTTATAAGCGTTTAAGTAAATTGTTTTATAATTTTTGTAAAATAGGCTATTTTATGTCAATTTTAACACTTAAATGTTTATTGAAAAATATTGATTCATCCAATAATTTTGAAATTTATATATATATATATACAGATAGAACTACGTGTTTCAAATCTTTTGATTAAAAAAAATCTCATTTGTGAAACAAGAAAACTTTAAACAGACTTGATAATAAAAACATACCGAAAATTTAAATCAAAACGATTAAATATATTAACGGTGTACTTTTGTTTATTCTGAAGCTTTGCTTAGAATCGTTTAGCCAAAGAATAGATTTATCATTTCTTTAAAATTAAATATACCCGTACCCATTATCTATTCCAAGAAGCGTTGAATATGGTGCGAAATATATACTATTTTTTCGACTGTTTTTACATCAAATTACTATCATAAATGTTTATTAAAAGCAATTGGTTCATTCAATCTCTATAGACTTATATGAGTTATATATATATAATACTTTTAGAATCTTTTAGTAAGAGAACATTTTTACCGGGTTAAGAATTCAAAATTTGATAAGGTTTTGATTAAAAAAAAAAAAATGATGTATATTACACCGAAGTTTTGCTCAAAATCGTTTTACAAAGGAATGATTTATCATTTCTTCAAAATGAAATACTCTCATCAGTCATCACCATTATCTTGTCCGAGAACCGAAGGGACTTTTTTAATGAATATTTTAGATTTTGAGGGGAAGCGAAGGAATTATTGGTTTTACAATGATGTTTATTTGATTTAAGTTTGCCTGAAGATACTTTTCCTGGTGGTAGACTTAGTTTGGTACTTATTTATTATCACCTCGCCTCGTTATAATTTATAATAATATACTGGCAAATAACAAAGATTGTTATACATTTATTACAAAAGAAAAATTGGTTAAATAAATGACATAAATTTAAAAAAAATTAAAAAAATAATAGCGGTTGTGTTCCGCTAAATGTGGTAGAATAAATTGCCACGAAACCAACTGAAATTTTATGGATTTGTATTAAGTTAAGTTTTTATGGTGACGCGACTTTATGGTAAACAATGAAAACATATTTGAATCAATATTTTCGACCTCTAGTGTTAATCATTAATACATATTTTCTTTATAATTATTTTTATTCATAATTCATTTTTTAATTAATTAATTTTTATTTTTATTAGTTATTAATGTATATTATGTACTTTGTAATTTTTGGATGATATTAATATTACTGGGCGATGACAAATGTGGGTGGAAGGGTGGCAAATGTATTACGGATCGGTGATCGTGCAATAACATAATGCTTTGCGTTAAAAATTCTGCCACTTTTCATGTACTTTAAATACGTCGTTGTTTCAATGTCTACTTGATGCAGAGTACCGATGAATTGAGTGAAAACGGTAAAATTATTATAATTAGCAAGATTTTCATCATCTCGATTTTAATTATATTGAGTCATAACTCCAAAACCAATGTTGCCGAGACCATGAAATTTTTACCGTATATCAACTAAACTCTTGCACAAATTTGATTGAAATGTCAAAAAATCATTTAAAGGGATTTTTTTAGACATTATAAAATTTTGAAAATACATTATTTTTTTTAACGATTTTATCTAATAATAAAACGTTTAATTATTGATATTAAGACTTAACGATGGAATACAATCTTACACATATAATTTATCTAATTACCACATTATGACAGAAAATCTAAAAAACCGTTAACCAGGATTTTTTTTCTAAATAATTATTTTAAGTTTCAATGTCATTCGCTAAAGCTTTGTTCAGAGTCGTTTCACTAATGAAACGAGTAATCGTTTCTTTAGAATGTCACACATTCATCACCAATATCTTGTCCAAGAAAAGAAGATTATCGTCCGACTTTTTTAATTTTGAATTTACAAACAGTTTTTTTGAACGTTAAATTTACAGATCTTGTAATGGGAATAACATGCACTTACATACATATTATACCAACTATTCAGAACTTAATACGTCATAAAAATATGAACACTGTATTTCACAATATATACTCCTGTTTTAAATGTTTAAACATTCACTTAAGCATAATACCATCAACATGAAATTTAATTATGAAAAACAAACATAAGTAAAGGGGAGAAAACGATCCTTCGCATCCACTAATATATGATATATCCTATTTAAGTAGTGCGTGTAAAATAAATAACCGGTGTCCGTTCAGGACTAACGACGTATACAAATTTCACCTAGGGGATCGAATTGTGTTCGGTGATCGTCTTGAACACCGAAGTCGTTACATATTTAGTTTCCAATCCCCTGAACATTAATTTTGTAGCAGCTATAAGAATTCCCGCACCGAAGACCAATTTTACTTGACCATATATTTAAGACACTCGATACAATATTAATTTCTCAACACAGAGTGCACGAGTATACTCGTACATACACTCTCATTATAAATACTATACCCATTGATATTTTTACAGGGAAATAAGTATAATAATTACTCTACTCGTGCCTTATTCAATGCTTAATATATTATTAATACAATAAAATAATTTAAAGTAACAAACTAGAACATTGTGTACAATGCAAAAAAAAAAGCCATACTGTGCTTCATCCCTCGGACGAGAGAACGGAGATAGACGTATTGAATTTTAAAGAAACGATGAATAATTTCTTTAGTCAAACGATTTTGATCAAAGCTTCAGTGTGAAACATACCGTTAGTATATTGTCGGAAAAAAGTTTTTATTCGTTTTTTATTAGGATCTTCACATTATGTGCTACCCACGAGATACCTATTACCGTAATAATACATTTACTGAAAAATAATTCATACATAGCTAAGAATAAATCAAAAACTTTTGTATTTTTTTAAATAGTGTGAATTATTCAAATACATGCATACGTTTACACAAACTCATATTCATAAAAGGTTTTAAGTGAATGTCATAATCGTATTTTAACAGTACCTTTATTAGAAATTTACCTCATTGTGTTTTATAAAGGATTATACAGAAAGGCTTCGAGCTATAAAAATAAAAACTTCTCAAAAATGTATTTACGGGTTTTTAGTTTGGATTAAAATACATTCAGAGTGGTATTCTCTTTTTTGCCCTTTATATAAAATGTGAAAGGTTAAAGTAAATTTTGCTCCTGTGGACGATTATATTTTTTGAATGTTCTTATTGGTGCATAAGTGTAAAAACCAATTAGGAAATGGTTATTTCGATGGTAATATTTCATCGAAAGTTTCCCCCAGTGGAAAGTGATTAAACGAAATTAATTTTCACAAGTCGTATTGTTTAAACATTTATTGTTTTGCATTATATTGTTGATTGTTGACATTTATTGATTGCTTTACCTTATAATATTGATTGAAGCATACTGAATAATAAAATTAGCACATTTAATCGAAAACATGAAAATAAAAATTATGAAAATGTTAGTTTGTTTATTTAGCATTGCGAGTGAATATAAAACTATAGATAGTTAATTATTAGCTTAGAGTAACGCGTAAGTACTTCTTTTTTCTACTAGCATTTTTTTTTTACTCAATAAAGGTCAGTTTAGATTATAAAAATTTGTTTCAGTGTAAATCATGAATGTTACCTTTTATATTTTTGAGCTCTAAAAGTTTCACATCTATTGTTCACTAATAGCTGTCACATATTATCCAGAGAAGAGCATTGGGGAAATTGCAGAAGTTCCTAGAGTTAAAAAGATATTGTGAAAAACGGTCAAACACTAAAAAAAATTTTTTAAAAAAGTTGCGAGTCTAACGCGTTAAGTCACGTGATCAAACGCGCTTTTAAAATCTTTACTATTTTTAGATAAACCTCGGAAAGTTAAAAGTCGTTTTTCGAACGCAATGATTTATCGTAGCTTTCATGCTTAAACTTATAAAGTTAAAACACACCTGCACCACCATACCGTGTCACAGTTACACTTACAGCCTCTGCGTATATGCTTTAAGTTTCTCAATGCCTGAGGATTAAGTTGAAATATGGAAAAGTATTATGTCACCACCAAAGAAGCACGTGTACGGATATTTTTTTTACTGCCAGGACGCTTCATTGATTTTTGTTTTGGAGGTGACTAACCTGTGTCATGTTAACGAGTGCACTTCACACGATTCTAACACAGAATAACTTCTGATAACCGGCAATTTGTAGTTTACCGTCTAGCGGAAATTTTATATAGAACTTGACCACTTCGTTATCACCGGCACCATAATTACTGACAAAAAAAAAGTAATAATAATAATAATAACAATATAATAGCTACGTTCTTGGTTATCAGACAAAGAAGAATAAGAGGTAGGTCTGCGCTGCAGCTTTAACCGTAAAACCGGTCTTGAACAAATTAGACTAACCTTCTTCTCTCTCCTCAGAGAGACCTGCCTGTGTCTTCTAACGGAAAACATTCGTAACACGTTAATTTTTTTTTTTTTTTTATTGTTATTTTCGAATTTCTGTGTGAGTAGGTTTCTAATTTCTTCAGACGTTATTATTAATACGGCACGAGGTAAATGATACGTGCGTGTGTGCGATCGCTGCAAAGAGCGAGCGTGTGGATAGATAAACATTTTTTTTTTACACTTGGTTTTTTTCTTCACAATACATTTAACAATAATAATAATATTAACAATACATAACAAGGGGAGTGTGTTTGCCCATTAGGACAAAGTAAATTTCATTGGATCTTTGCCAAATGCGGAAATTAGGTGGAAAAAAATACGAATTGCATTGTTCCCAAATGAGTTATGAAAGTAATGGTAGCCAGTTTCGATAATACACTATTATTTACGTTTAATCGTACGATTTATGTTGATTAGTTGAATGTATCTTTAAAACAAAACAAAAAACTTGTAATTAAAAAAAAAAAAAACAGTCAGTACCCGAAAATTATATAGATAAACAAATTAAATATTTATTAGTAAATTATATATATTACAAAATATATTTACGGTTTTTGTATTTTAAATACACTTCGGTAACATTACCTGTGGGCATATGATTTATTCGACGCATTTTACGGTCAAAGATTGAACATTTAACAATATTTTTCAAATGAGATTGTGTGCTTTTTATCAAACAATAAACAAAAGTTCGGTAGTTCGTCGAGCCATTGATCAAATACAAGTTTTATTTGATCATTGGTTCAACTGAAAGTATGTTAAATATTTGACAAAATAATATAATTCGTCTGCAATATAATGTATCAATGTTTACTTTTTACACCACAGCGCAAAAATGTGCGGTGAGTCTTTTGAAATTTCATAAAATATTAAGGCTTATTTGTAATAAAACTTTCAGATTAAAAATTATTACTTTTGTGTCTAAAAAATGAAAGAAAAAATATTGAATTGTAAAAGTTATAAATCACTTATACATAATATTACCTATTGTACCGGATATTAGCTAATTTTCGCGAAACATTTTTTGAATGGACTATTAAATACCATATTATATAAATATCGTTTGAAAGTAGGTACATACTATTAATTCTATATATTGAGCAATAATGGACGTGTATGCTAATTTAGGCATTCTATACTCATGATGGTTTCAAAAGGAAACATTTTTTTTCGGTTGTAAAAAAACTACAAATTCTCAATTTTCAATTACAATTGTAAATATTTGAATGAAATAATGAAAAAATTGTTATTTTAGTTTGAATAACAATACATGCTTTTGAATAATAAATTAGTTTTATACACAGTGTGCATCTATTTTTTTGAAGTTTTTTATTTCGTAATTTTTTATCGCAATTCGTTAATTTATGGTTTTTTTTTTATTTAATCATTTATTTTAGTCTAAACGGATAAAATTTTGTCATCTGAGTTCAATTTTAATCGACGGATAGTCATGAACCAATGGACTTGTTTTGTAAAACTTTTGGAACACTTAATAATTTCTAAAATGAGGTTTTTGATAAAAATACATGATTTTAATTTTTAATAACATTTAAATTTTTTCTTTCTATAAAATAAAAAAAAAGTTTTTATACGTAAATGTATTTAAATTTAAGTATATTAATACAACTAATTATTTTAATTTTAAGTTAGTTAAAGAGATAGCTTTATTGGATGCATAAAAATAAAAATTACCCAATCAGAAAAAAAATACACACATTTATAGAAGACCATGATGTAAAAATACGAATTTATCACAATGAAGTTGTAAAATGATATGTTTTAAAATTTTGTTTTTATTATTATATCAAATTCTTTAATAACGGACATGAGTCTTTTTAATTGTAAATGGATTCATAATTTTTAAGTGCACGTTATCTTATAGTAATTTTATTTGTAGTTATTAAATATGTTTTCATTTTTCTTCATCACTCGACTTATTAGACGTAGTTTTTTTTTTTTAATTATAATTTGCAGATTTATTTTACAATGGATTATAAAACATTTAACTTATTAAAAATACATATAACCGTCAAATGTATTACATATATGTATATTTACAAATTTCCGTATGCCGAGGCGAAATTACTCAACAATAATATTTAAGAAATTACATTATATATATCAAAAGTTGTATTAAGAATATTGACTATTTTTTTTTTTAATATGTATATATACAAGAAATTCGAGATAAAGATACATATTAAATTCAGAAAAAAATCAGAATTTACCTCGGGTGTTGACGAATATATAATATACGTTTATATACATATTATCAGTGCCGTAACTACCCTATGTGGCGCCCATGGCGAAATTTATTGGCGCTTATTTTTGTTTTTATTTCATACGTATTAATAATTTTTTATACAAATATAATATTACATTCTTACGTGTTCATCAAAAAACTGCCATATTTTTATTAAGTCTTAATTTACAAAAAAAAAAATAATAATATTAATAATAATAAATAAGAATAAACCAAAAAAAGCACAACGTTTCTTATTCTATGTAAATATAAATGTAATATTACATAATATAAAATAGTGCAGGTATTACTTTAAACAATTATTGTTATTAACATTCCAATTTTATCTTTCTAGCCTTTTTTCCACTTGATTTTAATAAAACTTTAAATAATTTATAAAAACAAAAAAGTTACAAAAAATTTTTTTATTTAACTCAAATGCGCCCCTTGGTTTGCTGCGCCCTTGGCAAGTGCCCATGTCGCCAACCTCTAGTTACGGCACTGCATATTACATAAAATAATAACTAAATCACACACTTTTTAAATTTAAGTATATTTATAGAGTACTTAGACGAGTGACTAGCTTCACGGGAGAGAGTGTTTGAGAGGATTTTTGAAGTATATAAGAACCATTATTTTTTTTCCCGACACTGAGTAAGTTTCGATGTTTTTTATGCACTGTCATGAATATTTAGACTGCAGAGTTTAACGAGGTAAAAGCATGTCGAGACCGAAATTTACGATCTCGTGTGTAATACAGTTTCAATTCATCGGCTTATGATAATCCGCAGCAGAAAGGTTTAATTACAGTACACTACAATAGTCTATATAAAATCAACATTGACGTATAAATGCAGCTAATTTTTTTTCCGTGTTTTTTTGTTTCCGTTAGATACGAGAACGTGAAACGCATTTAAAAATGTATATTAATCCAACAATTAACTTTGAACGTTTAAATCTCTATGCTGGAGGTTGTTGTTTGGTACAGGTAGGTATTTATTTTTAATTGTTAATTTTATTGCTTTTACGGGCTACGGTTAAAATGCGAGAATTCTAAAATTAATTAAACTGCAGTGATTTTTTTTCTACGGATGATTCGACTATCTACATGTTTTAGAGATGCAACGCTTTTTTTACGTGCATATATTATGTAGACGTGGAACGATATTTTAAAATGGTCGCTACCTGCAATAACCACGGTGGCAAATATCCTTATAACCGAGTTGACATTTCCATTCGAATAGTTTTAAAATCATTTCGAATTCAACGGGACGTAAAACTGTCGTGGAAATCGTCACAGATAAACCAATATATCCAATGAGACACGTTTATAGTATTCTAATTGTAAATATCAATCATTTTTAAAATAATTGATTGTTGTCGTTCGTCAATTGTCACCAGTCAACGCGTAGTCGAAAACACGTAGATGCATTACCCGACAAACCATAATACTTTGGGAGCTGTCAGAGTAATCTCATGGCGATATTGTTGCTTTAAAAACATCACGTACATTTTATCGCGTGACGCTTGTCGCGTATACCTGTTACGACGACCGCAATAATATAATTAATTAATTATGAAGTCAAAGACGCATTGTTGTAGATTTTCTTTTGATATCGCTAAAATCTGTCCGTTAAGCTGCTGCAGGTTTCTTGACAGCGAGAACGCGGATTATGACATAAATGATGAGGGTTAAGTGCACTCCGCGCAACGTTTCCCTCTCTCGACTGTCCCGAACATACTTTGTGCCCGTCGTGATACACTGGCACAATTACACTAATAAAATACAAATATTAACCTAAGTCGTAGACGATTTATTGCCGTACGGGTCTATCTCGTCTTATTCGTCGGATTTAGACTGAGTGCAGAATACGCATCACACAATATTATATACGTACGTACACGTCATAGTAGTTATGTTTTCGATTCATCAGCCTTTTCGCCGGACGGAGATCGAACACCGAACCGTAACACGCTGCTGCTTACGTTATACGTTTAATTTTAGATTCTCAGTGGAGCGTGGGAACTGTCGCAGCACGCGAGAAACCACGGGCTAAAAAATCTGTGAACAAACGTAAGCAATCGCTCATTTTCTGGTAATTATTGAGTTGGTCTCCCCGCAGAATCGTTATTTGTATATAATATGAGTGTGTGTGTGTGTGTGTGTGTGTGTGTGTGTGTGTGTGTGTGTGTGTGTGTGTACGTGACGATTTATGTGCATTGTTTCTAAACTCATAACGACCAGAGACGGATGGGATAAATATTGTTGTTTCTGGGAATACGTTATAGACACACCGCCGAATTTCCTTTTTCGCTCGCGAGACCTATTTTCGCTACTCGATCCTGATACCGTTTTTTAATCCGACACATTGAATTGTGTTTATATAAGTACCTAATGTTTTTGTTTGAATAATATCCGAGGTACGATTTATTACATTCGATCGAATCGGCATGTGAACAAGTGGACACGTGATCCTGTGTAGTGCGAACCGGGTACAATTCGACTGAAAAAAATAAAAGGACCTTCGGAGAAAAAGGCCTACCACGTGGATACGCCCCGCGGGCTTATCCGCTCGTGACAATGACAACGACGTATCGAGATGCCGGAGAACTGCGAGACGAATGCTACATTCGATTATTCAGTGGCTGTATATGTCTTGCCCCCTCCCCTGTAGTCACTAACAATTTTTTCTACGCCGCGAACGATTTTGATTTACAATGTCATAAACACTCGATAGTATCATAAAGCGAGCGTATATAACTTACATACCTGCAGCTATATACGTTCAGCTCAGTTCTACCGGTACGGGTTTACGTCCGAGGTTACAACACTATATACCAGGGGTGGCCAAATTACGGCTCGCGAGCCACATGCGGTTTCTCGTCAGAGTCATATGCGGCTCGATGGTCTTATTTACAAAAAACAAAATATTTAAATTTTTTTGTATACATTTATAAAAAAAAAAAATGTTTTTATTGTATAGATATAAGGCTATAGTGTACAGATTAATAAACAAAAAAATTAATAAATATGTATAATAAATTAAAAATTAAACATTAAGTTAAATTTATTTGCGTGGTATTTTTTTCGTGTCTACTTTTTTTAGTAAGCTTCTTAAGATCTGATCGAATTGACGTAAGAGCAATTCTTAGTAATTCTGTGAGATCATCAGTCAAATTTGAACGATATTTTGACTTGATTATTTTCATTAAAGAATAAAGTGATTAACGCGAATACGTCTTTCCAAAAATTGATATCAATTTTACCGTAGAGTTTTTATGGATTTGGCTCCTGATATGATCTTATAAATACATGTGGCTCGCGTACATAGTCATGTTAGCCACCCCTGCTATATACATACTGCGTGTAGCGATGTTATATACGTCCCGTACGGTTTTTCAATCTTCTGCGCGCGCGTCTCTCGTATATAATTATTACTCCGTCTTGTTCCGCGCGCAGCTGTAGCGGATGCGATTTTTTAATTCGAGCAATTGAAATGATTACCGAGCAAGCCGCGACGCGACCATAACGCGTAATACGATTTTCCAATTAAAAACGATTTAACGCGTCGCTCGTCTCGAGAGAGACGGCCACTATATAATATCGTCGTGACGTTTCCGTCAAAACCGCGTTGTGCCCACGGCCGGAGCTTAATATCATCACCGTGCCCCCGGGTTTTGTCGTGTGAAATCGTTCGTTTCGCGACGAGCAGGACTAAATCTATTGGTTTATTTTTTAATACTCGCGTTAATATATTACACACACACACACACCTTTGGTAGGCGAACAACAGTAGGGGTACACGTGCGACACGACGCGGTTTCGAATAATTTCCTGTCGCGGTTAACGTTTACACGCCGTGGTGAAAAGTCCAATTACGTGTACGAAACGTATTTCATGTGTGTCCCACGTTAGAACACTTTGTGCGCGCTGAGATTAAGCGCACATAAAAAAGAATTGATTCCCGCGCGCACGCGAAGGCAGAAAAAAAAACCGATCGCCTTATGGTTTAACGCTATATATATCGCGCAGCGATAGATTAGATACATTTGTGAAATAATAATTTACCGTAAAACGTTATTATCGTATTTTATTGCACGCAGACAATAAACCGCGGATAAACCGCTCCAGTCTCCTCTCGGATAGTCCGCGTGTAACACCGAGAGGTGATTTTTCTGCGTTTTATTTCTGAAACGTTATCGTTACTTTAATGAAAAAATAATAATTTTCGACGTCGATATTAGCGAACGATTTGAAATAGATGAAATTCACATTTTATCAGTACGAGCCATTGAAAACGTATCGACGGTTAAATAATAATTGTTTTAGCGAAATGATGAAATGCTATTTAACACGACTCGTAGGTGTGTAATTTTTTTTTCAATCCATATTAAGTAATAGCATGATATGTTATACCGCCGACTCGACGTGTATTATTTATTTTTAATCGGATCTATGATCTACTATATCAGAGGTATACGGCACAAAATTGTTATTTCATTTATATCCCACGGAACAATCATGATTATTGCAAACCCGGCGTGTATAATAGTTGTAATTACACAGTGTAATAATGATAATACATTTTTTTCCGCGGCACGACGCGCGTTTCGTTTAAGTCTTCAACTGTTACGTAATAACAGATTATATTGTATTGATTATATCCGTCCGTATTACTCCGCAGCTATACAGACACACGCGTGCATAAAACATTCCGCGTCATTTAGATTACGATCTTGTGGGTTTTAATTCTCGATCTGTCAATAAATTATGCACGCGCGCGCGCTCGTAAGAATTTTCTAGCAATAACAAACAATCGACGAGATATTACTACTATTATTGTGTAATAACACGCGTACAATAACCAACGCCGGCGTGGTGTGCGCGCGCGCACTAAACCTTACGGAGGAATACGATTCCGAGTCGCACCTGTACAGTATTACGTAGGGGAAGGCGGGGTCAAACCGTACGAGAGGCAAAACCGTATGATAAGGTTTTTGGAACAATGAGTCAAGATAGAAAAAAATTTATTGATGTTTATTTGTCCATGACCGTTATTGTTATTGTTATTGATAACTATTAAGCTCTTTTTTTACGAATTCCCGCTCAAATTCTTGTTATCACAAAATATGTGTAATCACTATTTTTTTTTCATATATTGTCATTAAAAACTTTTATATTTTCAATTGTTTGATGTGAAAAAAAAATTCATCAAATTACGCAAAAGTAAGTACAGATTATTTAATGATATAATATGGAGGAATGTTGCTTATACTTTTTAGTTAATTGCTGTTAATTTGAATACACCTACTGTGGGGCAAAACCGTTGGGGCAAAAGCGTATGCTATACGGAATCGCCCCGGCGTTTTATACGTGGCTATATTATTACATGTTATAATTTACTTGATAACTTTATATTTTTATTAAAGATGGTTCGTAATTATGTACGCAAAACAAATCGTCAATCGTGGGATGAGAGTTCAATGTTATTAGCCATTAAAGCAGTGATTAATGATAAATGTTAAATGTTAATTTGTTTAAGTTTTGTTAATTTGATTAAGTTAAATGTTTATTTTATTTTTATTATTTTGTTACTTACATAAATATTTAAACATATTTGGTTTAAATGTTATTTAAAAAGTTTGTTATGTAAGGTTACAGATCGTAACGAACTACCCAACAAAATTTTGTTCATAATAAAGTGAAAGTAATAGTTGTTAAATGAGTTATTATTTTTTTTTATTCTAATGTAAAAATGCAAAATACTTTACTCAGGATTTTTAATTGGGGAGGGGGGATATTAATATGTATTGCAAATAGTGCTTATTATATTTCTACTATTTTAGATCATAAAACCATCCAAACGGTTTTGCCCCAAGACTAATACGGTTTTACCCCACCTATGGGGCAAAATCGTATTTTTTAGTACTTTCAAAATTTGGATTTTTTTTTGAGTTTAAGTTAAGATTTTTTGAAAATGCTTCAATATTATTGAAGCTAACAATATTTGTGATTTATTTACGCAATCCAGTTTCAAATTTTTCAAATTTTGTAAGTTTTACAGTGCCTAGAAGTTAGTAGTACGGTTCTGCCCCGCCTTCCCCTACCTATACTCTCAGGGCCGTCCCGATGATTTGCGAGGCTAGAGGCAGAGTAAAATTTCGAGGCCCAAAATATCTAAAAAATGTCACTATCGTCAGTTGCAATTATAGCTTCCAAATTTGAAACTCAAATCTGCGCAGTCTTAACAAATATAGTACCTATATTTTGTGGTACCCAAATATAGTGCCTAATGTATTAAAAGAAAAAATAATCAAATATCATTATGAAACATAAATACTTTTATAACATTTTATTGTGTTCCATTCAACAATTTTCTATGAAAAAAACAAAAAATGATTTATACATTTCTTTAACTCATCAACTTTACTTTTTTTATTGAATTTATGAAAGCGGGGCCTGTCCAACAATGGTGAAAGCGCGGGGCCCCGCTCGCCCTGCCCTGGGGGCGGCCCTGTATACTCTGTCCGCGTCGACTGTACACACACCACAAGTACACACACCGGGCCTGGTCGTCGGCGCAGTGGCGCGCTCAGTATTTTCTAATAGAAGGGAGGATATTTTCCAAAAAATCAAGAAATCGTTATCCGACAAAAAGACCACATTCGTATGAATAAAATATAATACTTGTTTATTTGCAGTAACTTCATTCGTTGACAGTTAAATTCACCACACATATATAAATTAATCTATACCTAGGTAATTAACACTACTCTAGATTCCACTCTAAATTATCTACACATCCAAACCCAAAAATCTCATCACTCTCGTACAAAACTCTTCCTGGAAACCCTATGCGCAGGTTTAAACGAAAATGGTGTAGAGACTTACTCAAATAAATCCACATTAAATTATTTCACGTTGGGTTCTATCAGTGGATGGCCTCCCTCCTCGTATTAATCATGTCTCACCTGTAAATTTCATCACAATATTTACTTATTGTGCTCCACTAGCATAGATTGTTTATTTCCAAAAAAAAAAAGGTAATTAAAGAATAATTACAATGTACAAAACACATGAAAAAAAAATTATTGATAGTTATAGAACAAAATCAATTTTTCTTGGTTTTTTAGCAATTTTATCTCTTAGGTACTTTTAGTGGAGTAATCGGTATATCCTTCAGAATATCTAACCATATTTTAAACATTCCTATAGCAAATAAAATTAAAAAAAATGTGTAATGACTTCGATGAAATTTTAAAGTTGACATTTACTTCTGTCATTGAATTTCGAAGATGAGTTTTCACGATTTTCAATGTTGAAAATGATCATTTTGGTGTGGCGGCAGTGGAAACTACCCGTATAAATATGCATAATATTTTTAATAATGTTTGAATATTCAGGTAGAGATTAGAAGAACATATAATTGAAATGCATCTAATGCAGTGTTTAAAACTGCATTATTTTTATAATCTTAGTTCGCCACATTCTAAATTCTGCCATACAGTTTTCTCTCCGCTGAGGGGGGGATATGACACTCTCATCAGTGGCGGATCCAGGGGGGGCCAAAGGAGCATTTGCCCCCCCAAGCCACCCATAGTAATACACTAACACCCAAAATACCAAATTTTATCAATAGAATATTGAAAAATATTTTCACTTGTCATACTATATAATACAGTGAAACCTCTGAATACCGGACACTCTCGGTAGCCGAAATATTGTCCGTTATTTAGAGGTGTCCGCTATTCAGAGGCAAAAATAAAGGAGGAGAATAGGTTCCTGTCCCCATAAAAACGTCCGCTAATTGGAGGTGTCCACTATTCAGAGGTGTCCGTTAATGGAGGTTTCACTGTATATTGTTGGAGCGTGGTCGTTATTCGTAGCATGATGAGCATTCGTAGTTTTTTCTTACATATATATATTTTGTCAAATTATATCGTATTTTCGCTTTTGCCCCCCCCCCCAAAAAAAAAAAAAAATTATTTCTGGATCTGCCACTGACTTTCATCAGTCCCGTGAGCACGGCCCTGCGCCGGCGGTTCGATTACGACACCGATGACGATACGTGTCCGCGTCGCGGCCTGCAGAAACGATATCATGGCACGACGTGCGCGCACCCGGCAACGCGCAAAACAAATATTTTCCGACGGAGTCGACCCGCGAGTTATGGTGCGCGACGTCGGCGGCGACGGGGGTGGTTGAGTGCGCTCGGCAGCCTCGGCAAATACGCCAAAGGTATACGATGTGCACACACGCGGCGCGGTGCGTACACAAAACGATAATTCTCGTTTTTCATTCACGTGCGCGCGGCTAATGCAGGTCAGTACGTTAAAGGCACGCAGCGCAAACACACACGACGACGACGACGACGACGACGGCAAATGATTTCGGGCGCTCCGGACCGCATATATACAATGGGAAAATATTGAAATTTATCGTCGTGATTATATCCGCTCGTGTTTGTTTCGGCCTCATTAAACGGATCGTCTTTTACACGGCGGCGGCGCCACTGCAGGCTTACCTGCAATCGAGTTGGTTCACGACAGTGTGATGACATAACACAAACACAACATCGCATTTAAACTTATTTATCTTCGTGTGGTATCACGTCCGCCAAATCTCACCTGGGCTCCCTACAGACCCGTTCGAACCTATACGCGTACAGTGTACACTACATTATATATATATATATATATATATATATATATATTATAGTTAAAAGGTTCTACTTCTTGTAGTCCGAACACACACACACGCACGCACTCGCGTGTAGGTACAGCACTAAACGAAATGATGCTCGAAACGTTTTCGCGGAGTAATGGTATTTTCGCCAAAAGTCCGCGGCGCGTCTCATCGTTATTTCCCTAGATAACAATCGTTCAATATATACAATACAACATATATATATATATATAACATATATATGTATATGCACAGCATTCGATAGTTTCCAAAAGTAGGTGCAGAACCCAGCGAACAACCGTACTTGTAACTTGTAACTTTTGTTTTAAAAGTTATTCCCCGAGTTTCATTCATATTTCTCTCCGTTCGAGGAGAGTATGCGTGCGTGGGGGGGGAATAATGTTATTTTCCAAAGTCATAAAGTGCCTTCGCAGTCGCTCTGTACGTCGCCGTTTTTCCGTGTTCGCCGCTGCAATTCTACACCGAAAACGTGTACTATATACAGGATGGGGCAAAACAAACAGTGCAGTTTTGAAGGGGTATTAAAAAAAAAAAAAAAAACTGCGCGACATAGAAAAATGCGGTTTATTTTATTTGGTTCAGCAGTACATCCCATTTTTTTCACTTAAGCTTTGAAGATCACATCAACAAGATGATGGCCTCCAGCAGCGGTACACTGATGGAGGCGATTCCTGAAGTTTTCAACCGCTTTCTGGCACATATCGACGGGAATCACGGCGATTTCCTCTCTAATTCGGATCTTCAGTTCTTCCAAAGTGTGAGGACGGTGTTTGAAGACCTTTTTCTTGAGGTAGCCCCACAGGAAAAATCGCAAATGCTCCAATCCGGTGATTTTTTCAAATTCCAGGTCACCTCTCAGAGAGACGAGGCGCGTGGGGAACATCTGCCGTAGTTTCGTCATCGAAATAATCTCTGTGTGGGCCGTAGCCCCATCTCGCTGGAACCAAACGTCCACCAGATCTTGTTCTTCAGCCAACTGCTACGATTCTGGCTCAAAAAACGGTTAGACGTGCTCAATGCTGTGGCATGCTTCCGGGCAGAGTGCCTAGGCGACTGTTCGAAAGCCGCTCTCGCTGCACCCACATTTTCGGGCGTTCTTACCGATTTTGGTCTTCCCACACCCCGAGGCCTTGTCGTGGATCCAGTTTCTTCCAACGCACGAACTCAACCCGCAATAAAATTGCGATGAGGAGCGGGATCACGACGCGGAACGTCGAAGTGTAGTCGGAAGGCCCGCTGGACGGCAACGAAAGAACGGTCGTTTTCGAAAAACGAGCGGACGGCGAAGCTTTGATGCTCTCCGGTCCAAACCATGATAACGACTAAAAACGGGGTGAGTGGCCCGATACAATGAGACACCTCCCGAGTTGATACCACCGTGGGCGCTGGGTTTCCCGAATTTCACGGGGTGCCTAAAATCCTTAGATATTAATAAATGTCAATTTAAATAAATAATAATTTTTTACCTAAATTGTTACCTTATTTAATACGACCTTTTTCATATATTAAAACTTTTAAATACATATTAATAATTATTATGCATAAAATTATTTTCATTTAGAAATGATTATAGAATGATTCATGGGGTGCTTGAGCACCGCAGCACCCCAATAGTCGGCGCCCATGGATACCACTACCACAACGGATGTAGCCGACCTTAGAAACTGCACTGTTTGTTTCGCTCCACCCTGTATAATGATAATAATGAGCGATCGCTGTGGCTGCTGCTGTAGCTGCACGGCCACAACAAACTCGGCGACTATAATAATAATAATATGTAACACGTTATTATTATGTCGGTGCGTTGTGGGTTAATCACCTGCCCGGCGTTTCAATCGGTCACGTGTTGTTCTGATATCCGAACAAAACTAGCGCGACCCATGACCGGAGCACGTACGGAATCACAGAACACAATACTACGGCAGGCAGTGCCTACACTCGTACACACGACGTGTACATACACTGATATAATGCCAAAAAGACGTATTGTAGGCGTCTCATTTTTACTGCACATACACCCGTGAGTCGGCGTGTGTGTGTGTGTGTGTGCGTCGTGTGCAGACCCCCCGGGAGGTCATCGATATTGTACAATAATACATAATGTGTATATGTGTGCACTGTGTACCCGTTGTGCTATCTATGGTTTATTTTGTACTACGGACTACGGTGGCAACGGCTGTACTGTATTATTATTTTAACATCGCGGCACAAGTTTTTTTATTTTAATCGTTATTCCTTCTTTCATTTTTTTTTTCTGTGCAGGATCCTTCTCGCAGTTGAATTTTTACGGTTGTGCGAAATCTCAATAAAAAACGCGATGTAGCCTACTTCAATAATTTTTCTCGTTGTATATTTATTTTTGTTGTTTTTTCTCACGAAAATACATTTTTCCGAGCAGGAGAAAAAATATATATATTAATAATTTATCAAGAAGAAAAAAAATTAATAAATCGGTATGTAAATATGAAGACGTGTCCGAAAAAAAAGTAAAAACAATGAAAATTCATTTTGTAACAACTCACAACTCTCCTAAAAACTATTTGAAATTTAAATGTATTTAAATTTTGTTTATTCGCAGTTATTGAGTTGTTTTTTTGTTTTACATTTTACATTTACATGCCACGATTTCAATTCATAAAAAACTTTTAGAATTTAATTCTTAATTGAACGCATGTATTATAGGTTTTTATGTCATAAAACAGTTTTCACGGGATAATTAAAAATAAATTTGTTTGTACATGTAATATACAAGGTGCAGTTTGAAGTTGTGTAACGTATACTAAACTACATTTAGACGTGTCTAAATTAATTAACGACCTACTTATACGTATAAATGTATATTTATGTGTTCTGACGTTCTGTGTATGTAGCACCGAAGAATAATATTCTAGCCAAAAGTTTTTGAAAGCCAATTGTGTTAATGCCAATCGTTAAATTTTAATATATTCTCAGAATATTCTGGATTTCGCGATTAAAAATATCTTACGAGATAATTTTAATTTAAACGTATGATTCATCTTCATGGTTTGATATTTTATTCATCGCTGACGGTCGTTAATACAAATCGCGAAATATCAACAAACTTTAATATTTCACTTGCTTATAGGACGACGAAAACGTAATTCAGGTACTGATGTATTATGCCAATACCTGGGGTGGATTCAGAGTGGGCAAAAGCGCTGCTGTCCTCCCCAACAATTTTTTCCCACAGTCATTTTATAACGTAATAAAACAGGCACACGCACTTAAACGGCAAAACGAGTTATCTAATATATTGAAAGAAAAAAAAAACTGACATACCTACATAGGAATCACCGAATAAAAAATTTTAATTAAAACGAGAAACTCATTAATAATGCATTTGAATGGATAAAACCTAATCGGAAGCACGTATTTTCTCTTTCTTAATCGATCAACTGTATAGTTGACAGACTAAAAATTGGATGTTATTTAACGATAAAACGGTCAAATCATAATGATTATTTGTCCACCACGATTTTACGAGGAAATTTCATTATATACTATTTATATATTACTCAAACCGGAAGGTATTTTTTATCATTCTAATCTCTATTTTTTCAGTCATGTTTGGGATTTTATAATATTTTTTCTCCTAGAAATTTTAAAAGTTTTGACATCTACAAGTCTGTCAAAACAAAAATTTTCACCATTCATTATACACGTGGTTATCAATTTTCTTAAATGACAATCGTTATTTATAACGTAGTATTATAAAAGAGAAAACTTTTTTTTCGGAAATTACATTATGTTTATATTTTTAATATCAAACCAATGGTTTAAAGGATATAAGTTAAGAATAGCGGAGTAGAGAGGTACAAGAACTCCGTAAATATATATTGCCATACAGCCTAAACTTTAAATGCTTATACCTTTTCAACTATATAAGTTCAATAATAAAATTTCAAACATCAACATAAAAAAAAAAGAAAATGTGAATTGCTATTTAAGAAAACTAAAAATTTTAAAACTCGTAGATTAAAAAATGATGTAAATTTAGGTTTTTGCAAGTGTATAGGGATGTGAACTTAACAACTTCTAAAAAATATGTGTATATATATAATTAGTAATACAATTTAAAACTGACAGAAATAATGAATATAAACTGATAAAAGAATCACGTAGCATATAAACTATTTACTTGCTGACTAATGAAATGGTCTGTTTCACTTAGGTAAGTACATAACAATGCTGATTTTAAGACTGTAAATATAAATACCTAATTATTATAGAGATGTCTTTTTCATGAATATGACTTTTAAGTTTTTAAATAAATTTTTATTGCGAATGCGTATTTACCGCACCAACATAATTCGGGGGAGGGGGGGATTGAACCAAAAACTACATGCTTTGACCTTCAGAATTTTAAACATTGTGCAAATGTGTTCCTGTGCTAAAACACTTTAATATTCTGGATCCGCCGCTGTATTCTAATAACAAATACATCAGTCGAATATAATGTGACATAGATTTACTCACAATAATGATTGAATATCGTTTTGTTACGATTATTTCTTGAACACAAATATACAATCGAATATTATAATGTTAAAATAAAGGTTTATCTTACATCAAGCATATGGGACTGAAAATATTTTAATTGGGAGCACTGAATATCAAGTTGGATAACGAAATAGTAAAATGTAACATACACTATTACGTTATTATATTATATTTGAATGAAATAAAACATTGATTTGTTTTTTCAAAGGAAGTTACTAATCTTGAATTTTAATAGCGACCGAATAATTATTTTGATACATGTTTTATATCGCCTCCACTTTCTTTGTATTAAAAACGTATACAAAAAAAAAAAATAAAAAAAAAAATAATAATAAAAATAAATTAATGAAATTATTGTATTTTATCAATAATTATGTACAAAACACTTTATAATTCGTGTTGGTTGAATTGTTATTCTTGTTAATATCTATTTCGATGTTAATTCTTAATGAATGAATATTTTATGACTATTGGAATTAATCATTCTGAATAATTATTACCATGAAATGCTTACAGAGGATAACCATTAACGCACTATAACTGTGTCGTAATCTTAACTGTACAATTTTTTTCAATTTGACAAACCATAAAATATTACAGTCAAATTATGTCAATTTATTTTATTTTTTTTTTCTAAGCAATGTATAAGAAAAATTATTTCACTCACATTTTTAGTTGCCATTTTTTAAGCTAATGAAAACACATTGAAATTTCACTTAAAACAGTAATACTTATGACGTTGATTTTTCGACTAAAAAACTCTTAGCAATCCATAGATAATTACATTTAGAATACAAAAATGTTCGTTGACTAATTTTCTAAAATTGTTAATAATTGTCACGTATTCAGTTCGTTAAAATAATTCACTAAAAAAAAAACAACGCATTTTAATAATACTTTTTTTTAAAAAAAACTACATAAATCTTAGTTATTTCAGTAAACTATTGGTTTGCTGCCTATTTTTATAGAAACCAATTATTATAACGATTAACTTGAATGATTTGGTAATACTTTATGCTTATCTATTATTTGACAATAATTTGACAACAAGTAAATAACAGTAAGTTTGCGTTCAAGTCAATTTATAATTTCATGCCTCGGTTTGTATTTTATGTTATGCATATTATGATGTATATGAGAATATATTTTTTAACAGTTGTTCGGATTGTTTTAAAAGAATTTAAATATCGAATTTACATGTACCATGAACGAATCTAAGTTTTCTTATTCCGTGTTTTACATTTATTGCCCAATATGCTAATATTATATCATGTTCTGAATATAATATAATAAAAGCAATAAAAAAGTCGTTTGTACGAGGATAAAAGTAAGAAAATACATAATAATATAATCAAAATACTCGGAGCACTTAAATTATTTACGCGGAGTATCCAAATAATATTTTACAGGTCTTCTCTATCTTCACCGGTATCCCACGCTAGTGGGGTCCAGCTACTATTTTATTTTCCATACTTAATTGATATTTATTTAAAAACTCGAATATTTCGATGTCTAGTAAATAAATGAAATTCCCTTTGAAATTATAATATAAATGACGCGCTTCACACGAACACAATAAAATAATAATTATTCCGTACATAATTAATTCATTAATATTAGTCACGTCTGGTCTAATAACAGTTACTTGGATTATTCTAGTTCTCTTTACTTATTCAACGTCAATAAAATTGACGTTATTAATTTTAATTGACAAACCAATTTGTACGCCTGCATATAGCTAAGTTTCGTTTCTCACGAACACTCAACGCCAAGAGTCACAACGTTATGTTTTCCAACAACAGTTGGTAAGTGTTTTTTTTTCCGAATTAAACACTTACTTTTAGAGATGTTTTTATTCTCATACGAGAGAATATTCATCATCAATTATTTATTCGTGAACAGCGGGTAAAACAGTTTGTAACGCGATGGACTCGCGATCGAGATATTCGTCATTGTAAATAATATCATAAAGAAGACACTGTAACCAGTTCGGTTACCAGGAAAACAATCGTTTTAAAAATTGGCTAAGGAATAGTATAACAGCGTACGGTGTGTAGTGTTACACCGTAAGTTGCACCACTGTGTATACAACAATAAGTCACAAAATTACGATATAATGTGCGCGCGCGCACACACACACACTCGCAGTTATAGGGTTTCGTTGTTTTCGTCGAAGGTCAATGAAAACATAATACGATAATAATAATTATTGTTTTAATAACGTCCGATATGTGACGAGGTGCAAAACAAGAAATAAATATTCAAATCACGTACACCTACCGCGCGCGTACGATTTATACGTCGTGTCCCGAACACAAAAAACGCATAAAGAGTGACAGGAGGTTCTCGGTAAAAATAATTTCAGTGAGCGTACCGAGCCAGAGACGTAGACAGAGAGAGGGTGAGAGAGCAGTGAGAGAGGGGGGACGGAAAAATGTACAAGAAAACAATTTTGAACAAAACAAAAAAATAAAAATAAATATCCTATATTATATACATATATATTTAAATATAAAGAAAAACCACGCGAATCCGCGGTCGTTGCAGTATTATATGTATATAATATACAACATGTATATTATACACTCGGATGAGCCTCAGAAAACGGCGTGTAATTTTATTTATCTAAACGGACGTTTTACGAGGTTTTATCATACGCCCAGGACGAAATCGTTTAATTCGAGAAAACACCTACACATAAAAGCGTATACCGCATACTGCAGATACATACAGGATGTGCTACGGAGATTAAGCCATTTGCAATATCTCTCGTACTAAAAATATTTCCTTTGCTCAAGGAAATCAAGTTCTATTTTTTATAATATCATTACGATCCATAAGGCTAAAGATTATAATCTTTAATTTTCAGAGCACACACATAAGCGATTTTGTAAAAACATTTTTTTTTAATTTTTTTTTTTTAAATACAATTTTAAGATGTATTGTGTTTGTTTTTTTTTTTTGAACATTTTGTCTGTACAGATTTTTCGTTGAAATTGTATTTGATTTATCAAAATATAAAAAAAAAAAAAAAATCATTAAGAAGTTGATGAAAATAATTTCCAAAAAAGTTAACCCTCTAAAATGGGTGTCGTCAATTTTTTTTTTGAAAATTTGAAAATAAAAATGTTTGTTTTTGAATTTATCGACAAAACATAAACATTTTAATCGAAACACGATCGTTTGTAGTGTATATAATTCCGCGAGTCGTATAAAAACTAAAAAAAGGATTCGATCATCTTCGTTATCTCAGGAGATATTGCGACGGGCGTGATATCTCCGTGGGTCACCCTGTGTAAAGCGTATATTATGCGTAAACCCACGTTACGCCACGTACGTATAGAACACACACTAAACGTAATACGTAAAACGCGTATGAATACGTATCACATAGAGGTTAGCACACACATCGGCGTGACAATAAACGTTTATTGAAATCCATAAAAACCGCGTCTCGTCTGCCGTTCTGCCGCGGCGGCGGCGTCGGTAAAACTGTACGAAAACTGTACATTATCATGTCGTATTAAAATATATAAATCAATACGGCGTGTACGGCGGGAGGCTGAGAGAACCGAGAACGCCACGACGCCACTGGATCTCTTGCGTGTACGTCGTCTTGCGTGCGGACGCGTGGCTGTAATAATTATAATACGTATAGGCGCTCACAAAACTGCACTCTCTAGCGCGCGCCGCCGCAGGAACCCGCGCAGCTTCGGCTCTCTGGCGCGAGATAACGAAGCCACGTTTACATTTTACCGTTAATGTTTTCCGTACAACAATAATTGCTTATACGCCTCAGCGCGGCACGTTTAACGGGCGAAAACTAAAAACACACACACACACACACACACACACACACACACACACGTGGTTGTCGCTGTTGTACGCGCGGTCGGAGTGATCGTGAAGAGTATATAAACGGTGTGATGCCTCGAAAACTATTGTTTTTAAAAGAACGTGTACGACGTACGTACAGGTACATTGTTTTCAGGGAGCGTTATGATAATATATTTCGTCGGAAACAATTGAAACGGGTTCGCGATGTCTCGAGAGATACTCATGATTTACCGTACGGTTTTCGAAAACAGCGTGATGTTATATAAATATGATTTTTTTTTTTTTTTTTACTTTATAAAACGTGAAAACTCACGGAAGTAAACGTATTCCGTCGTCTCACGCGAGTCAAGAAGTCGAGAATATTTCGTACTTCGTGCTCACTGCAGATACAACCGATCTAGAAATAGAGATATATATAATATATTTGTATACTTGTGTGTCTGCAGTATAAACGAGGCGTCTCGTAAGATAGGTTGCCGTGATTTAATATTATTCAAACGATTGAATTTTTCTCCGTGGGAAATTCACAACTCTACGCTTATAATATATTATATTCTTTTATAAAAAAAAAATGACATTCTGTTTCACTGTTTTTTATGAGAAATTTTAAGTGTTTAGTTCTTTTTGAAATGGCAACTACTTAGTATATATATACGTATAATATAAAAAAGAAACTCTTTTTCGAAAATTTAAATATTTAAATTTCTTAATATTTTACTAATAGTTAAAAGGATATTATGAGCATTGAAAGTTTAGAGTAGAGGAGTGGAAGAGCAATCAAGAAACGGTACCCCGCAAGTTTTGCTACCACGACTCTGCTGCTCTAAACCAGGGGTCGGCAACATTTTTGGTGTCAAGGGCCAAAAATTACAAAAAAATTTTCTCACGGGCCATAATTTGAAATACACCTCTTTTATTTAAACAAAATATTATAATAATTTAAAATTTAATTTATTTAAGTGCATCACTTTTTGGTACATTGACTATCGAGGTATTTATACGAACAAAGTTATAATAATAATTGCACGTCATTATGATAGGTAATAAAAAAAAAAAATTCTTAGTAAAATATAGTATAATATTGGAAAAAAAAAAATAAATGAAATAAATAAATACAAATTAATGTGATTTTTGAGTTTGAATAGCATCAACAAGTTTATTGATAGCAGGTTTTATTTTCGATGTCGAAATTCTCAATACAGCGTTTAAGTGACCATCGGTTAATCGTGAAGCGTATTTGCTTTTCCGATATTTCATTAGTGAAAAAGTTTGTTTACAAATATAAGTGCTCCCAAATATTTTTGTAGCAAAATATTTGATTTCCCAATTTTTATCAGTAAAGATTACGTGTTGTGTAATATTTTTAAACTAAATATAAATTATTGTCACGGGCCACATAAAATCGCTACGCGGGCCGCGGGTTGCCGACCCCTGCTCTAAACCATTGGTCAGATGATAAAAAACACGTAAACGAGAAAATATCTTTCAAAAAAAAAAAAAAAACATATTTTCTTTTACGATTTTCTCGAATAAATCAATAGCGATGACTCATTCAAAAAACAAAAAAAAACAAAATCTCGTAAGTACCTATTTAAAGATTTGTAAAACAATAATTTTTTTTTTTTCATAAAAACAGTAGTTCTGAATGTTCCGATATAGGGTTTTAAATCGTAGGTACACGAGAAAAATCCCGAATTCAAGCGTTAAACAAGATTAAACCGTATTGTACGAGAGCAAATCGCGGAACGCTCTGGATATGTTTATGTACGTATTATGATATTATAATATATTTCACTTAACACACGGCCACGGTATACGTAGCGCCGACTGCTACTACTTGTTCGCGAGCGAAATCGAGAATATTTAGCACTCCGTGCTGACAGCTGCTGTAAACGACTGGGTGTACACGCCACACGGTGCACACATACCTATACGCCTGCAGCGGCCAACACACAGACGCGTGCACTCGTACTTTAAACGTTTAATTAAATATATTGTTCGTTAGAGAGAAAAAAAAACCCAAAGTAGGTATACTCATTCAGTGTGTCATACATAATAATTATACTCCGGTGAATAATTTTCGACTTGATATTGTAATCACTTGTGAGGTATGCATTACGCGTATACACCTGTGTATAGTTATATTATATCGCTCGTATACGATTTTCATATATGTATACCATTCACCGAACGCGTGTATAATATAATAACATGTGAGTGCAGTATGCGCGGCGTGGAGGCTGTTGAATCGCTCGCGCGCTATATATAAATACACGTCATGTGATAAAATGTTCTCGCGTACATTAAGAATATTAAATTATTTTCGAACGGAAACATTAGCGAAATCGGCGAAATTACATTTTGTAATACCTAGAACGACACAAAAGCTCTGGTTTAAATAGAACAAAAGTGTATAGATATACGTGCGAGTGTAATATATATATATTATATAAATAGAGATAGATAGAGAGAGAGAGATAGAGAGAGAGAGAGAGAGAGAGAGAGAGAGAGAGAGAGAGAGAGAGAGAGAGAGAGAGAGAGAGAGAGAGAGAGAGAGAGAGAGAGAGAGAGATAATTTTAAATTTTAAATGCCGTCACGAGTGCGTGTAATACGTTGGAAAAACGTAGAAAATGTGCTGAAAACACGGCGAAGAAGAACAGAATAGAATGAAAAATGTCTCCCGATCGTTTTTCGCGTCTGAAACAAAACGATAAACAACAGTGGTACGAGCAAGTGTTCGTCGTCCGTTCTGATCGTCGACTCGTTAGGCACCGCGTCGTAGTCCGTGACGGTGGAAAAATATCCATTTTGTCAACCCGTCGTCACATATTATTGTATACGTCGTGTAGAGGTGTACGATTTAATAAACCGCCGCCCAGCGGAAACAACATCAAGCATTAGAGTGAAAAACGGAGCGAATATTTCCCGGGGACCCCGCGTCGCGACAGCACACGACGATAAACAAAACGTGAAACACAACCTACTTATAACAACTACGAGAGACCGCCGGTTTTCAGTGCGGCTGCAGGACCCCCCCCCCCACACACATCAAATTTTGGACCCCAACACGATACTGATTACTCGGGCCCTGTTATTTTAAATTCCAAATATTACGTGACTATATATACGTTATTGATTAAAACTACTCGTAAATTATACTATAAACAGAGCCGGATTAGGTACTTTGGGGGCCGTAAGCAAATAATTCAGATGGGCCTTATTAATTACTTAATAAATATAAGTAACATCAATAAAACATACAAAAGATTATTGTTTTTATTATATAGGTATATATATATATATATATATATATATAGTCGTTCTCCAAATTTAGGGGGGGCGTGTTTGAATAATACTATTCAATATCTCGTATAGCATGCATTAACCTTGACAAACGCGTAACGAAAATAGCTTATCCGAAACAGTGCCGACCCGATGTATTTTGGGGCCCAGTGCAGAAATTTGTGGGGCCCCATATCCTTTAATAAACTTTAAAGTCATATATGATATCTAAATTTTAATTTAAACTAATAAAAATCAACTTTTATTTCTATAAAACACAAAATTAGTGCCTGGTTAGGTATAAATAACACTTTTAGTAATACATGAGCATGGTGAGATAAATATGACCTAATAGTTGTTATACTTTTACTTACAAAAAAAAATATATATATGCATAATAACAAACATTATTTAAGAAATAGATACTGCATAAAATATACATAAAATATTACTTAAAAATTTTTTTCCTCGCTTTTTTTCCTGCAAACAGGTCAATATTGTTTCATTATAAGTTATAACTCAAAGAATCAGCTAAGTACCTCGATTCATATTATAAGAAAATACTACAGTGAAATCCCACTTAATATTCCACTAATAATATGATCATAATAATTACATTTTGTAAAGTTTACAAATCGAAAATCATGTGAAAGAAAAAACTAAAATGATTCTTTTTTTTTTTAGTAATATGTGAAGTAGGGTGGTACACTTTAAGCGGGGCCCAGCAAAATCGTAGGTCTCGGTGCGATCGCTCCCCCCTCCCCCCTTAGGGCCGAAAAGGCTCGACCAATTTTAATGAATTTTTTTCGTATATACTACATTTGTTAGATAATATAAGATAATGTTTTATTATACTTATACGTTCGATTTATTTGAAAATTTATACGGCAGAATAACGTTTTCCGGGTCAGCTAGTCATATATTTTTTTTATACCGGACATTTTACGGGCCGAACTTTTTCGAGGGCCGTAAGCAATGCTTATTTTGCTTGTAGGTAAATCCGGCCCTGGCTATAAAACACCATCACTCCATAGCTTATACATATATTATACGATAAGCATATCATTAGTAACACGAGATTACTAATATGCTTTAGTGATTCATTAGGTGTATGAATATTTCATATTTACAAATCGAAATATTTTTTTTTTACGTAATTGTGATTATAACGATCGATTACAAACAAGTTGACTATAGGTCAACTCACACACGAAACTCGCATTATTTTGTTTGTATTGTCGAAACGTACGAAACAATATCGTGTGTTGGTAAATTTGAAAAATCGCATCTGAATTTAGATTTAATTTCCAATCAGGCAAGCCCTAAGGCCTCGTACTGAAGCCTCCAAATACTGTTCGAATGCGACGATATGCGTTGTACGCGACTCGCGGAATTAAATCATCTGTTTTCTCCGGCCACAATAAGATCATCCGTTTACGATGTTAGTATTGTTACGTGGTCGTGTGTATCGGTGTTATACGCGCACCGGCGGCGGGTGCATATCGTGTACCCGCGCCGGTACGTGATGCACAGACAGGGCCGGCCCAAGGTATTTTGACGCCCCGGGCAATTTTTTGAAAGGCGCCCTTAAACAATTCTCTATAAAACATTTAATACTTTTGATACTTAGGTACCAACAAATTTCGTTTCAAATTCTTATATTTATGGATAGGTAAAGGATTGCACAACTTATTTGGGTACAATTTATTATTATTATTTATAATCAATATGTATTGCAATTATTTCTTTAATCGGATAAAATATAATAAATATTAATAATAATACATTTTTTTTTAAATATACATTTTTTTCTAGATTTCAACTCAGCAAAATGTTGTATCGCTTCGTTTAGATCTAATCTAGCGACTATATCATTTTCCATACTGATTAATGCCAAATTGTTGACACGCTCTCTGTCATTGTTGATCTCAAGTACGTACAAATTAAATAACAGAATATTCTGTAATGGATAATTTAGTCATTTAGATATACAGGGTGTTTCACGAAGATCTGACATGTTGAATAACTTTTGTTCTATTCAATATTTTTAACTTTTTTTTTTTTAATGAATACTATTAGCCTAGCGCTACAATAAAATTACATTAACATTTTTTTATTATTTTTAAAACTCAAATTTCAAAATTTAAAATTTTAATTTAGAGTTTGAAAAAAAAATCAAAATAGCCATATTGTAAACATGATTTTTAGAATAATATGTATCGTTTATCTGCAGTCATCAGATAATATCACTAGTAAGATAATGAACTATTAAGCAATTTAATTTGATTTTTCGTAAACTTTAAAAAATCATAGAAAATTAACGAATCAACCTTTATAAGAATTTCAAACACCAAAATTTTTTCTAAAAATCATGTTTACAAAATGGCTATTTTGATTTTTTTTTCAAACTAAAATAAAATTTGAGTTTTAAAAATAAAAATAAAATTTTAATGTAATTTTATCGTAGCGCTAGGCTATAGTATTCATTTAAAAAACAAAAAAAAAGTTAAAAATATTGAATAGTACAAAAGTTATTCAACATGTCAGATCTTCGTGAAACACCCTGTATATATATATATTATTGTCAATTTGAATATTACACTCAAATGTATAAAATATTCGTATATTAAAAGCGCCCCTACTGCAAAAGTAGCGCCTCGGGCAATCGCCCGGTTCGCCCGTACCTTGGGCCGGCACTGTGCACAGACACGCATTTTCTTCGTCTCGCCGTGTGATGCGATATCATTTTGATCCTCACGACGGAATTCGGACGCGCAAAAAAACATACGTCGTCGTACGAGTAAACGACGGGCGGGCGTATCAATGAATGGCGCGCGTAAAACAGAACAATATCATAATGAACGAAGAACATAATATTTTATCGTAATGGTTGGTGGTAGTCGGTTCATCGCGATCGCGCTTGGTCAAATGCTATCAGGGTTTCGCTTGAATCACGGTGTTTATCTCGTCGATCGGATGTCTATTTAATTATGCACGTTATATTCGTGTACCACCGATTGTTTTTAAACGTAAAAGCGTATACGTGTAAACGCACATCGTGTACACGTTAAATGTTACGATAAACCGTTTATAATATTATAATGATTGATACTCCGTCTCTGCGGTATACCGTCTTATCCGTGTGTACGAGCTCGTATACACGTCATAATATTATATACACATTTTACATTATAACAATGTACAAGAAGCGAAAAACGACAATGTAAGCATCGTTGCTGTATAATATAAAATAATTATAAAACGTTATTGCGTATTTATTTAAACGAAATAATTAAATAACATTGAGAAATTCAGTAGAAAAATAATTGTACTTTAATCGCATTTCTTATTAACTAAAGTCGAATACATTACGCGCGCATTCATCGCGCGGCTCGCGATACGAAATATATTATTTAGTTGAAAACAAAGAAAAAAAAAAAATTAAAACTTAACAACATAAATATTACGTTTCAGTTGTGTCCGTAAAATACAAATGAAACAACGAATAATCGTCATTTGATAATAATAATAATAATATGTATTTATATAATCCTACACTGTACACACTGGCCGTGTAAGCCTATTTGTTCTTTGATATTCACGTAGGTCATACGATCTGATAGCACGTCGTCGTGGTTGTAGTGTTTTGGAATTTACAACGCGTCTCACAAACTGTGTCGTACAACGTGAAAACCATATAAAAGCAAAAGTAATTGGATACTTATTATTACGTGCAGTATGCAGAGGTACAAAGGTGATTTGTTTGCAATCAACGTGTACGCTGTAAACACGTAGGTATACCTATATACCGCCTGATAAATTAGGTCGACATGATTATTTTATAATCGATAGTTTCAAAAAACAAAATGCACTGGCGGCAATAGCGGGATTTTTATTGCGCTTTATTGTAATTATTATTACTGTGGTTGAGAAATTGAAATGAAAACGGTCATGTTTTTATCGTGAAAAATAATTCATTTATTCACAAGCCAACACCGTAAAGACTTTTCGTTAGGTAGACTGCATTGTACAACTTGGATAACATAATATAATAATACAATACACAATATTTATCAAATTTACACGTTTATTCGTACCGACCTATACGACTAGAATATTCTAGTTGAGCGTTGAAAATTTATGAAAATTATCAACCTAAATACGTCAAAAACGTTACTCGTAAAGCGATTATAAACTTTATACACTTTCTCCTAAACGTTTGTGTTCGAATTCGTTGCACACGGGACGTATGTGACAAATTCCTTTTTCGTGATTTGATGAATCATTTTATTGTGTTTCATTGACACGCCGTTTCTAGAATTTTCCAAAAATGTTTTTACGAAAAAACGGCTGTGTTCACCAACATCTGGACTCGTTATGAAGTCTTCACACTAGAAATAAAAAAAAAAAAAAAAAATAAAAATATAAGTTACGTACAACTCAGTATGGATATACCCACTGTTTGTGAAACGTGACGAGAATATGTAATTATTTATTTATTATTGGATACGTCAGGTGTGACTTTGATGTTTGATAAATTTATTAGAACTCTATTTACTCATTAAAATTGTGAGTCTTTATCGATTCCCCTTGATCTCAATTTATTTAATAAGTAGCCAATGTTTGAATTATCTAAAAACTATAACGGTCATATTTTTATAGCTCAATCGCTGTATGGTACACGCGTTTTTAAATTATAAACGAATTCCAATGACTATTACCCCCCGCACACACACACGGATACCGAATAAAATACATGGGTCATACGTTTAAATTATATGCTCTGAGCAAGAAATACTTTTAAATTTTAAATTTAAATTCATAAAACTGAACGTTATTTTTATTTAAGTCCGATCTTGAGGCTACTTTCACATTATACCGATTAATTATCCAGTTCTGACGAATGTACAGCACATTCATAACTACTTATTTAAGACTTGCTAAAATTAGTCAAGTAGAACTATTTTTAGTACACAATTTGCAAATTCTCATTCTCGTACTCGGGATATTAAAAAACAGTTCACCTTCCGTTATTAATATAATAACGACTCGATTTAAATTTATTGCAAACCGTGGATTAACTTTGTGGTTTATTGACGTCACATTACAGACTGTATACAGTGTATTTTGCACACGTTGATTTCAGTTTATTATTGATTAAAAAATACATATATTTGCGACATTTTACACTTTTTTTTCTCCTTAGATAACGCTTAATATTAATATTTGGTCAATAATATTATCGAAATATTTTAAATATTTTGTAACTGCGTTACACAGTATAAATAATAAATATTATACCATTAGAAAATACACGAATGCCAATTTAAAATGGGAATATTTTTGTATCTCAATTCAAATCACAACTATCAAAATGTATTCGCATTAAAATATTTATCACTGCTCGCGGGCAATTAAAACAATTTCGATTAGATATCTATTTTAATTAAAAAGAACTGCGATCGCGTAAAACGTTTTCAATACTTGTTTTTTACGTTTATAATTTTGTTTACAAAAGTTTTTACGTTCATTAAAATTTTTCCGGAATATTCATTTAGAAGCAGATACCTTCCTATCCCTTTAAAACTTCGGGCATCTATTGAAATATCGACTTTTGGAATAATACTTTTTTATAGCATTCGACGGAAAAGGATAACCCCCGTAGAAGCAATCTAAAGTTAGAGATAACGAGCCAATGGAAAGTGTTAATTTGATAGATTAGCATCTGCAGTGAGATTAAAGGTAATTCAATTGTCGGAAGGGACCAAGAGGGTTATTAAAAAGTGTCATAAATCTGCAAGGGAGACACAGCTTAATGGCATCATTTTTGTTTTTGTTATTTTTTTAAAAAGCATTCTCGTTTAAGGTAAAACAGTTCTAAATTACCTTCATCCATTTAGCCTCTAATATCTCTTTATCAATCACAATGTCGAAAGTTAACGGTCGCAAG
This sequence comes from Therioaphis trifolii, assembly GCA_027580255.1. Taxonomy (NCBI): domain Eukaryota; kingdom Metazoa; phylum Arthropoda; class Insecta; order Hemiptera; family Aphididae; genus Therioaphis; species Therioaphis trifolii. The sequence goes on along the minus strand of CM050406.1, from coordinate 12,575,079 downwards.
TTTGTGACGAAATACAAATCAGCACAATCGAAACTTCCGCTCAAAACGTGCCTAAACGCCACTAAAGACTCGAATTCGGCTCGGATGCCCGTCTCTTCGAACACTTCTCTGACAGCAGCGTCACCGATAAATTCCCCTTAAAACAAAAAAAAAAAAAAAAACAAAAAAATTACGCAATAATCGAGTAAAATAAAACAAACTATTATTCCTACACTTGTACCGTTAATGTCAAATGCAACGTACGCTTCGTAATAATAATTATAAAACTACGAGTAAATGAGCTCCGATTTAAAACTAATAGCCCGAGATCGTTCGCGATATTATAAGAAACAAATTTATGCGAATAATTTCGTCTACTCAAAGATATGTACGATATTAATACGCATTCAATTAGATTATATATTATATTATCTTAATTAGTAAAATTATGTGCCATGTTCGTATACGGACAGTGTGCGTACATAAATCATTATACATAAATATATAATACACTCACACGCTACGTAATAATTAATATGAATATCATAGGTGTATGATACATATTATGCGAACATATTTTACGGTGTTCATATTATTATTATTATTATTACGCGATGTATAGATTAACAATAAATCATCATCCGCAATAATAGTATAATAATAATAATAATAATATCGAATGCGTGTTCGCGTGTTACCTTATTATACCGAAATAGAATTTCGAATTATTATTGTATTGTGAATTAGCATGCGTGTAAAAATTACGGGTCATTGCAAGTCGTAAACTTTTAACGAAAAATATCGGGTTTCCGGTTATTAAATAAAAAATAAAAAAAATAAATAAATAACACGAACACAACTACTGATTATTAGTTATAATAATAATAATAATAATAATAATAATAATAATAATACAGAACAAAAATAAGTAAAAATAATGACATCGATAACGGATGTAGTTGGCTGATATTTTTTCCATCCAGGTGTCTACCCCTTACGCACGGAAGAAAATTAAAAATCGTTACGTTGTACTCGTTTGGATTCGTGTTGATGTATATTATAAATCGCGTCCGACGCCCAATTGTTAGGTAGGTACCTATTAAATATAGTTTTTAGTAATTAAATCGAAATGAACCGAAAAATACAACGTGATACAGGTTTTAGTGGAATTATCATAATTTCGCACACAAAATTAACGAACGTCGTTTTAATGACTCATTTAAACGTTAAAAGAATTAGATTTTTTTTTTTTTTTTAAACTTTGTGTCGACGAACTAACATTACTTCACTTTTATACTTTCACTAATTAATTTTTTGCGCCGGATGATAACCGTTTGTTATTATTATCATTTTTTTTTTTTTTTTTAATTACACGGGTTAACTCATAAATATATAAGAGAGATGCGAACCAATAGTAATAAAAAAGAAAAAGAAAAACACCTTGTAAAACTTCAAAGTATATACATATTGTATATTGTATATACTTACCAGGATTTACATAACCTCCGGGCAATTTCCAAAATGGAACGCCACGGTCTTTGACGACTAACAAATGATCGTCGCGTATCACTAGACCTCCCGCGCCCGTGGAAGTATGAGGGGAATCTACCGTCGTGTTTTCACCCCTTAAACGTTTGTACATCCACAGTTCGTTACCGTCCGGTGATGTTCTGTGAAACAGGAAATTGTTCTAAAACCAAAACACAATATATTTTATTATGTACACGTGCCGCAGGTTGGAAATCCTAAAATCCAACCGAAACGTTAATATGTTACGTGGGACTTAGAAACATGTCAAAACACAAAGCCCAACAAGTTTTAGAAGTATTACCTTTTCAATACGAAATGACATGTTATAGAATTCCAGTTGTTATTAATAATTTTTTTTCCCCCTTAAACGCGTCCAATAAGCTCGACGAGTTGTTTGCGACGATATCAAAAACATGAAATTGTCATTCGAGACGAGTTTTTTCGGTCACTAATTATTAATCTCGTATAATATCACTCGAGTTCATCGTTGGTTTGTATTTCGCATGTCCTCGATCGTAATTAATCTTTTGCGTTTGCGTTGAGGTTATTTTTCATCCGTTTTTAAAATTCAAAAGGAAAATCGTGTGTCTGAACGCGTGTAAATTATATTTATATATGCACGTTATAAAAATATACTATGTGTACGAAATCGACTTTTTATTTTTACCGAGACACTTGTAGAGAAATAAAGACAGCCCTGCATATATACCCGGGTATTTTGCATAGAACATTTAAGATCATAATAACTATAAATAAAGAAGGTACATATTTAAAATTATTATAAGTTTATTAAAAAATGTAATAACCATTACGTCATAATTTAATATAATATAAATTCCATGAAAACATAAAATAAGATTAAGAGCAGACAACTATTTATTACTTAATATGTAATCAACGAAGAGAATAGTTATTTCGTTCACGAAGACAAAAGTTGTAAAAGTAATTTTATCCTCAACTTTAAGTTTACCAGTAAAGTAAATTTTAATACTAATCATACACAGTATTCACAAAAGTTGTTAGGCGCAGTCTTTTATTAAAGTTTTTCATGGCCAAACGATTATAAATGACTAAAAAGTCTTGGTAGATAACATATTAGCGTTTAACCATATTAAACTCAAAACATAATTCGAAAAATAATAAAACAAGTAACAGTCTTTTAAATACTAAAAAACAACAATTTGAATACTTTAGATCCAGCGCTGAATCGAAACTGGTATTAAAAATGAAGTATCGTAATAAAGCGTAGTTGTTATTGTTATTAAAGCCTTTTATTTTTTAATTAGTGAATAAAGTATGAATAATTTTAGATGTTAAATTTGAATATTAAATCCTAAAATTAAATTGCGAATTTTCATTAATTACAAAAAAAAAACAAATCGTTTTTTATTCCAAAGTACGTCAATTATAATTCAATTTGTTCACCGGATATCTCGCATAAAAATCGGTTGATTTAAATAATTTGTACATTTAAATACTCCCAATAAAATTGCTCAGTTAATACATTCATTAGCCGGACAATTTTTGTTCCATTGCCGTCGATTATATGTGTAATGATATAATTTTCGTTGAAATCATTATAGATTTTCCCAGGGCATTACTATTATCTGATACGTACATTAATTTTTAAGGGTTTCAATGCGTACTGAACAATTAACAACTTCTTACTTTGGCCAGTTCCGTAATCCAGTGCGCTTGTTGTCGAGCTATTCGGAACCACACCAGGTGCACCTGTTCATCCGCCGACCATTTAATTAGAGATCCTGCGGAAAATAATGGTTTTTTGAAAACGTGTTAAACATGAGTTCCGAAGAACGTGCTCGGGCCCCATATGGCGGCAACGACCCTTGCAAGTGGAGGGTGAGCGGCTTAGTGTAAAAAAAAAAAAAACAACAACAAAACTGAAGGGGGTGAAGTTCAATTTCAGGGGCTGCGTCATGTCGATGCGGAGAGGAGGGATAGAGATTGGGGTAGGGAGAGAGGGAGAGAGATTGAGAGAGAGAGAGAGAGAGAAAGAGAGAGAGAAATGAAGAGAAGGTGAGAGAGAGGATTAATGTAGAGTACAGATTCCCCGGGGTATACGCACACAAACTCTCACGGCCGAGGGAATAAATCACAGATTAACTTGACGGTTCGCATTCAAATTTATGTCGATGGATTGTACCATAAGAGAAATATGGCGGAAAAAAAATTCTGTTTATAATATATACATGTGTGTGTGTGTGTGCGCATGTTCTGTTATAAATCCGTTTTAAGCAAAAAGTTTTTTCCCCGCATCGCGAGAGGGGAAAGTTCAATGTCGATCATGCACGAGTTTTATTCGGTTGTTAAAAATATGTTAGTGTAATAGCATGAAAATCATAAACTATCATTGTCAGTATTTTTAAACACTAACGATTGTGTTTGTTTTCAGACCCGACTTTAAACGCCGAAACTCATTGGCAACTCGTCAAAAACGGCAATTTTAACCATCGTTCTACTCGAAGAGGAATTACACGTAATTAACAAATTGTTGTCAAACGGCTTTATAAAAAATGTAAAAACACATGGCATACGAGTTGACAAATTGCCGATTTTGGTACATGTCAAGGTACTCGGAATAAAGAATACGATAAAATGTTTCCGGTTGTATTTTATCTAATGAATAATTTTATGTGTGTGTTTTTTTTTTTTTTTAATCAACACGTTCTGTGTTTGAATCATTATTTCAAAACTGTTTCCCGAATTAATTTTAAATCGTTACCGCAGGTCAATGTGTTTTGGACACGTTGTTCGGTGGTGTTAAATTGTATACAACATTCAAATTAAAATATTTCGTCGACAGCTATTATTCCGTAGCTGTTAGCCAGCTAAATCAAAACCTTTGATTTATGTCACACGAGTATCGCCTAGTGGATACAAAATAAAGTATATAAACGTGATGAACTGAAATAAATAAGATTAATTTTAATTTTCAAATCATCGGTGTATAAATATACTGTTTCGCACATAATAAAAACCTGATTTTATTGAGTTTTATCGATTCATATTACACATAAATGTTAAGCCGTAAATCAATATTTATAAAATGAAATAATGTTTCATACTACGTTCCCCCGGTACCAGAAATTTATAATTTTCCAAATTTTTTTATTTATTAATTGTATCATAATATTTTGTACCACAGGCTTTAGAATTTGTACTCTATAATTTCCCGGGGAAAATTAATTTTTTAATAGCGATGCTAAGAAAACGTTTCCCCGGCATCACTTCGCTTCCAATTGAATTTTTTTTTGACGTTTTCTTTCAACATTAATGGTAATATAATTTACAATTAGTGAAAACAAATTTGGAAAAACGAATTCGGTAGTAATTAAGTACCAGGGAAACAGCGTATTTTTATGCGTAATTATATACGTATAATATGCTTATTTGAAATACTCACATAAATATGGGGTTTCAATGGTTTTACCTAAACGACGTATTTTTTATGCGGTTCGTAATAATATACGTTAGTGAAATTTGTTTAGAGGGATATTGTATCCAGTAATGCCTGATATTATGTAAAGGAATAATTCAGAAAAATGCGTTTAGTCATGATTCGTCATTTAAAAGCAGAAAATCGAATAATAAAAAGAATAATGTGAGTTTTATTTTTATTTTTATTGCAAGCTATAATAGAATAAATTTATTGATTTAAAAAATATTGCCAATTTCGAGTCAAATCTGTAAGTCGAACTTAAAAAAGGGTGGAATTTCGAAACATTAATTTTACTGTTGGGCACTTGTCTCGCTTATCTCGCTCCAGTCACGTGGAAATTGCATTTGGGATCGGTCACAAGGTTCGTGCGTTGTCTTTTTAAATCTGAAAACGATTAATCATCGAATTCTAAAAACAATTTTGAACGGATATTAGTGTATTATAGATACAGATAGATAAGTTCTGACCATAAATTTTGTGGTATTTTTTTTATTTCGCTTTATCACAAAGTTATGTGAATTTCGCAATTTTGACACACTGCCCAAAATATAACGTTCATCTAATTTCCGGTAACTTGTTCATATATTATGTTCTACCAAATATTTTTTTTTTAACTAGTTTACTGCTTTGGCTATAACGTGAAAAAAATATTACTGTTAAATCAATACCCTCAACATTTAAACTAAAAAGTTTAAACGTTAATCATTTTTTTTTTTTTTTTTTTTTTTTTTTGAGTATTCATCAGTTGAAATACAATAATTAAATCATTTGACAACAACGCACAATTTTAGGAACGTGAGAATAAAAATATTTTCGTCTAAAATAAGTTTTGAACAATTAATTAAATAGTCAAAGAACTAAAGTTTACAGTAAAGTATTGAAAGCATTACACTTTTTACAAGTGCAGTTGTGTTTTTGACATTTAATATAACACTTGATTTTCTTCGCATTTAACAGATATAGCACAAAGCGGGTTTTTAGTCAAATTTCTGTTGGGTAAAACTTACATAGTGTAGGACGCGTTTTTTCCATCAACGTACATTTTGTTTTCGAAATTCGCTCAAAAGTCAAAAGCATAACCTAGCTAACAGCAAAGTTCCAAAAAACATCCAAACGCGTTTTGAAATGTATCGCTCAAGACATATTTTATGTTAAAAATGATCGAATTATACTTCGTTGTGCCCGGGAAAAGAAAAACGTAAGTGACAGGTATTTTAAAGAGGTCTTGTGTTCTACCGTATTACACTAAGTAGCTTTTGCTTTTCAGTAATTTTTAGTTCATTTAGCACTAAATAAACGTTACTGTTATGCGTAGCGAACGAAAACGTCCGAATTTGCAGATAGGCCGTATAATGATATGAGCATTAATTTTCTCATCATGTTCTCGTACGGACGACTGGAACGATATGGGACGTATACGTGCACGGTATACGAATATAATGTGCCGAGGGTTTAATATTCTGCATAGAATAAAATCGAATTTAATTATAAATCATTTTCCACGTGTGGATTATGTTCTTGAAACGTTTCTCGGTGCCAATTAATTCATCACAAGTCAGAACCTTCAATTACTGTCGCCGGTCTGCCGCGCCGTTGGCATTTTCCATTACTCCACTCTGATTATTATTCAGTCCATTTTAAATGGGTTTCGGTTGTAATAAACCCGTGTGAAAATGTTATACGAGCGCGCGCGCTCGCGAGGGTATGAGTACGAATTAAAAACGTGTCGGTCCGGCGCGTATACGCGACACACGGAGTTTTACTGAAATATGAGTTTTCGAAATCCTCACTGCGGCGAACGCCGATGTGCCGGCGGAGTGGACATAACTAATTTCTATACGTGCAGATTACACTAAAAATACATATTTTATCGAAGCGGCAGGCAAACATTAACATAATTTTATCGAAATACATCCGTCGGGTTATCATAATAAGTGAGCTGTATTGAGCGCAGAGAGGAAAGAGAGAGAGCGAGAGATAGAGAGAGAGAGAGAGAGAGAGAGAGATAAAGAGAGAGAGAGATAAAGAGAGAGAGAGAAAGGGATATATATATAGACAGGGAGAGAGAGAGAAAGAGAGAAAGAGAGATTGTTCATCCGGACGGGGTTTACGTACGCCGGGCCGGGTGTATCGCGGCAGAAGGCTGCGGCGGCGTTTAATCAAATTTTCGAATAGCGAACATCGATAGCTCATTAATGGACGCACAAAATTATTTTGAATATTTTATAATTTCGCGTGTATAAGAACTGAATATTTAGAAATATACATCCATAACGTGAGTTCTATATATAATACAGTTTAATTTGCATGGTTTTGTTTATTTTTCATTATTGATATCCGTGCATTAATCATGATCAGATATTTTATTAAAATGCCACTTCTTAAATTACATCGATTATTTTAAATAAGTTTCCAATTTTCGCAAAGTTATTTATATATATATATATACGAATAAATTCTGGTTTTTTTCACCGAGCACGTGCATCTATGATCTCAAGTATCTTTAAGCTTAATCATAAAAAGCATGAAAGTCAGCGATTTTCGCTAACAATAATCACACAAGAATATACTTGTTATTGATTTTTCAGTCATGAGTTAATGACAATTTAAAATTTTGCGTAGGTATACGATAAATGGTATACTTCAAAGCACAGTGTAGGTGATTGTTATTGGATATGCATGGAATATTGAAGAGTAGAATAGTGACCAAGTATACACAGAAAAAAATCACAATCTAAAAATAAACTGATTGCTTTCTTACTTTATTCGAAATTCATAAATTCATCAATAAGAATATATGAATAATTTTGAATAACTTAATGAAACTTTTAATTCTTAGAAAAATATCATCGTTGGAGCTATATAAAAATTTAAAAAAAAATAGAGAAAAAATATGAATATTTAGAGATGTATCAAACGAAATAAAAAGATGAAACGATATCTTTCAATTAATAAAAATTGAAATAGTATCATGATAATATAGCTGATACTATGTTTCAAGAAATAAGATTAATTAAGTGTACTCAAGACGTACTTTCAAAGACTACCAAAATCGATTTCCATAAACTATAGTTCATTGTTATTAGTAAAAGAAATTTTTGAGATTTTTGAGCTTGAAAAATAACTCGAGAAAAAATATTTCTCTATTGTCGAACAAACCAAACTTAAAAAAAAATTATGTAAGTTCTGTACTCGTTCAAAGAAAAAAGTCACTGTTTAAAACTTATTTATATTTTTTGAAATGAACGTAATTCTCAATATTTACTTTTCAGAATAATTTTGATATCCCATTTACCAGTGCATTTACAGGTTACGTTTACGATATAATATTATGGTATAAAAGTGTGATTTGAAATATATCTATAACATTTTTACGATAAAATATGTTGACACGTAATTTTGTTTATCATATAATACATACATCGTACACGAAGTTACCATATCATCTATGTAGAAAATAAGCCTACGTTTTCTTTTTGTATAATGTGTGATACCTATAGGATGTTTATGAAAAATATTTCTGTATCAACATAATTTTAATTTTTTTTTTTTTATTTAGAATTTGCCATGTTACATAATGTAAGCAGTGATGGAAATCAGTGCACAGTGCAGAAAACCATCTCTGTTAAGCGGTATCTTTGTTATTTTACAATACTATATGTCTATATAACATAGGTAGGTACAAGGTAGTTTATGGGATATTTGAATTTTTTTTTTAAGTGATCGGGTGATGACATCAGTAATAATTAACTTACATTTCAACAGTACGTGGAAAAAACAAGTAGAATTGACACGATTTTTCGAATAAATTAAACAGTCCTCGACAACAATATGTTATTCAAAGGACGTGTTACGCCGAAAAGAGGCTCTCCACGTGGTCTCGTTGACGCATTGTGTATCACGTTTCGCGTATACAGATATATAAATTATACAACGGAAGCAGTAATAAAAAATAAAAAAAAAAATAAAAAATACTGGAACGTAATTACCGCGCCATCCCTATCAAAAACCAGCTGGCTCGTTGAATCATCCCCTAGCACTACTGCTTTAGCAGGTCAAACAAATATCACTAGCCGTCCACTGTAAGCATTTGATATGGGGTTCGAATGGTTTTTCTTTTTATGGACTTTTAAGTTTAAACCATAGATGTAGTTGTATAGAAGCCTTTAAAACAATTAATAGTAATAAAACAAAATTTAAATCACCTTTTGTTCAATGTTTTTAGCGTTATACATGCTGTGTTCAGTGACTGGCGTTCAACATAATTTTTTATACTTCGTACAAACAAATTTTAAGTATTTTTTTAAATTTCTTGTTTAGATCTAAAACGAATTTCTGTGTTATTCATACACATTGTGAAACGAAAATAGACGGAAAATAGATTGTAAGTATGAAATGGCCTATTTGCTATATAAATATCTCGTTGAATAATGATGATTACAACTTTTGCGAATCGAAGACAGTTGAATATTGTTTCTTCGGTCATATAATTGTCATCAACACACAATCTCATGACACTGTTTCCAAAATATGATCTTGTAGTCAAAAACATATACATTATATATATATATATATATTTAAATAAGATTTCCAAATCACGAGTAGGTATATATCTATACTTGATAGTCCTCAGTTAAAGTCGTATAAGTAAACGAATACGCCACAATCCCAAATAAATTAATATCAAGGAAGTAAAAATAAATCATCATTAAGGTAAAAGTTAACCGAATCATAATAATTTCATTTACATAACATATAGTAACAATGAAATTATTGTACGATTGTTCTATATAAAATTATGTTTTTTTCCTAATTATATTGAAATACGAATATCAATTCAACGACTACTTTCAGCATATTATGATACCTATAGTTTCCCATCAACAGCAGCAGTTAGGTAATATTAAATTGTTTTTTAAATGTAAATAAAAAAAACGTATATTAATGTTCATTTTTATACGTAATAATAACGTTAAGCATTATTGATAGAGATCGGAAAAAAATCGATGTTCTCATCAATAGTATATTTGTTCTATTTTAATTTTAAATTTGTAAACAAGATCATTCAAATACGAAATTTAGAAAAGAAAACTATTCAAAAAGAAACATTGTTTCATTGGTGGTACATTTCTTATTTTTATGAAAAACGTTCAACATTACACGGCTCGTGATGTGGCTAATTAGCATCACGCAGAGGTGTGAGAATGCGTTAATAAATGACGCTACGTGTCGTCTCGTTTTCCGTTATTCAACCGGCGTGTTATAATATGCTCCGGTATAATACGGTTTATATACATATACAGGTATATACATCGACGACACACAATGACTGTGCTATCAGGCATAGATCTATTTGTTTTCGTCTCGGGGGGAAAAAATTGTCTTATAATATAGGGGTCGGGGATTAAACGGGATTGCGATTTAAACCAAAAAGAAAAGAACAGAAAGTATATATATATGTACATAAAAAAAAAAAAATGCGATCGTTGTCGAACGTAGTGAAAAACTAATTTACGACACTCACACACAACCCGTGCTACCACCAGCAGTTGTACACAGTAAATAGTGCCCTTAACGCGGGGCAACGGTTTAGCAGAGAAAAAGAGTGACAGAGAGAGAGAGAGAAAAGTGGGAGAGAGAGAGAGAAAAGTGGGAGAGAGATAGAATGAAACGGCGAGCAGTCAAAAATCGTAAAAACAATATTACAGCGCGCGGCGTGGCGGCCCGGTACCAGAAAAACACGAGAGCGGCGGTATCAAATAGTTATATACGGCCGCGGCGGCGGCGACGGCGGCGGTGGCGACGGCGAGGGGGCGCGTCTTTGCGAATCGGACGCGGTTCGCTCGAGACGCCGCCGCCGCCACCGCGCCCAGAATTCGCTGGGGGCGACTTACTCGCTGCGACGCGTCACGTAACGCCCGGGCGACGGCGGCGGCAGAAGCGCACGACCTTGCGAGACGGTTAATAAATCGACGGGCGTTCGTTGTCACTGTATATATTATTATAATGTATATGTGCAGTGTGTGTGTGTGTGTGTGTGTGTGTGTGTGTGTGTGTGTGTGTGTGTGTGTGTGTGTGTGTGTGTGTGTGTGTGTGTGTGTGTTTGGTACACTCGCCGAGAGACGGCAGGGGATGTGTAGAGCTTTTAAACGACCGCCACTGTTTGTTCTGGTTAATAATTTAAGCATCCGCTCGACTGAGGCGGCGGCGGCGGCGGTCACGGGGCGCTTTAAAATAAACGTTATACCACCCGGCGGCTGTACGGCGGCGGCGGCGGCGGCGGCGAGGAGGCTCGCTCGCGCTCATATATTATTATATTATAATTGTTATATAATACATTACAAAATTTAAAACGCGCGCTACAGGGACGGACCATACTTTAAATAGGTGTATGTATGACGTAGACAGTAGACGCGTATACGTAGTAAACACACACACACACACACACAAAAGTACACAAAGCTGTAAAACCCATGGCGGCCCCGAGACCGCGTTAAATTTTCAACGATTCTTTCGGCGCGCCGTCATCGCAACAACACGACATCGTTAATTGTTATCATTATCGCCACTGCAGGTACGCGGCGACAACATTGAAACCGCGTCGGAGAAGCGAGAGTGGTCTCTCCCCGACCCGGCGTGGTGAGAAGGGGTGAAAGTGTGTGTGTGTGTGTGTGTGTGTGTGTGTGTGTGTGTGTGTGTGTGTGTGTGTGTGTGTGTACAGGCGACTTCCCTATCGCGAGCCCAAACGAGCGAACGAGCGCGCGCGTGCGTCCACCCACGGTACGTGCAGTGTACACTTCCACTACTCGTCCGAAGTCAGATCAATAGGGTGCCTCTGGGGAGCCCTAAAAAAAAAAAAAAAACGAAAAAAAAATACAAAACCCCAGTTATTTATGAAGTCTGGAAATAACCCGATTACACATTGCCCTACCCTCGCGACGTCGGAACGACGACGTTCAAATTGCTTTTTTCCATCAAACTAATCAACGGCCGTAAATGTAATTTTTCGGTTATTAAACAACACGGTACGACGAGAAAAAAAAAATGTAATTGTTTTCGGTTTCTCCGCGAGAAATTCGTGTCGCGTCGAAACCGTGTCGTCACCGCAACAGATTTTCCACACACACACACACACAACACATAGAAATACACACGCGTCAAACATATTTTTTCTGCTCCGTCGCCCGCGCACGAATTTTGTTGTATCGTTCTCGCGCGATGTGGACAGCGGGCGCGACAACAGATTTTATGTGCTCACCACGGCGGCGCCTTACGCCCTTACCCACCACCCTCTTCATTACATTATTTCTTACACGTAGTTTGAGTCGAGAAAATAAGGGGTGAAAAATATTAAACTCCGCCGTTGCGACAGTGCCCTGTAGCAGTACACCGCACGATGGCGTGCGCGGTGTAAAACGAGTGCACTGTCGTCCGTATACGCACGTGCACAACGAACGTAAGAGTTGAGCGGTTCAAACGCCCCACACGCATTACACTTTGGTACGGGACCTATATTATAATATGCAAGGGGTGACTTGAGTAACTATAATATATTATAACAGTTTCTTAGGTCGGAAATTATTATTATTATTATCATTATCGTAATAACCGTAATAACAATAACGACGACGACGACTATATTATATTATATAGTATACGCTACGGCGAAGGAACACACCTACGAGTCAGCGCGTGAACGCGACGTGCGGCGGCGGAATACGCGAGGTAGAGGCACCGGGCGGCGGCGGCGGCGGCGGCGGTGGCCACTGGCGCGTGAACAATACACCCGCGTAAGGCCGTTGGCTCGACGGAGGAACACGAGTAGCCGTGTGTTGACGGCACACACGCGTGTACATACAGCTCCTCCACACACACACACACACGAGCGATAGTTCGACACGTGGCGCTCGCTCGTTTATATAAATCATATATTAGGTATACGTTATAAGCCCGGCGGAGAAAAGGCGCGCGTAGGTGCAGTATAAGACGATTACGACTGTCTTCGGCCGGAATGAATATCGTCGGGAGACGAGTTAAACCGTTTTAAGCATTCCGTCGTATATATGTATACACACACTCGTTTACCTGTGCAGTATACGAATACGCGCGCAACTTTGTTTCGACACGGAACCGACCGGCAAGGCGGCGGCGGTGGCTCGAGTTAATAATGTATATTATAATATGTTATATACGTAACGTACGTATACACTGCGCGTTATGAACGTACGGCGAACTTTGTGAGAGGGTTCGGACGCGCGTCTCTCTTTATATACATATATATAATACACTTGGCGAAAATTAACAACTGCCGAGGAGACTTAACGGAGTCGTACGTCTCGGACGGGAACGGCGGCGGCGGCGACGGCGGCGAGGTGGGGTGGTCCGGGATCCGGGCTGGCTGCAACGATTTATTATAATATTATTATCATACTCGCGAGCGGAACGGGAAAACGTCTCGGATTCACGTCGTGATGCAGCCGGGGCAGACGTGTGGTGCGTGTACAACATGCAGATATCGCATATACCTATATAGACAATGCGTCTTCCGAGATTAAAGTTTTTTACATGTCGCAATTTATTTCTGTCTGTCTTTATATTTCTCTCTCTCTCTCTCTCTCTCTCTTCGTTTTGACTGTTGCACAAAAAACATCCGCCATAGTGGCGTGTGCAGTGCAGCCGGGCGGTGACGAAAAGACAACCGTTCATACGCTTTCCGTGGGTGATAACCGTTACCGTAGTTGTGGTTGATAACAATATTGTTACGACGTATACGATGCAACGACGGTGGCGTGGTGTCACATCTTACTCTCGGTCTAGCTATACTCCGGGCAACGGTCGCGGAGCCTGGACCCATTATTTTCTCTCTCTCTCTCTTCACTACATGGACGTCTCATAGAGGTCGATATTATTTTCGCTCCCAGGTCCCCCCCACATGTCAGACATGTCGACTATCCTTATACTCAAGGTGTATAACATGTTGATACACATTTATAAAACAAAGGAGTGTTCACAGAGGGCAGAACCCCCGATCGAATGAGAAATATTGATTTGATATTCAATTAATGTAACATCAAACGACTGTATGAGATGATTTCGGGTTGATTTATAAATGACACTTTGCTTTAATCATAAAACTCAAATTCTAAATGCGTGGGTGGTTGAAAGGTAAATTGAAAATCGAAACTCCATTTTTCGTATATGATAGTCGCCACCGTACACATGTCACTCACACTCTCATAAACCGTATATTTGTTCATGGCCGAAGAGTGTTCAAGAACCAAGCCCTAGATTGAAATTTCCTTCTAGAAGAAGTCCTCTCGATTCACCGGATCGGTGCAGAGTGAGTGAAGAGCAAAGGGTTGTTTGAAGAGTTAGTTTGTACGTCATGAATGTTTGTGGGATCACTGTAGTTTTTCAACACCGTTAATAACTGCCTGACGGTCCGACGGTTTGCTGCGAGTTCACGTTTTTTTTTTTTTCTTCTAATTTATTTAACCCGACCACTGGATTTACCGAGGGTCATTTAACGAATCTCCCGTCCGCAGCAGGCCGACACCGCGCGTTCCACGGATATACCGTTGCGCGGGCGGCGACGGATTCTGCGGCGGTCGTCCATAACGGATCACGTCGTACCTGTGTAACGATAAAACACGCGATTTCCAGTCGAACGCGCGCGCACCGCTTTGTACGCGTTATACCGGCTGGTGCGCTCCAACGTGCATAGTATTATGTGTGTGTGTGTGCGCGCGCGCGTTAAACACGACCGGAACGAGAGAGACGTGCGGCAGCAATTAAACGTTATATTAATCACTGCGGCGGCGGCGGCGGCGACGGCATCCATTCTCTGTTTAAACGGTGTTATTTGCATTTCGCGGTGTGCGCGCAACTAATTGAAACACGGTGAGTGCGCGCCGCGGCCGCGATCGCGATTTATTGCTCGACATAAATTATTTCGTTACGTATATTTTCGTGATCTACACCGCAGGCCACGATCGAGCGCGGCGGCGGCGGCGGCGGCCGGGTCATCACTCGGGGCGATAACGCAACCACGACGACATCGGGGCTCGCCGATCTACCCGCGAGTAATTTTTATTTTTATTTTTTATTTTTTTATTTTTACTTTCCACTCGGCTTTCAAACGACAACCCGACCGCGTCACCCTGTGGGTGTATACGCCTGCTGCAGGTCATTAAACACCAATGTTGAACCGTCGTCGACACGAGCGTACACATTGTATCATCGTGTATGTACGCGTAAATATATTTTGTTTTTATTTTAGGACCTCTTCTTCTCACCATTATTAGGCTCCAAGCAGTTAAATTATTGCGATTGAGCGTCAGCGTCAGGTTTCCCTACAAGCAGAACAAGCAGGTGGTCGGGGCGGCAAAATTTTGGGGGCGGCGAATTTGGTACTCATGAAAAAAATATATTATCTAGTAAAACGTTGCAATCAGCGTCAGCTAATTTAGAAGATGTTGTTGATCTGTATACATCTTTAATTGGTTACGTGAGTTAAATTAGAACAGATGAAATGTTTCAACAGTTCATAGAAAAAGCAAAAAAAAAAAAAAACGAAACAAGAAGAATACGAATAGGACCAGAAACGTCATCGTGTGAGACCACTTGTATGTGGCTAGAGCAAGATAAATCTAGAGCGAATGAAATAGTTTTGGATGGTAAAAAGAAATTACAAATAATTTATTTTGCCATGTTGGATAAAATCAGGCAGCAACTAAAAATGAAACATTCTGGACATGCATAAATTTATGAAAAATTCAATTTTTTGATTAAGATAGATAACGAATCAATTACCTAGTACTGATATAGTATGATGATATTGTTTGAGGGGCCGAAAGACTCCAACAATTTTACGAAATAGACATTGATGAAAACACTTTTACACAAGAATGCATACATTTTAAGATGTATATTCATAATACAATATTGAGAAAAAGCAACCTGGCCAAAGTTTATTTACATTTATCTGAAACCAGGAATTGGAAGAAATATTTCCGAATGTGAGTATTGCTCTAAGAATATTTTCCTGTATGGCGGTTACGAACTGTTCGGCAGAGAGGTATTTTTGGTGTCTTAAAAGAATTAAGACGACATTTTTAAGATCTTCCAGTGGCGAAAATCGTTTAAATTCATTAGCCTTACTAAGTATCGAAACGGAATCATTGTCGAAAATACATTTTAATGATATAACTGAAGAATTTGCAAGCATAAAAAGTCGAAGAAAACTTTTTTAATGATGTACATAGTATAATATTTATATTTTTATGTTCAGCTGTTATTTTTTTTAAGTATTTTCAAATAATAAAAAATTATTTTACGAATACATTTTGCTAAATAACGTATTTTGCTGGTTATAAAATAACTTATAAAAATGAACGGGCGGCAAATTTCCTTTTGCTTGTAGGCGGCAAATTGCTTAATCCGCCGCTGTTGAGCGTGGATGATTTTCACGAGGTACGTAAATACGCGATATAAAAAAAAAAAAAACACGTAAGAAAAAAACAAAGTGTAATACGTCGTGATTATAAGCGTGTGCATTTGATCTCGATAGGGACGGCACGAAGCAAATGCATTTATTATGGAGTGAAAATGAAAGAAAGCGGAAGTTTATTTGGAAAAAATGTTGACGCGAGCCCAAGAGGAGGGATAAAGGACGGATTCGGGTTCTCCGACGGACCCGGAGATGTTATTCGTTGATTGATCGCAATCGAACGGACGGCGCATTTATTATATCGCTCGTGTTTTTTTGGCGCGTACGACGACGGTAATATTATGTGTTTTGAATTAGACCCGGGGGCGACGACGTAGTTTGGTGTGGCGTCGTCGGCTATATGTAGGTATACGTAATACGCATAGTTATCGCGTGTGCGTATATTGTGTGGCGTGCCGTCGAGTGTAAAAACGAAAAACCACTCACTCGAGTGGACGCGTTTTTCCCCACGACACCAGAGTACGTGATAAACAATAAAAAAAAAAAAAAACACGAACCGTTCGACGTGATGATAAATGCGTTATTACTATAATCGCAATTGCGCGAAATAGAGTAATAAAACCGTGTGCGACTTTTTTAAAAATTTTATAAAATTTATATTTTATAATTGTATAGTGTCGGCCGCGGTGTGCGCCGAGTCAAAACCGTGTGCTGTGCGCACTGCAGTACTTTTAACGGTCTCTCGTTGTCGTTGTTATCGTAGCTGTCGTCGTCGTCGTCGTCGTCGTATTAATTTCGTAAAAAAACGTATGACTCGCCGTGGGTGTATAGAATTCGGCAACTTTGATTAGAGATTACATCGGCGTCGCGGACGTACGCGTGCAGGAGGACCTAGGGTAGAGGAGATCGAAGACGGAACGGATAGACGTGTTAACAACGAGGGTTACGAGCGCGATATACCGGGTGGAGGGTGGGCGAGTGCGCCGTGTGCGCGTAACACGAAACAGAACGCGGCGGGAACGTCATCGTCGTCGTCGTCGTCGTCGTCGCCGTCGTACTATATGTGCTAGCGTCGTATACACAACGAGAGGGTCGGTCCCTCGAATATAAATGGGAAGTAGCGAAAGCATATAATTACTTTTTTTTTTTTATGAAGTACTATAACTCAACGCAAGTGTGTGCTATACATTTTTAAAACTGTATATACATTACACTTTATCCTCGCTGTATCTTATACACGATGAATATATTATTATAATAGGATGTAATAATTAAACTGCGGACGAGTTCGGGTCGTCTCGTGAGTCGTGTCGTTCGTTTTTTACCGCAGACGGATGTCGCGGACTCCGGAGCAACGACTGTTGATTATCATATGCCACCCCTCCCCACTCCCCCCTCACACGTGCGTAGAAGCGGGAAGACGCGGACCGTCGTCGCATTATATAGCAGGAAGACGACGGACCGTATTATAATGTTATTAAGATCTATTTACGGCCCGGACTGAAGTTTCATGTCAAAACACTCATAACAAATGCGGTTAATAACGGTCATAGTTTGAAACGTCGACGGGATTTTATTTTTATTTTTATTTTATTTTTTTTTTTTAATCGTCGTTAAATGACAAACGGTTATCTGTTCGAATGTGGTAAACTTCACGAAATGTTTATTCATCAAACAGAAACGGAGAAAAAAACCATTCAAGATAAAACAATAGTCTAAACAGTATTGAAAATGCGTTCACACAGTGTGAAGTATACATTAACACTGTCGCATAAATGTAACCATAAAACATTTTATCTAATTAATTTATACCACGCAACGACTATATTATTACACTTTAAAGTGGTCGTACAACATAAATTATTTGTGTTTTTTTTTATCAACAATTTAGTAGCAAATGAATGTGTAAATAATAAATATTAAATTCTCATTGTTTTATAATAAAATATACGTATTATGTGATAAGCAAACCGTTAAATAAAAACTAATAATTTTATTCGTTTATATTAGATGAATAAAGTTCGTTTCAGCGCATTATTACAATAGTATTCAGACGAACGCACATAGGTACAAAACAATTATAAAAAATAAAATAAAATGTAGAATTTTTACACATCTCAATCGTTTCTTTTCCATTTTAGAATTATTATTGAACCAAACTACTGTTTTTTTTTTAAACTGATCAACTTATTCTATAAAAGCTATATTTTATATTATACACGATATTTAATAATATATCGTTCAAACAATTGTATCTTTATTCCTTATTATTCTTCATTCTTTATCATCAAAGTATCTGGGAATTTCGAATATTTAAAATGAAGTGGAGTAAATACAACGGAGATATACTGCACATTTAATATCAGTAAAGAAATCGTTCAGTAAATAATATAATACGAGTACATAAAACATGACTGCATATATGCTTATTGATTTTTCATAAAAATAAAGTTTACGGACTTAACTTTTCTTAAGGCATAAGGTTTCCCATAAATAAATCATAAACTCATTACGTCGAAACTGATATTGGTAACCACGGTAACTATTTGGGGAAACCGACAGACAAACACATCTTGTACAGTAGTCCGTACAGAATCTATACTTTGTACGGAAAATTAAAACTAATGAAATACGCAGTTTTTGTTGTTGTTTTTTTTTTGTGACACCTTCAGAATTTATTGGAGATGGATCGGTCTGGGGAGTTATGGAACTAGGTGATATATTTCCCCGAGCCGTCGAAAAAGAATAACGATTAGTTAATCCAATGATATAGTACCGTATAGGTTTAATTCGCATCAAATACAACAATGAAATAAAGATGCATTCTCCTGCACGGGTACCTTAACAATCAATTTTTACTCTTCAATCTATACCCTACAGTCTACAGTTGAATAATCAACACGTGACCATTCGTCGTCCAAAAATGTGTGATTCATAGCCTAAAATTCGTGAGCCGATAAAATGCATTTCCTCCTGAGGGTTAACGTTACCCAAACGCTCTAATCTTGAAAAAATATATTTAGCGACTTAGTCGCCGGAATGCGGTAACCGATTTGTTCGTTGTATGTTATAATTTTTACTCGTTTTGTCAGTAATGAGTGCTATTACAAAACTATAATGCTGGTAAGTAGGTACTTACTACTTATTCACGTACGTACAAGAAGTAAAAAACGGAACCCTTTTTTAATTAATCGTTAATTTAAATTATTTATAACAACGCTCCGGGAATTAAATCGGAGCTTGATCGGAATTTTTGTTGTTTTATTTATTTATCAATTTTTTGTTACCGTTACGTCAAAATATCATTTAGTTTTTCTTTAAAATGAATTCATAAAGTAAAACTTAAGCCCGATTTATTTTTCCACTTCCTTTGAAATATTCGAACCCTTGTTTCCTTTAGTTATAGCAGCCGTATCATGATGCCAGTAAATTGTATAACTGTATGAGTAATCTGTACATATTAAACTACAGTTAATACATGTGAATTATAAATTAAAATATAAAACAAAGTTGACATTTTAAAAGTGAATACATTAGAACTCAGATACCTACCGACCTACCGTATTTACTAAAAACAAACAACTACCAGCCTACTACATTTAACTGCACGTATATTTACATTTTCAGAAAATTGAAACAGTGAATTTCTATTAATTAATAAACATGAATAAATATTATCTAGAAGTTGTCATAGTAAAGAGTATTCGGATAGTTTATATTTTTAACTTAAATACCTACACAAAATCAATGTTTCAGTGCGCACTTTGATTTAGCTGCTCCCTTATATTAGTGCCCCAAATAATATTGTACTACGTTGGATTTACGAGCTAAATATAATAAATAGTGGGATAGTTTTGGCTACCGTGGATTACTCTTCACGCATACATGATTTTTCCATGTAATAAATTTAAAAAAGAGAAGTACGTAAAATATAACGGAATAAACAATATGAAAAATATACAATATTACAAAACACAAATTAAGACCTTTAAATTCGTGTCGCTGTATCACGAGCATGCATCAGATATGACGATAAATATTATATAAGCAAATATTGGCAATATTGATTCGTTTCAATAAGATTAGACTCTAAGCCATTAATGGTACTGATTTTAATCACGAAAATACATTTATTCCGAATATTTTTTCAGGCGAATAAATAATTACTTAAATGTGAATTACTATAAAAGTTTCAAACTGTAAAAAAGTATTTTATTTGTGTTCATTGGAAAATTATTGATAACAATTGAATAAATAAGTTCTTAAAAAATTTAAACTTTTATACAAGAAAAAAGGTTGATTTTATAAATGGCGAGTAATACATTTTTGATTGAAGGAGCTTAAATCTAGGTTTTTAATTTTTATTTAGTATTTACCATGATTAAACTATATATATATATATATAAAGTACATACTATAATTATAAATATAGGTACTATTTAAAATTTTAATTATAATACATTTAGGATACATCACAAGGTTTTACTAATTACATTTAAATACCAATTAAAATGTATACAATTTTAAGGTACACAATTATGTTTATGAGTTATTTAATATTTAGAAGAGCTTAATCCCTAAATCATATACTAAATGTTGTAAGTTATCATTAATTTTTAAGTTCTTATTTATAATGAAAATTTGTAAACATTATTTATTTATTTATTTAAGTTACTACCTATACAACAAAATATGATTTAACATAACACGAACTAGTTTCTCTACACTAAATCGTGTTCATTCGAATCATCCTTTCCGTATATTTATCTATGTGCGCCTGTGAAAAATATTATCCGGTCTATTATATAAATTATGGATGGATACGTATGAAATACGTACATACAGTGACGTTTATTGTATTTTGGTAGAATTTCAAATACACGAGACTTGCATAATATAAGCTATTTGCATAAAGATGCAAGGAGAGATTTATAAATGTTCAAGGGAAATGGAAAATGGGAAAGCTAAGGGAAATGGAAAGGATTGGGTCAATTCTATGCAAAAATGGACCACTTCCACTTATGTTTATTATAATACCATTAGATTGTTTTGAACTAAAAATATACTATTCGCTAGATGTATGTTTTTTTCCTTCACCGAACAACAGTATAAGGAATAACTTATAAACGAATGGAAAGAAAAAAAAAGTGTTCACAAAATAATTTCATATTGAATATGTGCGGTTTTTTTCAACTCATCTAATATTATTTTATCATTAAAATGTATTATAATTACGATATTTTTATATTATAAGAATAGGTATACCTTCGTTCTTTATTCAATTAATTGCAGGCAGAATTGAGAAATGTGGCATCGTATCACTTAGAGAAAGAAAAAAACAAATTCGATTCTTAAAAATGTTAATGAAAATTGAAATCATCACGTAATACAAGTGAAGTGGATTGTAACTTATTATTTATTATGCAAACGTCATAATAATGTCTATTGTTATAAACTGTAAAACGTCAGTAATGTGATAATACTGGATTTGTTTAGTGCATTCGGCATATAAATTTCAATTAAACACCATTCGAGTATGTCATATTGAAGAAACTTAGGATTACATGAACGTTAGTTTACATATTTTTATAGTTTATTAAATATGAATTGTAAATAGAAATCAATTTCGAACTTTTACTTCCTTTGACGCTTGTCAAAATTAAAATGTAATCTAACCTTGTAAATCATAAATATTTTAAATACCTGCACAGCTTTGAAATAATTTATTGAAATACTCGTGGATTGAACAATAGATTTTATCTACCTCTATTATTTTGAAGTAATGAAACACGTCATTTATAAATTTAGATTTATTTTAGTGTTTTGCTCCTATATCGTTTTTAACTATGCCATAATACTTAGTACCTATCTAAAATCAATATTTAATATATCATTATTACTCATAAATTTATGAACATATCCATGAAATGAGTAGTTACCTTTTTAGACAATTTAATGTTGTATAGAAAACATGTTCGTTCATTTTTACAGAAATTATGTAGTATTATTATATATAAACTAAATTCACCGAATCCGCGACTGACATATTATACAACAGAAAGTTTATTAAAATAAACAAATTGCTTTCATGGTGTTCGTATTCATTTATTTAAAATGATTCGAGCTAATTATTTTTAGGAGCCAGGTAAATGCCTTTGCGAAATCTATGCATATATATACATACACACACACACACACACACACACACACACACACACACACACACACACACACACACACACACACACACACACACACTAAATTTAATAGTAAAAGGGCAAATGTTTGTGTATATCACAAGTATCGATATTTCAGCAGTTAGTACAAATGCCATTGGAAATTGTGGTAAATTAAATTGAATGCTAAACTAATATTTGTGAAGCCAGAACAGTTAATACAACATACCTAAATATAATATATACATACACGATTATGGAGCTCTATAATATTATCGATATCATTTTGAATATTATTATCTTCTATGTAAATATTTACGCATTGTAACATTTATAATTAAAATTCGCTTTTCTTTATGGATGGTTATTCAATTTATCTAAGCCTTTACAAATAATTGTTTTTTAAATTCAACAAAGATAAAATATTTTCTAGTTTATAACGTTTCATTGTTTGCAGTATGGTCTATTTTATTCGTTTATGGTATACATGTGTATAAATACAAATCATGTTATAAAAATAGTCAAAATATTTTTATTTAATACTATTTTTTGGAGATATTTTCATACTAAATGTCATAAGACTTATAAATCTGGAGTCACGATTTTTGAATTTTTTCAGAAACGTTAGATACATGTATTATTAAAGTCGTATTAAATTTTTTTAAGTTTTTGTTGAATATTTAATATTATATATCCTTAATTAGGGATAAACTTTTAAAAAACAAGGTATTTTCAAATTCTATTTTTAGCCCAAAAGTTGTCAACTTGTTTGTTACTTTTTTTTAAACATGTAGTGATACGTCAATAGAATACGGTTAAAGTTTCAAGTTTCTAACAACATTACTTTTGGGGTAATGACGAAATTACTAAAGTCGATTTAATGAAAACGTCGTTTACGGCGAATTTCGCCGTTTTTGGTCCATTGGAGGTTGTTTTTCCGGTCACCTGGAACTATTGAGATGAGAGCTTAATAAACCCTCAAAGTACCATCTACATCGAATTTCCGATCCATAGAGTTGGTGGATGAAACTTTTGGATAAAGTTAAGTTGAGCAAAAAGTATCTCCAGAAAAAAAAATAAAATAAACATCATTGTAAAACCATAAGATCTTTCGCTTCACTCAGAATTTAAAATTACAATATATATATATATATATATATATATATATATATATATATATATATAAACGGAACTGTATGTTAATTGAAAGTACTGTACATAAGAATATATAGTAACAAATTACAATACAGTAATAACTTGTTCGAAATTTTATTTTATTTGAACACAGTGAGTGGGTACACCCTAATAAGATATAATTTGTTAATTTAATTTACTAACATAATACATCATGACAGTGCGTATGAATTAACGACGTAGTGCTTTAACTACATAAGTTATTATCACTTTAAGTTTATGTATGTGAAATGTTTGAACATATTAAAATGCGTGATTTGTTACTAATTGTTAAAAACAATTTAATCAATTAACGACAGGCATAAAAACATCCACAGGCTTACCAATCGAACCAGTCACAGGGGTATTACATTTTACATAAGACATTTTTAAATCAGACTTAATTCAATTGGATATTGCAGTAAAAATATTTACGTGGTTCGAGAACTAATTCCTGTACACTGAAAGCTTTTCAATCCAATAGATTTATCTAAAGAAGTAAAGATGGGGTTTTCCGATTGACGTTTAAACATATTGCCAGTAAAGCTTTGGAAAGTTTACCAAATAGTTAGAGTACTTAGGACTAAACCCCCGATAGAGTCTATTGGAAGGAAGGAAATGTGAAGGTTCTAAAAATGATTTAGAACCTTCTCATAGGAAATGAGGTTAAGCTTTTCGCAGCTTAATTCAATAATACTTTTCAATTAGCTTTTATAACTGAATGTGATTTACAAATATACTAAAACTAAGATTTAAATTTATTCGACTACCAATATATTTTACAAGATGGTTAGTTAACTGAACGACCTGTTTTATCCTGTTTTGAAAAGCATGTTACATCAAGTCATTAGTTTTGTTAAATGGTTGCATAACTGAACACCTCGAAAGAATATATTATTGTATTTGAAAATTTTGATGTTTATGTTTTTTTTCGGCCTATATCTTGTGAGCTTATAATATATGCTATGTATGGCTATACATATATGCTATATATGTTATATGCTAATATTATATACATTTAAAGTGTAGAGCAGCAGGAATACCATTCAAAAATATTTCGCTACTTTACTTTTCAAAAGTAAAAAATTAGAATAACAATATTTTTAAGAAAATAATCTCTTTTACAGAATTAAGTCAGGATTGTTGTAAGAAAAAAAAAACTAAACCACGGAATAAAACAAAAAATGTATTTCATAAAAATATAGTTTTATTGATATTTTAAAGAGTGCGCATGAAAAAATAATCCATGCATTATACCTACAGAGTTAAATAATATTATTGTCGAATCATAGAGAACACCCAGGATATATGCAATATATATTGAATATGAAGTAGCAACAAAGAAAGAACGCTCAACTCCAGTATCCGGTAAGTTTTTTTATAGGCGTATAACCTCATGAATTGATCTTATTTAAACCTCGACTAGGATAGGGTGACCATATAAAAAAAATAAAAAACAGAACTAAAATAATTTTCACCATTTTTTTAAATAATTTCAATCGAATTTTTTTATCACAATTTTTAATAGTAATAAAATACATAATTTAATATACCTAAAATAGTATCCAATATGTATTTAATATTATTTCTATTCGTATAAAGCAATTACAAAACTAAAAAATCATTTTCAATTAATACATGAAAAAAAATTAAATAAAAATAGGAGTTACTTAATAAATTAAAACTTTTTATAATATTCTCTAGTACTATACTCACTTTTCTTAAAATTTTTTTTATCATATTTATGATAATTTTTTGGATCACATGTCTTAAAACACATTTTAATTTGTCATCTTTTTCCGAAAAACTTATCAAATCTAATAATTTGGGATATATTGTGTATATTGTATCTATACATATTTGTAGGTTTATAAGATTGACTAAAAACAGGACAAAAAGCGTCCTGAGAGACATTTGTCAGGACAACTGGACACAACTCTAAAATAAAGGACAATCGTGTAAAAAACAGGACGTCTGGTCACCCTAGACTAGGGCTTATTTTTTCAAAATTATTTAATATAAGTACAAATAATTTAATAATATTTGATATTTTGTTATTGTTGACATTATTTTATTTATTTATTTTTTTTTTTAACATGGGTATATAAGTGACAAGTGAGTAACTGAGATTTTTATTTTGTACATATTTAATTTATTTCTGGACATCCGGTGATAAAAATAACATATATTCTCTCACAAGTTAACAGCTGTAATCTTGTATTCGTTAATTTATTTAAATATGTATTCAAAGTTCAGTTAAATTATTGTATCTAGAATTTATCATTGTAGCTCATAAAATAACTATAATTAGATAATTATTATCAAAGGTCAGAAGTCTTATTCAATTAATACTTTATTATAGACGGTGATTGACTGTTAGAGCGAGCGTGATCATATAATTCTAAATAATTTATGGTAGGTTAACCTCAATTTTGAGGTTTAGCTTTGAGAAAACGAGTCCGCCGTTTCATACCTACTTATTAAAAACTGAAGCTCTGCTATAATATAGGTAGTTATACTTTATAAGAAATTTCAATTAGGTGTAAACGTATTATCGTGGATAAATCATAAATTGTATTTTTATGTGTAAATATTGGTTTTATTTCGTTTAAATATTCATGAAAACACAGACAGAAGATACATAATACGACTTAGGATATTAGCCGACGATACACTATAAAAAAAACGATTCGTGTATCACAGCAAGTATATAATATGATTATAGCAGTTTTTTTTTATAGAGAAAGAAGGGAAAATGTAATACATCCGACTCCATCGGGGAATTTTATGAAACAATTAACTTTCTATTACATATTAAACGTGTAGGTGATCATGATGTATAACGTTGATTAAATAATAATCAAGTAGGTATAAATGTGTCATTATAGTGAATTCAAAATATTTTTATCGGATGACCTTGGAGTTAAATTATCGAGGATCACGAAGGAGTGAAGTAAAACTAAAATAAAATATTGTATAGCATTTAACATTTCCAATCCGTTCTATATGAGCAAAACTTATAGCTGCTTTTTAAATCTGAATTATTAGATTGTTTAAAAAGGTCAACAATATTAGAAAAATGTGCATAATTTTAATGGATTTAAGCTCAATCGGCTTATTTATTATTTTATGCATTATGATTAGTCAAATAAACACGGAACTTAAATTTATTAAACTACACATTTTGAACAAAATCAATTTTTCAAATTTGAAATGTGTGTACGATCGAGTCAAAAATACAGGTTATCATTTAAAAATTATATTTAATATTATGCAAGCACTAAGTGTAGAATGAATGGGTTGGAAATTCAAACTTGAATTTTCTAAAAACATGTATTTCCGCAGTAAAATATTATATTCAAGTACACGGGATTCCAAACCGATTGAACTATTTCGCATTATCTCTATCGGCTTTGCCGTTAAACGACTGTAAGCAATAATCTTGCCAAACTCGGTATGGTAATACTGTTGGCGGCACATTATTATAATTCGCCATATATCATTGATTGGCATATTATTTATGCAGATGACGAATATTCGTATAACCCACAGACGACTTCAATCAAAGTAATGGACTTGATAATTTGATGATGTTTGAAATGTTGTTTATTGGCATGGAAATATTTGCAATAATACCGACGAGGAACAATAATTTAACATTGAGCATTAAATATTATCTATTATCAATGCTACGATGATTATTAAACGAAAATTTACATGGATTTTAACTATTACTACATTTAAGTCATACCGGCGATTTCTACGTAAACTCATATAACTCTATAATATACGATATTATACTGACACGTTACCCTATTATAGTAACTATTACGCGATCTTATTTATTTATTTTTCAATGTACGTTTCCAATATTATAAAACACGCTTTAATATTTATATTGATATTAGTTACCTAATATTTTATGATCAACACTACCAATAAGGGTAGTACATAAACTTACGCAAAAATGTAATGATTTATTTTATAAAGTGCGTTCGAGCACTAGGTATGGGTACTTTAAATGAGATAACTATATATAGAACGTAGTTATTATCATTTTCAATGGGATTTGAAAAAAAAAAAATTCACACAATATATTCGCCGAATATTAATCTACTAAATGGTATATGAGGTTAAGTTTATGTTCGAGAGCCGTTTAATTAGTGCAGCAAGCAGTGGATTATCAGAACCTTGAATATTAAACAGGATTGATGCGGCGGTATACATAGAACTGTTTAACTAGAGTGGCGTAGAGATAAGTAATGAAATGTTCAAATGTATATCATTACGTCCATGCGAGAATAATCGCTAGTCTATGCCAAAACCTTTTCCATAACCAAATATTACGTAACTACAAACTGTATAGATTTAATACATATAGATATAAAACGATGCAATTAATCAATGTTATTTAACACACGATCTATACATCAATACCGTTGTATGTATAGTTTATATCCCTAAATGAAAAATTACGAGCGTGAACCAGACAATTTTTTTATGGGTCTCTACATACGTTTTCTCAGTAGATTCTGGATATTTTTAGAAACTTTAAAACTTTAAATATCTACATTTTTGTAAAAACTGAAATTTCACATTAATTTTATAGGTGATTTTTTTAAGTTTTATGATTTTTCAAATGACAATCACTTGTTATTACATTGTAATATTCAAGGGAATACTTTTTATGAAATTTCGAAAGTTTTATTGTTGAACCAAAAGTTTTAGAAGAGTATAAAACATTTAGAGTTTAAATGTGACGGAGAAAAGAAGTCGGAGTATTCAAAATATGTCACCATTGTTCTGAATTTTAAACATTATAATACATCTCTTAAACTAATGGTTTAATGATTTTAATCAATACAAATAAAATAAAAGGTAAATAAATAAATAATAATACACAATTTCCACGAAAATGAATGTAGAAAAACAACAAATATTACCCAGTAAATATTTTTCAATTGAATAATTATAAGAAAAATGAAGCTACAAAGAGTTGTTAAGTTGTTTTCAGCAAAGATGATTTATTGTAATCAAAGCCTTAATTTCGCTAGTGAATTTTTAATATCACGTCAAACTAAAAAATACTCGAAAAAATATGAAAGTATATTGTGAACAATTTGATTTATTTTACTACGTTTTCTTTTTTCAGGTTCTAAATGAAACGAAAAACGTATTGGTTCAAAAATGATGTGTTCTTTTTTATGCCTGTAACCACGTACTTTTGAATAGAAAAAGCGACCATTTAGTAAAAAAAATATTGAAAAAAATGTTTAAAACATTTATTGATTTCCGAATCATAAAGCATCAAATATATTGTCATTATATTATTTTAATTGGTGTAAAAGTACCTATCTACATGGCTAAAATCTATTATGAATTGTTTTTTATTTTGATTCCGCTTATTTAACAATTTTAATTGATCTATTAAAGTATTGATCATAAATCATAATCAATTATCATCAAAATATAGTAGTTAACGCATTTAAAATTGATTATATTTTATTGTGTGTACTTACAAGAAAAAAACAAAATTAACAACAATGTATTACTCATGGAGGCTGTGACTGTACTATAATTTTCTCATAAATATAAAATAATCATTTTAAAAAGCAGCCCACTGAGAAAACTACCGATTGCCCAATCCTACACTACAATGAATATTAAATACATTGAATATAATTACCTTTAAAAATAATAGACTTATTGAAGAGTGAAATAGTTTTTAAAGTAAAAAAAAAAAATTATTTTTCAGACAAAAACATGTTATTAGTTTTTAATTTGATTACGTGTCACATTGCTCGTCAGTCGTTGATATAATCGCGATGACAAAGAGAAATTCCAATATTACTAATCGTCAATAATCAAGTAACAAACACTCGATAGTCAATGCAATAAAAGATTTTTTAATTTTTAAATAGGTACCTGATATTTTGATAATCAGACAGACCAAATGCAGAACATAATAGACGCAAATGTTATACACTGTGTAATTATTACTTGGTAGTATTTAAGTTATAATCATACAATATTATGAACGAAGGCGTCCAACACAATCGCCAACTTTTACATAATAATGCAACTGGTTCTTAAATAAGTAAAATCTCTAAAAGAAGTAACTGTAAAAATTCTCTGCCTTCAAAATATTTTTCTGGAAACGCATCTGAGAATTTATTTACCAAAGCATGCCACTTTAAGTTATATTAAATATTAATTACCATGTAGACTCATTATTTTCATAAAACATTATAATTTCTAATGCATATTCAAAATAATGAATATATATATATGTGTGTGTGTGTGTGTGTGTGTGTGTGTGTACGCGTGTGTATACGAGTATATTATATTATAAAGATCGTAAATATATTTTAAGTTTTGTTTTTTCACTTTAGACTTGTGTAATTAACGACGATGATTTAATAAGTTTAACATATCTTTTATTTCAATAGTAAATATAGCTTATTCAATTGCGACAAACAATGATGAGAACGCATAGAAGTATTTTCAATAGTTTTATCGCTGACTCAGAAAAGTATAGATAATTATTGTGTAAATATACAGAAAAAAACAATTCAAAGCTAGAGATTATGACATTAACAACTCACGAATAAAATATACACATAACGTTTTATAGTGTATCTGAAAATCTAGGTATAGAAATTACAAGGTGATTGGGTAATAACTCGGTAGTTATAAATATAATCACTTAGTTGTAGTGGATAAGTATAAACTTTACTATTTTTTTTATCAAAAAAGAAAGAGAAATAGTGAGAATATGTTGTGTGAGTTGCCTTGTAAGTAGGCACCTACGTGGTAATTATTTTAATAAACAATACGTATTTTAGACAAGAAGGTACAAATTACCAATCTTGATAATTTTATTCTATTATTGTATAAGATGCATAAAATAGTAAATTATAATAAAATAATAATTATTCAAAACTAAGACTTTATGAAGCGTTGTTACGATTTAATGAATATTTATCGATAGTCGTCCAATGTCATGCAATACAGTAATCTCGCTGGAAAAGTGTAGTTAAACAGTAGGTACGCGGTTCTTGATTAATATTCAGGAAAAACACAAATTGGACAAATTTTAACACGCACATAAATCGTACGAAATAAATCACGAAGAAGCCCCGACAATAATTTGAATTTACGACCTTACGAAGTGTAATGCCACATAATTATAATATCTATTTTAGTGACTTTTATACGTGTACTCGGGACGCGACGTACCTATATATTATAACTAGAGACCGGATTTTCATGTAGTAAAAATCAAAAAAATGTGCAGTTAATAACTTAAAAATTGCAAAAACATGCAGTTAAGTGCCAAAAATCGTGCAAAAATGTATATTTTGCCTAAAATCGCTTAATACTTACCAAAATGTTGTAAACATTCAAAGTACATTGATTTAAACCCTTAAATTATACTTTATTTATCCAGTTTTTTACAATATTACAGGATTAGCAAAAAACTAATGAGTAATTAATAATTAAAAATTGATAAAAATATACACATGTATTATAAAAAAAACCATACCAACAGAGTTAAGCTATTTAATTTCCCATCAAATTTCAACTCTGGGTAATTTGATATCCAGGTTTTAATTTTTGACGACAGACTAGACCCAATTTTTGGCATTTTAAAAATTTGTTTATACTTCTTTACGTAAATTATTCGTAATGAAACTATCACGACACTAACTGATTCAAGAAACACTCAATCAAACACAAAGTCAGACAGAATACTAAAGTTCTAATGGCCGGGTATTCAAAATTATTATCTAACTAGTGGTTGCTGTCATTTATTTTTACCACGAAACACTAATAAATTGATGTTATTCTAAGAATATTAGCAGCTTGTGTTCACTTTATCTAGTTTAATTTAAAAAATGCAGAATATGCAATTTCATGCAACCAAAATCAAAATCGTGCAATTTAGAATAAAAAGTGCAAAACGTGCAATTTCGTGCAAAATAAAACTTTGTTAAATTAATCTACTTCTCATGATTCAGATTTATAATTTGTTTTTATATGTTTTAAAGCAAAGGAAAAAAAGTTGCAATTGCACGAGAATCCGGTCTCTAATTATAACGTACACACCATAACGTGTACTGTCACCTCGTTTAAATCTATAGAAATCATTTTTTGGGTATAACGGCCGACGAGTGATTTTGGATTTTTTCTAAATTATAAAAACCGTCGAAACGAATTTTTATATAGTTTTTTCTTGTCGAAATCGCTCCCTAGATAACATAATCGATCGGGTCCAGGCGGGGACGTACGGTTCGCGTGTGTTACCGAACACGTGCGTAACCGAATAACAAGTCATTCGCAGCATCATTGTGCATTATCGGGCGAGTCGGCGTTGTAAACGTGTTACCGCTGTACGAGGCGTTCGCCACCGCGCGCGGTGACGCCAACCGCACGCCGCACACGCGCGCGTTAAAACGCCGGTCCGAGGGTCGGCGTGCGCGGTTTCCGGGCGTTTGCCGCGCGGACCGGCGGCGTTTCGGCGTCGACGCCGGGTCGGTCGGGAAAAAACCGCGGAAAACCGAGAAAATCGCACGGATTCCGGGCGACTTTCGCGCCATATGGCCGCGTCGCCGGACGGCCGGGTCGGGGAAGGGGGAACGCGACGGTCTCGATTATGAAAACGCGTAGCGACGGCGACGACGACGACGTCTCGTCGGACCGCTTGTCGGGAAGAACGGCGGCGGCGGCGGCGACAATACACGGCTGAACGGGGAAAAACGGGCTGCGGCCCCGACGACGCGCCGACCGGACCGAGGGGGACGGGACAGTTAGACTCGTTTCACACTTATACGGTTTGATTCGGCGGTTCGGTGCGTATTCGATTCGTTTTCGGTAGCGCGCCTAAAACGAATGAAAACTCTTCACACACACTCGGTTAGTATAAGGCATGAGTGTCCAACCCGTGGCCCGCGGTAGATTTTGGTACGGCCCTCGCTTCAATTTAAAAACCATGAATTAATTATATTATATAATATATTAATACGACGAGAACAAATTTATTTTAAAAATATAAACCATCAAATTAGATTTTTATAAATTATATCTACCCAAAGAAACATATCCAGTCCTTCACGACCATGCTTTATTCATGTTCTCGCTTTTCGGCAGTACTTACATTTGCGAACAATTGTTTTTAAGAATGAAAAACACGAAGACTAAGAATCGGTCTACTATATCAGACAAGCACCTCGAAAGTTGTTTAGGGATTGCTACAACTTCAATCAATCCGGATATTGATTCATTACTTTCACAAAAAAAGCAATTTCAAATTTCACATTAAAAAAAAACTAATGACTTTTAACTTTTTTAAACTAAAACTTTTTTTTATGATAAATACATTTATTTTTCTGTGTACTTAATAAATTATTAGATATTAATACTTGTAAAAATATTTCTGCTCATTATTCGCTATTGTAAAATTATAAACAAATGTATTGTTGTATTATAGATTATAATTTAATCATTAAATTTGAATGTATTATTATTTAAAAAAGTATGTGGCCCACAACAACTTTTACCTAAATGATGTGGCCCAGTCTTCACAAAAGGTTGGACACCCCTGGTTTAGGTTTGATTTCACGATTACCTAACCTAACCTAACCTAACCTAACCTAACCATCGAATACGCAGTACTGAATTTTTTTTACTCACTTTTACCACAACGCTCACTATGGAGAAAAGACAAATTGCTGCCATGTTATTTCTCTAGAGAAGAATCAAAAAACGAAAGAGGAATAATCGACTGCAGCACTGGGTACACCCTATCCTCACCAAACGGGTGGAATTTGGTGCGTTTTATACCCTTTTTCTGAAATTAAGGGAGCACGAAGACAAATTTGCGAATTACTTCAGGATGTCTACGACATCATTTGATGAATTACATTTGCCAAATATGTAAATTAAGCGTGAAACGAGCCTTAAGACGACCGGCGTGCGCCGCATTTCTCGCGTACGCACTGTCACAACCGGTTTTCCACGACGACCTAGGCGATGACGCGACACGGCCGCCGCCGCCGCCGTACGCAGCAAACACACATGTTCGCCGACGGACCGCGGACACATGTTCGCCGACGGACCGCGGTTTTTCCGTTCGGCTCGAAGCGCGGCCGCGGAAGGGACGCGGCGCGGACCGGCGGTTCGGAAAACGGTCGCTCCACGCGTGTCGGGACAGTCGAAACGGTCGTTTGCCGGTCGTTCCTGGGCGCGCAGGTCGACGGTGACGTTTTGGGAACCAATGGCGCGCGGACGGCACGACGTCCTTGAAACACGTATTATACAGAGTGTGAAAAATAATAATAATCATAATAATAATGGTGATGGTCATAAAAAAAAGTTTATAAAAAACATGCGAAAAATTTACTCGCGAGCTTGGGACCGAATTCCGTCGTGTCGCCTCGTCCGTCCGTGGTCGGGCCGGCGCTGGCGGTGGAGTCGACGACGACGCCCCGGTGTTTGTCCACGTGGCCGGCGAACACGGACATTTTTCTGCAACAACGATAAGAACAACAATATTATAACGTCCTGTGAACGAACAGAGAGAGAGACGCGCCGGATCGCGGGCGAAAACGTCGGTGAAATTTGTCGACGTCCCCTCCCCGGCCCGGTGTCGGTGAGCGCGCGAATACCTGACGGCCGAGCACAGCGACGATCGTCTGGATAACATTTTCGAACGGCCGCGGCGGCGGCGGCGGAGTCTGCCGTGCGCGAGTCCGTGCACGTTTTAACCTGTTGCCGGCGTGCAAAAAGGGACGACCGCGGCGGCGGCGGAGGCGTAGGCGGTGAAGACCGGGAAGATGGAACGAGCGAGACGGAGTGAGAGACACCGGCGATACGCACAAGAGGGACGACAGAGCGAGCGAGAGACGGCGACGGCCAGCGAGCGAATGAGAGAGAGAGCGAGAGAGAGTGAGAGAGAGCGAGAGAGATGAATGAGTGAGTGAGAGAGTGAGAGAAAGAGACTCGGCGCGAGTGCGACAAAGACGCGACGAACGAGTGTGCGTGTACGTAAAAAAAGGGAAAGAATGTGCCGGGTCGGAGCGGCGGACGGTGTTGGCGGTAGTGGGGGAGCCGGTGCCGGCGGGGGTCGCGGCGAAAGCGGCGGCGGCGGCGGCGGTTGCCGGTTGCAACAGCGCCGCCGACTGGTCGATAAAGCTGAGAAATTTGTGGGCGCTGACAGTGCGGGCCCGCCGGAGCACAGAGAGTCGACTGGTGGTGTGCCGCGTGCGTGCGCGTGTGTTTGTATACTCGTGTGTGTGTGTGTGTGTTCGTATACTCGTGTGTGCTTGTATACGTGTACGCGAGCGTGTGTGTGTGTGTGTGTGTGCGCGACCGTGTTTTTTCGTTCGTAGAATCCGGCCAGCCGCCGCCGAGTAGTGTGTGTGCGCGCGCGCGCTAGTGTCGTGTGCGCTACGACGGCGTGTGTGTGTGTGTGCGTGCGTCAGTGTGCGCGCGTGTGTGTGTGCGTTATCCGCCTCCGGTAATTCGACTCCTTCAGTCTGTTCAATAATATTGTTGTTGTCGCACACTCGCCGCGCCGCGATCCGTGCGGTACAACTGTTACTGCCTGACAACATTTTCAGGAAATTTTTCTATCATTATCTCACTGTCGTTTTCAAAATATTTTTACAATATTATTATTATTATTATTATTTTTATTTTTTTTTTCTCGCCGCGAAAACGAAATCGTTCGCCCCGTCTTAAAATCCGTCGTCCGTTCGTGGCGTGCGTGCGTGTTTTTTTTCGTTTTTGTTTTTTTCGTTTATCGCCAAACGCTCGCGGTTTTCCGTCGGAAACAATATGTTTTGCCGCCGAGTGGGGAAAGTGAGATGATGTTTTGTGTTTCGCCGCAGCAGCAGCAGCAGTACTACAGCCCGCCGCCGCCGGTATCCGCCGAGAACGCGTTGTTGTTATTATTACTATTATTATCACCGTCGTCGTTATAACGGGAACGGTTCGCCGTCGTCGTCGTCGTCGTGATCGATCAGATCGGCTCGAAAACGTGCTCACGTGAACCACACGACGATGCTGCTGCCCAACGCCGTGCCGTCGTTACTACCGATCGCGACGATTTACCGTTGCTTTTGTTCGTGGCCGGCCGCCCCGGAGCAGTAGAACGGTCGCCGTCGGTACGTCCGAAGTTTCGCCGTCGTGTGCCCGCCGCGTGTCCACGCACCGTTTCTCGCCAGTGCGCGTGTGTGCTTCGGTGTTTTTTTTTCCGCTTTTCGCCCCCGTCCACAACACTAATTATTCCGTGTGCGTGCGCGCGTGTGTCGTTTGCTCGATCGCCGACCCGGGTCCGTACGACTTGTCGCCGTCATGTCCTGATGTCGGTCGCCCGCAGCCATGTCTCTTTCGCCGTTCTCTAGGCACGAGGTACGTACACTTTTGCGCCCGCACCCGGTGTGACTCGGGCCCGCGGGTTTGTCCCGGGAATCCGGCTCGTGTAGGCTCGTGCGTGATGTTATTAGGTTGTGAGAGGCCCTGTTGGCGGTGTCCCCGCCGAGAGAAAGGTTCCCAGACGAACCGCTCACAATGGACGACGAAAATTAATAACGATAATAGCAATAATACTCATCAATATACCACCATTTGTGTGTGTGTGTTTACCTTGTGGCTTGTGCACCGGTCTCTCATTTCTGTGAAATTCGACAAACGTTAGATCCGAGTTAGGTCAGTCGTTCGTTTCGATGCAAACAGTTGATAATATAATAATAATAATAATAATAATGGTTGATCGGTATTCATTTCATTGTCTTGTGTCCTGTGTTGCACATCGTTTCGTCCCAATAGTGTCTTGCTAGTTTCAATGACTCGGTTTGACCAGAATCCGCATTCATTTGTGTTATTCAATTCTCCCTATTTTGAAATGCGCTGGAATCGCAGACACTTGCTTTGTTTACGAATTAACCTAGTTAGAAGTTGTTTTGAATGTGAAGTAGGTACCTACCGAGGTACCTACCAATTAACATGAAGTTCTTCTGTTGGTTATTGGTAATCGAGTTGCTATTTCCCACTATTGACTTTAATTTTCACTATCGTATCTCAATACATCAAACCTACTTAATACCTATTACATAAATTAGAATGATAAATAATTTAAATATTTTCCGAGGTAGGTAGGTACACATTAATTTTATTTTTTATCTATCTATAACTTTTCTAAAAAATAAGTGTCTTTAAACTATTAATAATTATAATTTTTCGTAGAATTGTATCACATTTGACTCCTCATTAGTTAATTAATCTATAAGAAATTATATAAGTACCTACTTGTTTTACTCACTGTTTCACCATAGGAACTTCAGTTATAGTTTCAATCAAAGAAATAGCATTAAGAAGGTTAATAGCTTATTTTATAATATTATATTTCTATTTATTTACTTGATTGTTTTATAATGCTTTTATTTATTTGAAACTATCTTAGAAATTCATAGAATGAATTAAAGAAACACATACTCTATTTAAATATTTTGACCTTCTCATTAGATTATGTGAAGCATATCAAATCAATGCATTATCCATATCACTTTATTAATTATAGTTTTATATGAAGTTTCTAGCTTTACTTTGATCACAAGTCCAATGTCAATCAGTCAAAAATATCTTTTGTAGATCAACTTTTAACTGAGAACTACTTAATAAGTTTTGTAATAGGAAGGTACTTTTATCATTTCTAACCTAATTTTTAAATGAAATGCTTATTTGTACGCATTATACAATATTTAAATCAAAGAATAATAAATTTACTAATAAGCATTTATATAGGTATTTAGAATCAATTAAAATAATTAACTTACATTGAATATATTATTATCAACATTGGTTAAACTTATTTGAATGTAATTGTTATAATGTAGATACCCAGATAGACATCTAGATTCAATAAAATAATCATGATTTTTCTTTATTTGAACCTATTCAGCTTTTGGTGTCATCAAAATGCATTATGCTTCATGATTGTCTATTGGCTTAACCCAATATACCTATATTCAACTTGAAATATGTTTTAAAATAATGTTCAACTATATTTTAGATAGATTTAGATTTGTTTGATTGGTTAACAAATTGTAGGTTACAGATATAATGTACCTATTGTATACTGAACAACTATATTTGGATCCTAATTTTTAAGATAACATATACGTCAGTAGGTACTTATCGATCAATTTATAATTTTTTTTACATTTTTTGGTACAAGTATTTTTCTTTAATTGTTACATAAATTATATCTCTGATTGATAAAATGTAGAGTTAATTTAACCATTATTTACAAAATTTAATAAATAAAACCCTATCATTACAAACGAGATTACAAATGAGTTCTGTCAGTGATTTTTTTGTTTTATTATATTTTAGTTATTCCAATGTGCCTCTTTCATAAAACAAATTAAGATGAGTACTCATTTTAAATGAAAAATGGGTAAATATGTATACACAACGTTAATTAACTTACCTAATATAAATTAATAAAAATAGAAAGCTTATTAATACTTCATTTTGATTTAATTTACTTTTATTATACCTCATGTTAAACCTTTGTACCTATTTAATTTTGTTATTTGTATGTACATTATATGTGTATATATTTAATATAAAATTCAGACACATAATTATAAACATATATGCACAAGGTACAATCATTGATTGTGTAATAAACTAGTTCATTTATTTCATTTTATTAATCAATGATATAACCTAAATGAATATATAAATATAGGTGGCAAAGTTAAGATAATTTTAATGAATTTTTATGTGTTCAAGAAAAATGAATAAAAAATACTAGCTAATAATTTTAGTAGATTTGTGGGGCTTTAAAATTTCTGTTATGGGTCTTTGTATCTATCAAAATATCTACCTATTACTTAATATTTGACGTTTTTATAGGGTTAGCTCGGGTTAATATTATAATTTTTATTTTTATTTTACAATAATTTTGACTATTACCTTTTTTAATTGTAATTTGTCATAATTTACTCTTTGAATTCTTATAGATGTCTAAAATAGTTCAATATACCTTTTTCTTTCTATTATAAATTTGTAATTATTTTTTTCAGTTTTGAACGAAAAAAAAAAAATTGATGACAACTTTAAAAAGATAATATTAAATTATTTTCTAATCCATAAAACTTTTAGAACTTCATTATAAATCTGTTTGTAACTCTTATGACTTATACATACCTATTCATTATGTTGTGTAGGTGTAACTTATAAGTTAAGATTATAAAAAGTTTTTTTTCAAAAAAATAATACCAAGTAGTTATTGAAAACTAATTAATACTTTGATAAGCGCTTTCTTAAATTTGTTTTTATTTTTTTGTAAATCACATTCAATTTTCAAACTACCTATAATTGATAAAAAATGAAATTTTGTTATAGAATCTGAGTTCAATTTATAATATATTGTTGAGTCTACTCGTATTTAAAAAAAGTTAAAAACCTTAAAAGTTTTCAAAAAATAATAATTTGAGAAAAAACACATTTTTAAACCACAACAAGTTACTTATTAATCATTACCTACACATATTGTATCTCATTATTTTGTACCTGAAAATTGTATTTGGTTCGTACAGTTAGTATATCAGTAGTTAACCTCCGTTTACCTCTTAATTTTTCAAATTTCAAACATTTCTATACACAATTTAAGATTGTCTAATGAAGATTAATGACTAATAATTATGATTATTTCAAAATAAATAGTTTGTGTAGTCTACCTATTTAAATAATTATTAACATGAAACCAAAATAAAATTATATAGATAAATTAAGTAGGTATTTAAAAAAATTAAAATAAATTCTATTTAGGTACCTATGAGTTGATTTTTATTTCCAATAAAATGTTCTGTTTAATTTCTTATCTTAATCTAACATATTAATTTAATGAAATAGCTTTATTTGTAAAGATTATTGTATGTTTAAAATAATTTAGTTCTTTTTGATTGTTGGTATCTGTCTATTATAAATAACCGATAAACTCAAGAAATTGTATATTGGGATGAAAGAAAACATATTAACCTTGTAATGAATTTAAATAAGTTTTTCTTTTTATTAATGAATACTTAATGATATTAGATTTGAAAATCTTATTTTAATAGGTATTAAATAACAAATGAGAGATATTTATTGTTGTAACTCTGAGTGTATTTGCTTTTGTTCTTACCTATGTATTGTAGAATGAATATCTATCAAATCTAGTATGTATAAAGAAATGTACTTTGCTGATGATGCAGGAAGTTAAAGAATGACATCTGTCATATTTCAGTTGTATTTTAATTTAAGCATTATATATGTTTCACATGTATTGAATATTATATCAAACAATATCCTTTATTCTGTCTATTACTCATAAACCATTGTGAGAATGATACTCGATTGTTAAATTATTTTCTTTAAATTCCGGAGTAAATTCAAAGTACAATTTATATTATTTCAGTATCATTGAATGTATAATAATATATATATTTAAACTGAAAACAAGCAAATAATTTCAAAATATGTCTGAAATTAAATTGATTGATTAATTATTGGTATGTATAATTCCACGTAACTTATTGATACATTTGTTATCTGATTTGTATTTAATTAAATTATTGGTAGGTGTTCCATTGTTTTAGAAATAATATTGTTGTGTAATAAATATTCAATATTAAGAACCTATTGCTAGAAGTATACATTTTAATAAAGTTCTTTATTTTTGCACTTAAGTTAATTTTGTTTGGTAGATAGTTATTTTGAAAATTATTGTATTCACTTCCAATAAATTCCTTCCTATATTTTTGTATAGTTAGATTTCAATAAACATATATTTTTTTCAACAAAATATAATTTTATTAAATATTTATTTTAAATTTATTTGGAGTCCAAACTAATTATTCCAAGTAACAGAGATTTCATGAATATTGAACAAAAACCACAGTAAAGTCTTGGCTTTGACTATCGCTTTGACCAAACAGGCTAATACAATTATTGCTACTGAAATTTGTTGGTCACTTGGTTTAATTGATCACAATTATAGAAGAGGAAACTGTTGGTATTTTAACTTAATTATTCTGTACCTACCTATGGTCAACTTTATTAATTGGTACATATTTCATATTTCATTTAGATTTTGAATTACAATTATCTTATGGTTTATAAAGTGTATTAGTGAAAAAGAATTACCTTATGAATTTGCATTCAAATAAAAATACTCTTTTTCTACTTCAATTTTCGTCTTGACTAATAGTACTTAATTTGTAAATAACCTTAATACAATTTTTACGTTTTAATGAATATTTCACTTTGGATTATATATATATTCTATGAAAATGGCTAATAGAAATATTTTGATAAGAAGTACCTATGTGATTAGATATTACCTTTAAATTGGAAACCTAGAATTTATTTAGTTAAGTTGTACTTATTAGTACCTACCTTCACATTATTATGCCTGAAATTTAGATTGTATATTTTAGTATTACAGAGTACACTCTAATAAAGGCTTTAATGTTTTATATCACATTTTAAATTAGGTTTCCTACCTTAATTTTTTTTTTTTTAAATATCAGTGAAAATATTTTTTTTCCTAAAATAACTAATGCCCATCTATTCTTGTGTGTGTATATCAACTTTATAAATTTTTAATTAGGTATTTAAACCTTTAAAGATTTACTAAACTTTGTCAATGCTCTCATTGAAATAATGTTTGATTAGATGCTTAGAAATATACCTCGAAATATACTGATACAATTGATACTTACATTTATGTAGGATAAGGTAGGCGTTTGATTTATGTTGGCTTGTACTTTAATATGTTAAACATCTGTTTTTTGAGAAGCTGATTTTGAAATAATTACTGTGATTTGTTCTTATTGATTGATATTAATGTAGCATGGTGAATTATATACACTATCTGTTGGTGACTTTTTTGTAAAATTACTTACAATAAAATTTATGTCCATAATTTTTAAATATGGATTGTTATATTTCAGTCTTCATTCTAACAAACATTAAAGCCTATGTTGATAAATAGGATATGTCAAAAGTGCAATTGACTGTACAAATATAAACAGTTGAATAAACTGAAATATTCTAACACTTCTAATTTCTTAGCATTTAAATTTGTTGTGTATAAACTGTCAAATAAATTGTTTTTACAAAACCTTAAAAAAAAGTACTATTTATTTCCAGAACTTACCTTAATACCCGATTGAATAATTTTCTTGTATAATGTCTTATAAAATTATTTTGATAAATAAATACATAGTCCAATAAAAAAAATCTATCTAATAAATGTATTGTTTAATACTAAATAAGATACTCAAATAATAATAATAATAATAATAGGCAAGTAGCTAACTAAATATATATTTAATTATTTTAATTACCCATTCAACCATTTAGCTATACAACCATGTGATAAATAATTAATATAACAAATGTTGAACCTTTAAAGTTTAATCCATAGAAAAACATATTTTATTTATTTTTTCTTCTAAAATATTACCATTGATTATAGAATAGTCTATTCTATAATCAATGATGTTACCTATATAAATATAAATTGTAAACATTTTTTGGATTGATTGGTTTATAAAATTACCTCTTCTACCAAGTCTCTTCAACAATAAGAATGTACCATGTTAGATACCTAACAAAAACTTTTTTTAACATCTACCTATGTAATTTGACAAAAACATTAAGAATCAAGTTTGAAATAGTTTAACTATAATTTACATATTAATTATTTTTTAGAAATAAAAAATTATCAAAAACAAGGTATCATATAGGTAGGTTAATAACCTAATAATCAAAATGATTTCTGTAGGTAATAATTCCTTTTATTTTTTACTTAGTCAATGACAATTTAAATGCATATACATTTTGTGATATGTGTATTTCAATTAATATCTAAAATTATTGTATAAGTAAAAATTTAGTTTATATATTTTTTTATTATCTGAGCATGAATGTGTTGGTGAAATACATATATAATAACAGTTACCTACATATTTCGTTTTCTTTGTTCTAGTAATACATTTATCACAATACTTTGTACTTTGTAAAATAATAATCCAATGTAAATATTTTTGTTTCAGGAATAGACTACTATATGGTCATCTATCAACATATGTCTTCCATATTCCCATGTACTGGAAAAACCAGACATTGTACAATGCAGAACCCCTACCGTCATCTGTGGGTAACACTTTTCTACGTGGCATGCCTAAATGTAAGTTACGGTTATTCCAATGTGATAAAAATATTCGAAGACGATGATTCAACACCGATGTTCAACAATCTTGTCATTGACAAGAACACTGGGCGCCTATTTGTGGGTGCCATCAATCATCTATACCAACTTACGCCTGATCTCAATGTAACCAATCAAGTGGTTACTGGCCCCATTGAAGATTCTTTTGAATGTGGGGCCAATGTTTGTCCAAACTCAACTATTAAAAATTTAACCGACAATGTAAATAAAGTTCTTGTTATTGATTATACTACGTCTAGAATAATTACATGTGGGTCAGTTTCACAAGGCATGTGTACAGTTCGAAATTTAAATAACATATCTGATACAGTACAATTAGTTAAAGAAGCAATAGTTGCCAACAATATGGATGCATCAACTGTTGCTTTTATAGCACCTGGACCTCCAAATCCACCCATGACTCAAGTTATGTACATTGGAGTCACATTTACTGGCAACTCACCTTACCGCTCTGATGTTCCAGCTATTGCTTCTAGAAGTCTAGATAGTCAAAATATGTTAAATATTGCTTGCCTAGGAGTAATTTCTGGGACACGAGTATATGTAAATACTCTAAACCGTGAACGCTATCTCATAAATTATGTTTATGGTTTTAGTTCTGAAACTTTCAGTTATTTTTTAACAACACAAATGCGTAGTGCCACTTCACCATCTCCATACATATCCAAAATGGTCAGATTATGTCATGAAGATAAAAGTTATTATTCATACACAGAGATCCCATTAGAATGTACCAGTAAAGAACAGTCATATAATTTAGTGCAAGCTGGTTATGTTGGCAAAATCGGTTCAGACTTGGCTACAGATCTTGGTATTACACCACAAGACGATGTTTTGTTTGCTGTTTTCTCGAGTAGTAACCAAAGTGAAAGCGAGTTAAAAAACAAGCCAAATGACCAAAGTGCACTTTGTGTTTATTCTTTAAAAGCAATAAGAAGAAAATTTTTAC
This sequence comes from Therioaphis trifolii, assembly GCA_027580255.1. Classification (NCBI taxonomy): domain Eukaryota; kingdom Metazoa; phylum Arthropoda; class Insecta; order Hemiptera; family Aphididae; genus Therioaphis; species Therioaphis trifolii. The sequence continues at coordinate 12,531,072 of CM050406.1, read as the reverse complement.
AAAACATAAATGCATGCTTCAGTGGCAAAGGAAACCGAGGATTAGACTTCATATCACCTAGCCATACATGTGTTGGGACTAAACTTCAAACAATAACTGAAGATTTCTGTGGTATGGATGTGAATACTCCTTTAGGAGGAGATTCTCCTATGACTGCTATTCCGGTGTTAACATTCAATACTCGTCTCACTGCAGTAACAGCAACATCTACTGGAGACTTTACAGTCGTATTTGTTGGTACCAATAATGGACACGTTAAAAAAATAGTGGTTGAAAGTTCTGTTAAAGCTATTGAATATGGAGATATAGTTATTCAAGAGAACTCTCCAATCAACCCTGATTTAATAGTGGATCCCCAACAAATGCATTTATATGCAATGACCAAAAATAGAGTGTCTATGATTAAGGTTCAAGAATGTCATATGTACTCCTCGTGTTTAGACTGTTTAGCTGCCAAAGACCCTTATTGTGGGTGGTGTTCATTAGAAAATAAATGTAGTTTACGTTCAAATTGTGAAGATGCAGCAAATGATCCGCTTTATTGGATACCGTACAAAAGTGGTAAGTGTACCACAATAGTTTCTGTTGTACCTAGTCAGCTACAAAAAACCACAGCACGAACGTTGGACCTTGTCATTGATAATTTACCATTACTTGAAGGGCCATTTTTCTGTGCGTTCTCAGTGTTTGATAAAGTTTTGATCACCAGTGCAACTAGAAAATCGTTAGGTGTCAATTGCACAACACCACGCACAGATTTACTTCCATTCATACCACCCAATCAACATCATTTTACTACTAAACTATCTGTCAAAACCGCCAAAGGTCCAAATTTTGTTGCCACTAATTTTACATTTTTTGATTGTAGTACTTACACATCATGTACACAATGTGTAAATTCTTCATTCCCTTGTGATTGGTGTGCAGAAGCTCATAGATGTACACATGACACAGCGGAAAATTGCAGAAATGATATACTTGTGACTGGTGTAAATCGTGTAGGTCCAAGTTTCAGGAGTGGACCATCATTTTGTCCTACAATCAATGGGTCTGATACAGGAAGTACAGAGATCTTAGTGCCATCTGGTATTAAAAAATCAATAAGAGTTAAAGTTCACATAATCGGCCAGTTTATTGCTCAAACACGATTCGTTTGCCAATTCAACATAGAAGGTCGCGTATCCAGCGTAAATGCAGCATTAGTAGCCGACACTATATATTGTGAAATTATGGAGTTCAGTTATAATTCACATTTTTCAAATATCACTGCAACTTTTGCTGTGATATGGGGTGGATCAAAACCATTGGATAATCCCCATGACATCCATGTTGTAATTTATAGATGTCGTGATATGGCCGATGACTGTGGCATGTGTTTAGCTTTGCCTGAAAAGTACAGATGTGGATGGTGCCAAACTAGTAATAGTTGTGAAGTTATTGATCAATGTGACCGAGCAGTTGGCATATGGCTCAACAGAAACAAGACTTGTCCTAACCTACAAATTACATCATTTTGGCCACTGGCTGGACCCTGGGAAGGTCACACTAATATTACAATCATTGGAAAAAATTTAGGAAAAAGTTTCAATGATATTTATAGTGGTGTTACTGTTGCTGGACTCCGGTGTGCTCCATATGCACATTTGTACGAAACAACCAGAAAAATAGTATGCAGAGTTGATGGACCAGGCAGTGAAGACATAAGAGAAGGTCCTATTGTTGTTCAAGTTGAAGGGTATAGAGGTGAATCGAAATCAAATTATCATTTCGTCGATCCCATTATAACTGGTTTATATCCAGGTTATGGTCCCAAATCTGGTGGCACAATTCTTACGATAAAGGGGAAATTCATGAATGCTGGAAGTAATATACAAGTATTCTTTGAAGATACATTGCCGTGTATTGTTATCAACAGTACTTTAACCGAAACGTCATGTATTACTAGTGCTTCTGATTCACAAAGAGTGGGAAATATTAAAATGTTGTTTGATAAATCTGAAAGGAATTTCGATAAACAAACATATGAATACACTGATGATCCAAGTGTTGAATCAGTTGAATCTGGTGCTCCTGGCCAAGTTAAAGTTCCTAAAGGCATTGTATCTGGTGGCATCAAAGTTTCTGTTAATGGTAAAAACTTTGCATTTGTTCAAAATCCACGTTTGTATGTCTATTACATGAATAATTCATATTTTGGTGATTGTTTTGTTTTAAGTAATTCCAACTTAATATGTGAGTCTCCTAAAGTTACACCCCTGCAAAGAAATCAACCGGATCCCGATAAACCTATTGAGTTAGATTATGGATTTAAAATGGACAATGTAACAGACGTTCAAAATATATCAATGAAACCAGGATTTTCGAAATTCATGCTTTTCCCAGATCCAGTATATACGAAATTTGACGAAGATATTAAATTCTACAAAAGTGATTATTTAACTATAAATGGCCATCACTTAGATCGAGCTTGCCAAGAAACTGACGTTACTGTACAAATTGGGACAAGTTATTGTAACGTGACTTCATTGTCTCGGCATCAACTTACTTGTAGACCCCCATCTATTCAGCCACCAGCCGTATCAGATGATTATCGAATATCTAGCTCTCAAGAACTTCCAGATGTAATTGTAACAGTTGGGTCAAGTTTAAAGTTCAATATTGGAAAACTTAGTTATGCACCATCCGGGGTTAATAGTCCTTTGACAAAACCTGCCCTCTTTGGTGGTATTATTGGTATGGCCATCATTTTTATTATTTTCATTGCATTTTTAATTGCGTATCGTCGTAAATCAACTGAAAGTAGTCGTGTTTTGAAAAATATGCAAGAACAGATGGATATATTAGAACTGCGTGTAGCTGCTGAATGCAAAGAAGCATTTGCTGAGCTTCAAACAGAAATCACTGATATCGCTGGTGATCTTACATCTGGGGGTATTCCATTTTTGGATTATCGTACCTATTCTATGAAAATTTTGTTCCCAAATATGGAAGACCACGGGGTACTCCAACGAGAAAAACCAGAATTAATTCGAAAAGAAAAAGGTATTCGTTTATTTGGTCAATTAATATTAAACAAGACTTTTTTGCTTTTATTTATTAGAACACTTGAAAGTAATCGTTATTTTTCAATGAGAGATCGAGTCAATGTAGCGTCTTTGATTATGGTGTCTTTGCAAAGCAAAATGGAATATTGTACAGATATATTAAAGACTTTACTCGCCGAACTAATTGAAAAATGTATGGAAGGCAATAGTCATCCAAAGTTACTTTTGAGACGCACAGAAAGTGTAGCAGAAAAAATGTTGTCATCTTGGTTTACGTTTCTACTATATAAATTCCTAAGAGAATGCGCTGGAGAGCCTTTATATTTATTATTTAGAGCAATGAAACAACAAGTGGATAAAGGACCAGTTGATGCAATAACCTCAGAAGCAAGATATTCATTAAGCGAAGAAAAACTGATTAGACAATCAATTGATTTTGTACCGATGACTGTATATGTTTCAATTTCTCAACAAACTGCTTTTGTCACTGGACTAGATCCAAACACTGAAAATATACCAGTAAAAGTTTTAGACTGTGATACTATTTCACAAGTGAAAGAAAAAGCATTGGATACTATTTATCGTGCTATGCCCTGTAGTCAACGTCCTAGGACATGTGAACTCGATGTGGAGTGGAGAACTGGCACTTCTGGTCGATTAATTTTGTATGATGAAGATTCTACAACAAAAGTGGAAGGTGAATGGAAGAAACGTAACACTTTACATCATTACATGGTTCCAGATGGTGCGTACTTAAACTTGGTCTCTGTCAAACAAATGTCAACTTACAATTTATCAATACTCTCCGATCGAATGGACAAACACAAGTACGAAACATTGAATTTAACAAAATTTAACTATGACAGCCCGCCTTATAGCAGGGCAACATCGCCATTGAATAATGACCAAGATGGCGGTCTTAAATATTGGCATTTAGTCAAACACCACGATAACGATGCACAAAAAGAAGGCGAGCGTGGGAACAAAATGGTTTCGGAAATTTATCTCACACGTTTACTAGCCACGAAAGGTACTCTACAAAAGTTTGTAGATGATTTGTTCGAAACCATTTTCAGCACTGCTCACCGAGGAAGTGCTCTGCCTTTGGCTATTAAATACATGTTTGATTTCCTTGATGATCAAGCAATTCAGCATGGTATCACTGATCATGAAGTTGTGCATACGTGGAAAAGCAACAGTCTTCCCTTGCGTTTTTGGGTAAACCTAATAAAAAACCCTAACTTTGTATTCGACATACATAAGTCCAATATTGTCGACTCATGTTTATCAGTTGTTGCTCAAACGTTCATGGATTCGTGTTCGACGTCGGATCATCGACTCGGGAAAGATTCGCCAAGCTCAAAATTACTGTACGCCAAAGACATCCCGGGGTATAAGGACTGGGTTGAACGTTACTACAGAGACATCAAAATAATGCCAGCCATATCAGACCAAGACATGAACGCCATGCTTGCCGAAGAGTCAAGAATACACATGACAGAATTCAATACAAACTGTGCATTGTATGAACTCTACATGTATGCCGCCAAGTACAACGAACAGCTAATGGTCACACTCGAAGAAGACGAATTTTCCCAGAAACAACGGTTGGCGTATAAGTTGGAACAAGTACACAATTTCATGATGGTAGAAAAATAAATAATTAGGGGCCATTAATCAAAAGACGGATCGGATTATTGCTCAATACCGAGTATGAGTAGTTGGTTCAATGGGGTTCGCTTATTTTATAGCGATTTTATACATTGTGGTATGTAGACTGTAAGATGTTTTTTTAATACACAAAAAATGAAAATAAATAAATAATATATAAGTTTTTGAACAAAATTTATAAATGGTAGAAATAAGACGATAATATAGATAAGATGATAAACATATAAATACACATACAATAAATAATAGTAATAAATTAACATATCTATTGCCTAGTTTTCTTGCCAATGAGATGTTACCAATACTACTTAATCCAACATAAAAAATTTAAAACCTACATTTTCGGTTGCTTTTTAACAATCTTAAATATAAGCAATTTTTTTTTTTTTTTTTTGAATATCCGTCCAAATTTTCTACCATTCTTTGCCCTTGATGTGTACTTTTAATTCAAATATATTTCAACCTATTCTATAAGACTGAGTTAATTTTAATTTTTTTTTTGTATTTATGATTTATTGTTTTTCATTTGATCACTGCTTTTGGCACCGCTCTAGTTAATGCACAATAAAATAAATAAATTGCCGAATAACATAATAATAAAATGTATTGCTCCATATAGTATGTTTTTATATGTATTTATACCATTCCAAAAATATAATATATAATTCCAATTTTGTACTCAGTATTACCTCATTTGATAAAAATAATATTGTTTTAGATTATAATTATTGTAAGTACCTAAAAAATATTTTGTACTTCTGTATATTTTCTCAATAATTATTAATTTTATTATAGTGGTAACAAATTTTTATTTGCACATTAAATTGAAAATATTAATGTACTTTTTCTCCCTTGTAATACCTTTGTATTGTGAATTATGGTGTGTATATTTTTTTGTTGATTTTGTTATTCATTTTTTATTGTATATTTTGTATTTATATCCCCTAGTCCTTATTTTAATTTTATGCTTTGTTTTTTTTTTTATTTTCAAATTTTAATTTATTAAAATTATAGCTTTTATCCGAAAAAATATATCTATTATATATTGTGTACTTTTTATAAACAAAAATATTTTTTTTTTTTTGTGACAGTTATAAATAATATGTTTATGAAAAATTAATGTTAAAATCAATTTCGCATGTAAACCTTCCTCCTAAAAATATTAATTGTTCAAATTGTGGTTAAAATGTGTAAAGCCCAATTGATTTCTATGTGGGCGCCCTTCGAGAAAATGACTGTAATTTATTTTGAATTTTTACAATGTTATAAACGTGAAACATGAATTATAATTTTTTGTTTTTCTGTAAAAATAATTGTCTTTTATATGTACTAAATTTAAATAATCAAAATGGGGCTGTTGCATTTTCATTATAGTCATGTTACATCACAACTACTTGTTATTTTAAGTGTTTGATTTACTATGACACGTTCACACGAAAAAAAATATCCTGTTAAAATTAAATTGCTGTTGACCACATAGTATATCGGACTGGATAGATCGTTATTTTCTTTGTCATCATCTGTTAGCAACGCAATTTCAATGTAATATTATTTTTCAAACGGATACACACAAAAGATCAAACACAGTAAGAAAAAAACAAAAAACAAAAAACAAAAAACGTCAGACGTGTCATTAGTAAACGATTTCTGGGTTACCATTGCCGTGCGATTACGTTCAACATCGGCGGTTTGCTATTGTAATTAAATTTTTTTTCAACGTATCAATCTATCGCCCCAATCGTAATGGCAATGCAACGGCCCCGTCATATCTTTATATATTTATAAATAAAATACATATGTTTACGGCATTTAATTTATCGTGCCCTTTTAATTTAATTTAGGTTCCTATAGCGTAAGAGTATATTGTTAAATAATTACCCTTTTATCCTGTCCAAATATAATAATAATAATGATATTAACAATATTATGTAAATAATAAACATATATATGTATATATATATATTATTTTGTACGTCAGTCACACGTATTATATACGCGCGTGTACGATATGTATACATATATTATGTGTATAGATATGATAATAATTAAAATAATAATATATATATATATATGTATGTATGTATGTATGATATTATTTGTACTGCGTGTTTTTGTGTACTGTTTGTGATCGTGTGTAAATAAATTATTATAATACTGCACACGTAATGATTTTTTTTTTTGTTTTTTTTTTTTTTTATATATATACAAATATTTAATACAATCGAATGTGATGAAACGGAAATGGAACCGCCGCGGCGACGATTTTATTATACATGATAAAATAATATAATAAGGTACACTCTAATAATAATAATAATAATAATTATAATGTACTACATAAATAATAATGTGTATCAACTATCAATAGTAATAAACTATGCGTATATATTACATATACATATATATAAATAAATAATTAATCATTTGTATGTGCGATATTGAATATTATACACAAATAATAATAATAAAAAATTGTGAGTGATAAAAATGAATTATTGTTTATGGTGAATTTGTTGTAAGACTTTGAGAGAAAAAAATAAATAAACGAGAAAATCGAAAAAAAAATTCAAAACAAAATCCGACTGTTTTTTGATTTTTTTTTTTTTTTTACCGCCACGAGAAAATCCAAACCTGTTCCAAACCGCGCCGTATATGCATAGGGTTTCCGACGATCCTTTTCTCGCCGCCGACCGGAACACCACCGTCGTGCGCTAAATTATATCCGGCCGCAGCTGCTGCTGTTGTTGTGACCAGGCGAGAGGAGCCTTGTCGTCGTGTATTGATTAGTCGTAGTGAAAAATAATAATAATAATAATAAAATTATTATTATTATTATTATTTTTCGATGTAATTACACGCGTCGCCTCGCACACGATCCACACGATCGTTGTGCCTGTCCGTCGATAAGAAACCGGCCGTCGATTCGTGTTCTCTTTCCGGCCGCCGCTGCCTCGCACACGGACACGCGCATTGTGCTCGGTTAAATTAGATTTCCCAAATAGAGAGCCGTGCGAGAGTCAGTGTGCGTGTGCGTGTGTGTGTGTGTGTGGCGGATAACCAGATTTGTATGTTAAAATAATATTTTAATTAGGGCTTTTTGACTTTTCGCCCTAAAAAAAAAAAAAAAATACGTTAAAATACACGTTCATTTAAGCCTGAAAAATTCACCGATTATGCGTCAATGTTCAGGTACGATTTAAGTAAAAAGTTGTCGGTTAAAAACCGAAAAATTAAATAGAACATGTGTTAATTACAAAAAATAATAGTTATAATTCCTTTGCAAATTGGTCGAGCACATCGTTTAAGTTTACCTTGAAAAAATCGGTGTTACAATTTGAGCAATTAGCAAACACTTATTTCGCCAAACATTTGTAAACACGTTTTTCGATTTTTGATAATTAATTATATTTATTAATAAATTTATGAACAAAGTTTTGATTAGAAACTATATTATTTATTAATATCCATACCGTAGTTTAATTTATTTAGATAAATAACTAAAACATCATGCGATCAATGTATTGTTCGAACATATTTTGTTCCATTTTCAAAAAACGTATCTCGCGCCAATATAGGTGTATTGTATTCTCTCGATATTTTTTTTTTAGCTATTCATTTTGAGATGGTGTACTTAGCGTTTCGACAATACCTTGATGGCGGTGTTAGTGACCCGTTCTGACTACAGAAGTTTCCCTTCCCACACTCGTTTTCTCGGTTTTCGTAACACTTTTCCGAATGCCCGACGAAAAAAGGTCACTTATTTGCATCACGTCTACTCGTACCCAACATTAAACTTTCGGTGCACGCGTGACAAAATAATATGTATAGTGTGGAAAAAAATAAAATTATGTCGCATTGTACTTTGAAGACGTGGACGAAAAACACAACGGCGGGTTATTTATGCACGGAATAGCCTTAACCCCCAAGAGTTTCCAACCTACGGCCTCCAGCGTAGTGTCGACGTTTTTCATTTTGGAGAGAAAATATTCACGCCACAACAAGTCGGTGAAAAATAAATCATTTGGAAAGTGATCGAAAATAATTATTTGAAAACGAAAAGGGAATTTTTGAAAAATTTGTAATTATTATCACGTGGTGTTTTTTGCCGACGGCAGTGTGGACGTTTCCGTTTGTCGTTTATCGGTAAAAATAAAACAACAGAATACGAAAGGTGGTTTTTTATTCAGGTATTGTTTTCCGTATCGTGCCGATTCGCCTTCGATCTCATCGCCACCACCCCTCTGCCTTTCCCGGCTTTCTCGAAACACGTCGACCCACGGAACAACATGCCTCGGATTCTCTGGGGGGGAAAAAATAAAAAATAAATGTTGCCGGAGACCCCTGCCTCGACCGATCAGTCGTGCGGTGACAGGTACGTGTTTTTATATTTTACATACGGTCGAAAACGTGTCTTCCGAATACGGACCTTTGGGGGTATAAACGGCAACGCCGCAGTGTGTGAAAAGGACTCCCGAAATCGAATTTCACACGTATTTGAATCCGTATAGGACGAAAACGTGTGTGCGCTGGTAAACGGAAATTTTCCACCCTCCGAGTCGCCCGTTCTCAGGACGGACTTTTTGCCGCGTTGTGTACGTGTACACTTTAGTGGCGCATTTGGGGGGAGGGGAGTGGGCGACCGGAGTGCAAATGCCACAGGCGCCAAATTTTTGGCACGACAAAACTCACGACGTCGGTTTATTACATGACGATAAGATGATATTGCAGCTGTTGTACCGAAATTTTGTTTGAAGAAAATCAAATATGATGATCACTTGCCCACAATCCGTCACGGCGAAATCAGACGAAATAATGTCGGTACCCTTCTGGCTTCTCGTTTGAATTACATAAATTTGGTATCTTTGAAAGAAAATTTAAATAACAATTAACCGTATACCCTTAGGAGTAGGGCCCGGATTTCAATGCAAAATGCATATTTTTTTGGTTGATCTCACACAATGCGTTCCAAGTACATAATTCATTTCCTGTAACGAGGGTTTCATAGCTACAAATTTTATATTGCATTTTTTTGCATATTTCGAAGTTTTCTCATTTTGAGAGCATTTTTAGCATTATTGGGCCATTTTTTTGGTTTTTAATGCATATAATATGTTCAATATATATATAAAATGCATTTTTTTAAGGGCATTATTATTATTATTATCGGGTCATTTTGTTGGTCTTTAATGCATATACGTATGTTCGATATACTATACAAATTTAGCCAATTCAAAATATTATCTAAAAATTAATTATTCTATTCGATTTTGTCTCATCTTTATTTATTATTGACTGTATTCGGTCAAATCACAAATAATCAATCAGCTCGTGTTCGTCGTGGTCATTGCTCGTGTTGTTTGTGACTTTAATGTTTTACACTGTTACGTAATACCCAAGATAAAATCATCTACTCCTTGTCGCTAGCGTGACTACGTAAATGAATTCAGAAAAGACGACTTTACAACAGATAGTAATATACTATTTTACTTAGTAAAATTTGTAATATTTAAGTCGCAGCTGATAAAAAATTTTCGATTCAGCGAACACATGCGAGTCAACATCAATCAATTTTTCAGTTTTTTTTTTTTTTTTTTAATAAAATAATAAAAAATAATTTAATCTTATTTATAAATTACAAATTATGCATATAAAAAAATATATGTCATTTTTTCATTTTTAAGGTCTTTTGTGGAAAAATGCATTTTTTAAGGGCATTTTTGGCTATTTTATATAGAGCATATTTGTATATGGTTTTAAGTGCATTTAAATCCGGGCCCTACTTATGAGCCAATTATTGTTAGGGAGCGGTCGGTAAAATATTTTTAAAACCCCAGGGTGCAAAATGTCTGAATGCGGCACTGATACACTAAGCGTCCAACTCACGACGTGTTCTACGGTGTGACGCAGAGAGAGAGTCGCACGAGATAACTCGTCTCGTAACCCACTGTATAAACAAGTCTTGCTCCGACGCCGTGCGTATACGTATTGTGTGTGTGTGTGTGTGTGTGTGTGTGTGTGTGTGTGTGTGTGTGTGTGTGTGTGTGTTATGTTATTTTATTTTACGGTCGACACGCGGTGTCCGGTAACGATAAAACACTTCGTACACACACACACACACACTTTTTATTTTGTGCGTGCGACCGGACCTCGGTGGAGCTGTAGGTAGGTACGTCTCACGTATTGTTTTCTCGGCCTCTTCCCCCTCGCGCGTCCCCGCCGTCCGTCGTATTTTTTTCTTTCTCTCGTGCGCATTCTTCCCGCCTCCGATAGACGGTTGCCGCGGCGTCGGCGGAGGCGCGGATGGAGGTGGCGGTGGTGGTGGTGGTGTCACGGCTCGGGTGCTCGTCGCCGAAACGTGCGCGTACACTGGTAACATACGCGAGCACACGTCGTATCAACGTGTCCGTATTGGCGCGTTGCTCGGTGATATTCTCCGCGGGATCTACGTGGGTCTACGAGAAGGACGTTCTGCGAAAACGGCTGTTATGATTTTAAAAGATAAACTTCGATCGAAGCGAATATAGAACTTTGTAAAACTAAAAATTCAAACGGATATAATAATTGAATTTAAACGCAGGTCTTTTTGAAATTTCAGCTAATTCATAATAAATGTTCTAAATAAACGTATTTATCGAGTGTAATATTTCGATGTTAGAATATCGATACGTTTAAAAATATACATTATAGATCACCGTAAATTTATCCCGAATTTTTTATTGAATTCAAAAAACCGCAGCAAAAAGAATCGATTATTTGATAATCAAAATTCAAAACAAAAAACAGTTTATAATTTTTTTTTTCAAACTTCCAATCAATAATTATCTATTAACCAGGAGCTTTCGCTCTAGTCATTGAGGGCGGTTATAGCTCCCCGTCCTTGGGAAACTGCACCCACGGTCACAAGTCATAACGTATCGTATACACGCTTGCAGCAGTCATCACCGCAAGATATAATATTAATACACTAATTATTAATAAATATAACGATGTGTCTGCACAATGCACATACATATACATATATGCGTGGGTACGCGCACGATTCAGGATCCGGGTATAGATCCTTAAATCGCGGCCCGGAGAAAATGACGTCCCGCAGCGGCCCCCTCGGCGCTCCAGACTTTTAAATGGGAAAATCTCATTTTTCTCGGGAATTTTCTTTTTCTTTTTTTTTTTTTTTGCTCGTCACGAGCGTATCACGGATACGTTTCGTTTTACGTCGTTAAATTTGCATTCTGCGTTTTTTTATTTTTCTTACCGTCGCGCATGATGATTTCAGAACATTTCGAGGTGACCTGCATGTGGGATTCGATCGTAGCGTAATGCAACACTCCTCGTGGGGATTCATTGAAATGTTTTAATCAAATTCGCATTCTCGGAATATATATATATACAAAATAATTTTATTAAATTGCGTCCCGTTCGACATTCCAGCTTATAATAACCGCTCCACATCTATGTTCTATTTACCGTCCCACAGCACAAACTATATAAAATATTCGCCAATTCCAAGAACCATGGCCCTGTGTAACAAATTCGCTATACAGATTTCTTCTTTTCTCCATTAAGTACAATTCATACACTTTATTGAAATAATACTATGTAATCAGTTATAACTAATATATTCAATTTCTTTGGTTTATGTATATTTTTATTTTTGCTTAATTTTATGCATTTTACCTATATTGTTTAGCGTTTAACATAATATTATATAGGTAATGTAATTACTTGTACTATTGGGCAATCGCCCGTTTTATTCATACGAATAAATTATTATTATTATTATTAAAATATCTACCTTGGACAAAATTATGCGACGTCGTCTCTCGGAAAACCACGCGCGTATTATAACGAACAGCAATAGCTGAACATCTGGGCCGAAAACGAGGATAAAAATAATCATATATCGACCGATTTATTCGTGTGAGAGGTGTATTATGCGCATATGACTGTTTCTGTCTGTGCCCGAATTATCGGAAATTTCGAGCTGCACATTTGTTATTCCGATCACACGGATCAGCGAGGAGCCCCCCGGAGTGTCTCCCTTTCCAAACGTTAATTATTGTGTTTGTATAAAAGTTTATTTAAACTACTAACGAAACGACGACGGAGTGTAAATACGGAATTCCGAGCAGAGCTCCGGCAGAGCGGTGGTACGCGTCGCGGTTAATTTTATTCGTTCGCAATCTGTTTACGGGATCTGAAACGATTTCACATCCGATCGCGGTTGTTTTCTAGTGATTTAACTACGTTATGCGTTTTTCGTTCGATGATAATTCCAATAATATATCAAACGGTTTTCCACGACACTCCTGGGAAAACGCGGACCGCAGTACGTCCCGTCCCGCACGCTATTAGAGTTCTGGCTGTGTTTCGGTCTCGGCTCCTATTCGAACGATAGCGTTGGCGTGTTTCTGGTGTGAAGTCGCGGAAATTGGAAGGGAGGGTGTTTGAGGGGGCTAAGTGCCCCCATAAGTTTAAATTACACGTCTTAGCCCCCCTAACGAACTTTCTACGTTGAGTATTGAAAAAGATTTGACTCTAATCAGGATGAATAATCAGGACGTATTTGATGGTTTTTCATAAAAAAAACCTATACATTATATTGTATAGTAATTAAGTTCTGAGTACTTACGTATATATATATATATATATATATATATCTGTTTTAAATGTTTTAATTTGTTTTGTTTTTTTGGTTTTATTTAAAAACGATCAAGTTGATTCTCTCGTATTTATATATATATATATTAAATACAATTTCGTTTAAGGAATTTATATTTATTTATTTTTTTAATACATATTCGAATTTGTACTTTTCTTAAAATATTTTTCCAATAATGGTAGGTACCAAACTACCGAGTATTAAATGTGAACCGTTTGATTTATAGCCGTGGGTAACTTTGGCGAGTATAGGTTGGGCCTATACTTACCGAAAAGTAATGAAAAACCTAGTCCCCCCCTCAAATTTTCATACGAAATTTCCGCCCCAGGACGGTTAGGTTCACCAGGACGTGAACGCGAAAAAGTCGACGAAATCGCGCGTTTTCCGGCGGCACACACGTGCACGATACGGTGTTCGCGTGAGACGCCCATGACGCCCCGGAGAGCGTACAGTCGGTTTACGCGGCCGGTATAAAACGTGTATACGATATCGTACGTGTGTGTGTGTGTGTATACGTCGTGTACGCACCAAAAACACTCGTGTAAGGCACGGTGGAGGCCGGCCGACAGGTATGATTATTAATTATTGTAATATCGTGAAGAAGACGACGACGACGAAGGACTCGCACACACACACACACACACACACACACACACACACACACACACACACACACACACACGCGTCACGTCACGTGTGTTGTCGTGCACGGCGGCGCGCGGGGCACACTCGCGCCCTACTCTTCTGCCGCCGCCGCTGCCACCCACGCCCCCTTCTCCCATCGATCGATTATTATATTTTTCTCTTTGCCTCTACACACTCGCACGTTAAAACTCGCACATAGTGATGGGCTGTGGGTAAATACCCAACGGGTAAGAAATATACTTTGGGTAAATACCAGGGTATTTACCCACGTTATTTTTTCCTTTGAAAAATTGGGTATTTTTTGTTTTTTAATATGGCTATACTGTTTTATCTTAAATCGTGGTTGTAACCAATGTGGATATAATATCTCCATTTTGGTTGTAACATAAATAATAAAGTATATTAAAATATCACACGACTACAATTATTGTACTTTTTTTTAAACTTTTTGCAGATCTACTGTACCATAAATAGATTTTGCATCGAATTCATTTTTCGCGTGCTCTTGGTACACAGCTCTTGCAACATACCATAATATACAAAGTAAGTTTGGCAAATTTCACAGTCGTCAACTAAATTGTCTTTTGCGTGTTCATGAATTTTTAAACTTTCACATACCTCACACTCTTCCATGACCGAGTACAGTGAACGATATATTTTTTTAGAAACCTGATTTCTATAATAATCATACGAAATCGAATATTGATGTTCGGGATATTTTTCTAAAAAAACTTGACGCATTGGCGTAACTGTGATGTCACTCGGTAAATACCGAATATTTGGAGCATGCTCACGCCGATAGTGTGATACAGTCGGGTTATAAATGACTCGATATGGTCTTCTATTAAATGTTGATGTAAATACTTTTTAGTCGGTTTCGTGCCACGAAGATCATCAGGAGCTTCTACTTGACCATTGGGATAATGTCTTAATATATCTGGAACTCTATCATTTGTTTTTTTAAAGCCTAAAGCAGTGACGTAATTTGGGGTGGTGCAACTCATACATTTGCCACAGTCTCAAGTTGGTACACATGAAAAATATAAAATATACAAAAAATATAATAATAATAATTGTTCGAAACTTGCCGCCTTAGCGACTTTTAAATAGAAAACTTCGCGCCACCGTTATTGGTTCTGCCATGAACGTCGCCAACTTTCGAGACGTTTCAGCGGCCCCCCTCCCTCGACATCCACGACCTTAAAACCTCGGCCGATCGCCGCAACCGGTACCACGGTCCACGACGAGTCGACTTTTGCGTTTTTATTCCAGCCACCGTCCGTCGTTGGCGTGTTTGGCGTGTGCCGTTTACCGAGCGTTCCTTTTTTTATTAGAACGATAATATTGGTCGTAGGAATTGATGGTGTTGTGTGCTTGTTCTCGCCGCCGTTGGATTTCATGCTATCGTCATCATCTGTCTGCTGTCGCCGCCGTCCAGGTTTTATTATTATTGTATATATTTATAATTGCCCATACGGCTTTATGTACCTTTTTTCATTATTAATATTAGCATTTTATCCCCCCCCCTTTTGGGAGCCCGTCTCAATTTTGTACATTATTATTTATTTGTCTGAATAGTAGTTCTGACCGATTGGCAGACAAACCAAATTTGTTATATGTTGTTCATATTATTGGTCACCCGTATTTATAAATCTTTTCTCTGGGTAGTTTGGGCACCGTGTTGCCGTCATTCTGGGCCAACCGCCAGTTAGGAGCCCGTTGACAACAATAAAAATAATAATAAAACCATTAAACCTGTAGAAAATAAATTATGAATAAAATTATTGACTATATTATTGTCTATATTTAAATGATAAAATTGAGATAACGGGAGACGGGCGCTTTGCACATATTAACATACCCAAATGCTAAATCGGTACACTGTACCAAGTACAAAACGTCGTTATTTTTAGACTAATACCTTAGTGGACTAGTTTAGTCTATAAATATTATAGTCGTTACAATGCCATTCATAAGAAAAGATATTTTCATATTATCATCAATTTGTATACAAACATTGATTAAATTATAAATATTATTCAATCTATTTTATAAGTGCAGCCGAATAATCGGAGTCGTCATATCATGACGAATACGAATGACGATTATGAATAATACTTTTTCACCTCTTATGAACATAATTGAATTGTTATATAATACATTTTAGTCGGCAAAAATAAAAGTTCAGTCGGCTTATCAGTAAATGGTCGCCCTAGTCTAGAAAAAACTGAAATGACGCCACTGAATATATCTCCATTGACTCTCTTGGCCAGATTTATAGACGATACTTAGAAAAATCTTAGTATTATCTAAACTAAAACTAGAAATTGGTATTTATAAATCAGACTTATGATATTTACTAAGAATTATCTTCGTTATATTTTAACTTAAATAAATCCTAAGTTTTGGTATTTATAAATGGTACTTTGAATAATTTTAAGAAAAACTTGAGTAAAAATGTAGAAATATCTAAGGTACCTACTAATCATGCTTAACAGTCACTTAACAGACACAAAATTAATAACTTAGTGTAAAATAGTTACTTTTATACTATTAAATTGTTGATCGATCTTTTATAAAAAGTTGATAATTTTGTTAAATTTATTTTTTCTATTTTAAAATGGATATTAACTATCTTGATTATCTTGATGATGACTTAAACTATGATTGGCTAGAACAAACTATTCGTGTTCCTAAACGATATTTACGTGATATGCAAAACTCCATTGAAGGGTAAGTAATTTTGAAATATTTTTTAATAATTCCCCTTTGCAAATATTTATTAGTAAACATTACTAGATTTTCAGATTTGCAATTTTTCCAACGGTTTAGGTTTCCAAAATATATTGTTTAGAAATAATTTTACCTATGATTTTCTTCCATATTTTTTGCTTTGTAGCTACTGTATAAGAATCACTTTTTTTTTTGCAATATAACATCTTGGTTTTTTAAAACCAAATCTTAGAGTACCTCTATTTCTTCATGAATAAAAGCTTTTGATTTTTTTAATGTGTTGATATCAGAATTCATTTTTAATTTTTATAGACTACTTACTAATTTCTTAAACAACTTTTTATATATAGCAAGATGTAACGAACATTCAAACACTAAAATCACTAAATTAATTACTAAAGCAACTAATGTCATTAATAAGACATCGTATTAGCAATATTTGATATTATTATCACAGATAAGACAGCTAATCTATGGCAATAAAATAGGTAGTAATTATGCTGATAACAATAAAATTATATATAATCTCTGGAACATTTTGCTTTTAAGAAATATTTTTACTTGAAATATTCTTAGAAAAATCTTAGCTAAGAAATAACTTAGTACCCTTCATAAATACCACTTGTGAGTTAGTGAAAAATATTTACCTAGCAAAGATGAATATAAGTAAAATCTTAGTATCGTCTATAAATCTGGCTATAAATGTCTATAAAACAATAAAATAAAATTAACAATAATCTTACCATAATTACTCATTTAAATTGCATTCAAATACTTGGTCATTTCCACTTGCATAGAAACGTAGGGCAATTAACACTTTTGTAATATTATCGATTTTTAACCCACGTCTATCAAAATTGCAATCCATATTATCCAAGTATATCATAGTGAAACGGTCCGTCTGGTTGGACGACCCGTATCGTAAATAAAATAACAATTGTGTGCTCTGTAATTAAGTTATTCTATTGCTATGTTGAATTATAATTTTATATGTACAATATTGGGGGCGAGTAAAGCGTCGATTTGTGCCGACCAGACTTAAATAAGTGAGTCGGCACAATCGGAGGCGCTTGGGTATTATGGCCGGACACTTGTCGGACCCTATATTTACAACGGTTTTTTATAATAGTTTATATAAATTCACAATACGATCGGCTAAGGAGCCGGCCGTCGTCGGTGCAGACTTAAGTAAGCGGCACCCCGACGACGAACCAGACTCGGGTCGGACAACTTAGTTAAGTGCCGAGGTTGGAGTTGTGGTGACCCTAAAAAGGGCCATTTACTGTTGACACGCCGGGAGTTGTCGGTCTATCCGGTGATATCGTAGACCGGGCTAGAGGAATGGCGATTGGTTGGCGGCGTCACGGCGTTGTTGATCGGCCGATGCTTGCGTCCGTGGGTAGATGACCGACGGGTCGTTAATCGGCAGTTGACTGGTGTTTCCGGCCGTGGAGCGGCGTCGTCGTCGATATGCGTACGTGCGATGACGTACGCAACCGGGAACGGCAAGGTCGTCAGTGGTCCGCGGACGGATGATGGTTGCAGCCGTGGAACGGCTCTGTCGTCGGTATCCAGCGGTCGAGTAGCGCTTGCTACCGTGAAACGGCGCGGTCGTCGGTGATCGGCGGTCGAACGGCGCTTATAGCCGTGGAAGGGCGTTGTCGTCGGTCCTCGGCGCTTGGTCGATGCTTGCAACCGTGGAGCAACGCGGTCGTCGGTGGTCGGCGGTCGAAGGGCGTTTGTAGCCGTGGAGCGGCGTTGTCGTCGGTCTTCGGCTGTCGGTTTCTGGTCCTGGTCTTCTTACTATCGGAATGTTTCTTGTAGATGTTGATAGTTTGAAGGCTTGAAGTGGAGTGACTAAGTTATCGAAATCGTCCGGTATATATACCCTTTCTGATAACTTAGTCGTTGCTGATTGGTCCGTCGTTTGGTTGTGACAGATGAACACCACACCGTTGCATTGCCGTTTGCCTTTACTCGGTGCTGTTTTCATCTGTCACTTGTTCAGTTTTTTATCTGTCATTTTGTTGGTTTTGAAAAAAACCCTTTTAATTCGTTTTACTCCGTAACAACTCCCCCCCCAGATTTGTGCCGGGGTGGGAACCATCTAGCACAAATTTTACTTACTTTCAAAATGTTCGGAATAAACGTGCGCGTGTTTGAGCTGCTTTGTATATGGCCGTTCGTAGTTGATTGTTACTCATGTGCCATATCAGCATTGGTTCCTTTTCTACCTTGCGTATCTTCCTTGGCCGCTCATGTTGTGCCAGTTGATCTTTTACGTAATCTACTGCTTGGTTTATGTTGACGTTCTGTTTTTCAAATGGGATATATTGGTGTAATGTCGTGGCTGTTACCATTCTCCAATCTATTGGTTGGTTCCAGTCTGTAGTTTGTTTCTTCCTCGCGGCATTTACTTCTGTGACCCATTGAATAATGTATAAGTGTTTTTCTTTGTTTGTTTGTGCTTCCTCTGGTGTGTTCTGTATTGCCAGTTGAAGCGACGTTTCCTGTATTTTAGTTGCTTGGATTGATATTAATCCTAGCAAGTTTTCTTTTTTTATTGGTTTTCTCCTCGCTTTTGCTGCCAGCTCTCGTTCTTTTTGTCTAGCTTCCGAAATGGGTGCCATTGTGACTGTTTTAATTTTATTTAAAATTTATTTTCCTCTTATATAGTTTTTTTCGACCCATTCTCTGTTCGGTGATTGGTTCATCGTTCTAATGATGTGATTGGGTCTTATTATGTGTTTTTTTTTTTTTTTTTTTTTTTCTAATTTTGTTCGTCCATATAGTAGTATGGACGTACTTCCGCTACGTTGATCAGAAGTTCCTTTTTCGAAGTAAGGTGTGTAATTGCTAATGTATTTTCACTGATGACTTTTTTAACGATGTATGGTCCTTCAAAGATGTTGAATAATTTTTTTATTTCGTTATTCTCTGCGTTTGACAAGTGGTGGTTTTTTATTAATATCATTTGCCCTTGTTTGAATGTGACGTGTTTTCTCTGTTTTGTTTTGGCTATTTTTCTTTCTGCCTTGTTTAAAACTCTCTCAGCTGCCCAATTTACCAATTCCTGGTGTTTCTTTTTTGTGTGATTCTCTGGAAATGTGATCAGGTTCTCCATTTCAAGTTTTGACCTATTTCCTGTCATCAATTGTTCCGGTGTCATTTCTATTACCTCCGATCTTACTCTGTTCATCCATTTTACTATTTGTTCGAGGTATGTCGGCCATTTTTTGTGTTGGTCATGACAGTACATGCGTAATAATCGTCCTATCTCCCTGTTGTACCTCTCCACTTTAGGATATTGATTTACTAATTTGTCTAATTTCCCTTGAATGTCCTCCGGAAGTGTGTTGGCCTGCGTTTGTTCGATTGGTTCCGTAATTGGTTGTGTGCATATTGCTCGTAGGTGCACTGGTTGCTTAACATTCCTTTTAGAAAATGGTATGTCGTAAATATTGTTGTCTATCCTTATTGTTAGTATTCTTTTTTCATAATCAATTGTTGATTTATTCGTTTCCAAAAAATCATTGCCTATTATCCCTTTCTCATTCAAATTGTTTATTACAATAAATGGTGTGTGTATTCGTTCTTTTCCTATTTCTATGGGTAATAGGATTTGTTTGGTTACTTTTGTTGGTTTGTTGCCCGTCGCATTGTGTATGCTGAATCCCGTTAACGGTATAATTGGTATCATTGGGTCATTTTGGTTTATGTCATTGTAATATTCTTCCGATATTGCGCATATTTCGGCTCCTGAGTCTATTAACATCTCATATTCTTTATTGTTTATAAATGTTTTTATATATGGGCATCCCAGTTGTTGTGTTTTGTTAAATGCAACGTCGAAGTCTTCATCTTTCGTCAAATCCGCAGCTTTTAATAAATTTATGGATTTGTCTGGTGGGTGTTTTTTAGTACTTGTCTTTTTTTTTATATGTTTCAGATCTAGGGTGTTTATGACTGGTGTTGACCTAATTCTACCGTCCCCTGTTCCCAGTTTTTTGTCTCATCATCGTTTTCACTCAACTCTTCTTTGTCGCTGGTTATGGTGTCGTTGTTGAGTTCTAGCTGCTCCGTGGTTAGCTGTCTGATGATGGGTTTATAGTTGCCTCTCTGGTGCTGTGCTGGTTTCTGTGTGTATGGTCTGTGTAACTCTGAGGTATTTTTAAGATTTTGATTGTTTGTAGTATATGGCATTCTGTTGTATGTATTGTTCTGTCTTGGATATGTTTGTTTTGGTGGGTTTTCGCTGTGTCTGATTGGTTCTTCTTCCTGTTTTACGTTATTTTCTAGTTCACCCAGTTTTTCCCAAATGGGTAAAAATTTTCTTTCTTTGGTCGTATGTATATATGCTTGAATAGATATTGGAAAATGTTTTGTAATTAAATTAATTGCTTGTTCCTCGTTCATTTTCGGCGAGTCAAGATGTTTCAGTTCCGCCATCCAATGGTGAAAATGCTCCTGGAAGTCCTTTTTAATTGGTTTCTTTCCCGCTTCAGTACATTTAATGAATATGTCCCATTGGTGATTTTCGGAGAAAAAATGTTTTAGGAAAAGTTCATTGAACGTTGTTTCGTCTAGTGCTGCATCTTTGATCATAGCGTACCATTTTGCTGCTTTTCCACGGAGAGTATTTTCTATGACCAACATCTTTTCTCTATTTGTCGTAATCTGTCTGTGTTCTAAGTAATTATGTAATTCTTTTAGAAATTGTTTTGGGTGTTCCTCTTTGTCGTCACCACTGAATGTTGGAGCCGTAATATCTACTGCAGTTTTGTTGATAGTGTTTTCCGTGTTGCCATCGTTTTTTGTATTTAAGATTGTAGTTATGTTCGTTTGTAATGTCTGAATATCTTTATCTTGTTGTGTTGTTTTTATTAACGTTTTCGTATCTGTGTCATTGATAAGTTGTAGTAAAGTTTCATATTGCTTTTCTAATCTTGTGAATTTTTCCTGCATTTGTTGTGCAGTGCTTTCCAATGTTTCTACTTTTTCCTCCAATTGTCGAGTTTTCTCCAATAACTGCACTTCTTCTTCTAGTACAAGTTGGTTTTGATTTCGTTTATTTTTTTTCTTATTAATCATTATGCCGGTTCTTTGGTCTGTTGCTCGTCTTGGATTATATCGTCAGGTACTTGTATTTGCCGTACCGACTAGTAAAATTTTGCTTGTCGGTGATCGTTTTTTCGAGTCACGGGTTGGGCGCCAGTTGAAACGGTCCGTCTGGTTGGACGACCCGTATCGTAAATAAAATAACAATTGTGTGCTCTGTAATTAAGTTATTCTATTGCTATGTTGAATTATAATTTTATATGTACAATATTGGGGGCGAGTAAAGCGTCGATTTGTGCCGACCAGACTTAAATAAGTGAGTCGGCACAATCGGAGGCGCTTGGGTATTATGGCCGGACACTTGTCGGACCCTATATTTACAACGGTTTTTTATAATAGTTTATATAAATTCACAATACGATCGGCTAAGGAGCCGGCCGTCGTCGGTGCAGACTTAAGTAAGCGGCACCCCGACGACGAACCAGACTCGGGTCGGACAACTTAGTTAAGTGCCGAGGTTGGAGTTGTGGTGACCCTAAAAAGGGCCATTTACTGTTGACACGCCGGGAGTTGTCGGTCTATCCGGTGATATCGTAGACCGGGCTAGAGGAATGGCGATTGGTTGGCGGCGTCACGGCGTTGTTGATCGGCCGATGCTTGCGTCCGTGGGTAGATGACCGACGGGTCGTTAATCGGCAGTTGACTGGTGTTTCCGGCCGTGGAGCGGCGTCGTCGTCGATATGCGTACGTGCGATGACGTACGCAACCGGGAACGGCAAGGTCGTCAGTGGTCCGCGGACGGATGATGGTTGCAGCCGTGGAACGGCTCTGTCGTCGGTATCCAGCGGTCGAGTAGCGCTTGCTACCGTGAAACGGCGCGGTCGTCGGTGATCGGCGGTCGAACGGCGCTTATAGCCGTGGAAGGGCGTTGTCGTCGGTCCTCGGCGCTTGGTCGATGCTTGCAACCGTGGAGCAACGCGGTCGTCGGTGGTCGGCGGTCGAAGGGCGTTTGTAGCCGTGGAGCGGCGTTGTCGTCGGTCTTCGGCTGTCGGTTTCTGGTCCTGGTCTTCTTACTATCGGAATGTTTCTTGTAGATGTTGATAGTTTGAAGGCTTGAAGTGGAGTGACTAAGTTATCGAAATCGTCCGGTATATATACCCTTTCTGATAACTTAGTCGTTGCTGATTGGTCCGTCGTTTGGTTGTGACAGATGAACACCACACCGTTGCATTGCCGTTTGCCTTTACTCGGTGCTGTTTTCATCTGTCACTTGTTCAGTTTTTTATCTGTCATTTTGTTGGTTTTGAAAAAAACCCTTTTAATTCGTTTTACTCCGTAACAATAGGTAAAATTATTTCTAACACAATATATTTTGGAAACCTAAACCGTTGGAAAAATTGCAAATCTGAATATCTAGTAATGTTTACTAATAAATATTTGTAAAGGGGAAAAATATTTCAAAATTACTTACCCTTCAATGGAGTTTTGCATATCACGTAAATATCGTTTAGGAACACGAATAGTTTGTTCCAGCCAATCATAGTTGAAGTCATCATCAAGATAATCAAGATAGTTAATATCCATTTTAAAATAGTAAAAAATAAATTTAACAAAATTATCAACTTTTTATAAAAGATCGATCAACAATTTAATAGTATAAAAGTTACTATTTTATACTAAGTTATTCATTTTGTGTCTTTTGAGTGACTGTTAAGCATGATTAGTAGGTACCTACCTCAGATATTTCTACATTTTTACTCAAGTTTTTCTTAAAATTATTCAAAGTACCATTTATAAATACCAAAACTTAGGATTTATTTAAGTTAAAATATAACTAAGATAATTCTTAGGAAATATCATAAATCTGATTTATAAATACCAATTTCTAGTTTTAGTTTAGATAATACTACGATTTTTCTAAGTATCGTCTATAAATCTGGCCATTAGTATACTTAGTGAAGAAGGTGATCAAACGGCTAGGGCAGCTAGTTTTAAAAATATTTTTTTTGTTTTTATTAATAATTTGATATTTTGAAAAAAAAATATGTAGCCAACTTTCCACTTAAAATGCATTTAATTATACATGGGTATTTTGGCTTGGACCACCACATTTTAACATTTGTTCGTTGATGAACAAAATTGTATTGAATATTTTTTGTTTGAAGTAATTACCCAATTTACCGGGTAAATAACTAGGGAATTTACCAAAAATATATTTACCGGGTATTTGCCCATCACGACTCGCACACATGCGCGTGCGCAATAATATAACACAACGTACACCTCGTGTATCTTGGCGGCGCGGCGGCGACCGGTCGTACAATAGTGTTGTCGTAATTCAATAAAGTGGACGAAACATACTGGCGCGCGCGCGATGGTTACGACGGCGATGGAAATAACAACGATAACAATGATAATAAACACGGCGCGGGCGGCGCGTAATGACGTTCGAATCGATCGGACCTACAATATCGGATGTATTTAATGTGTATGCGCGTTTTATAGGGCAGTACACTCGCGTTGGTGTGTGTGTGTGTGTGTGTGTGTGTGTGTGTGTGTGTGTGTGTGTGTGTGTGTGTGTGTGTGTGTGTGTGTATGTGTGTGTGTGTGTGTGTGTGTGTGTGTGTATGTGTGTGTGTGTGTGTGTGTGTGTGTGTGTGTGTGTGTGTGTGTGTGTGTGTGTGTGTGTGTGTGTAAAATTACGGGTTTGGCCGAGGTTGGTATTATAGGTATAAAATCGAACGGCGCGGAATCGCCTGCGAAAACCACGCGGCGGTTCGGCGGTAAAGACCAAAGGGCGTTGTGTGCTGCACGTGTGAAAACCCGTAAAAACGAACGATGCGACGCACGCGGTGAATTACTACGGGTTACAATCGAGATTTCAATGTACGTGTGAACCGCGCCTGCGATCGGCGTACCATTGGCGTATTTCTCTTAGAATCCTCTGTGGCAATGTCATCGTGAACTATCCGGAAGCCAAGCGTTTTCGACCGTTTCCGTAAGATATCTCGCGAAGAACCCATCATCCGCCGTCCCGTCAGAGTGCAGCAGAGCCGGATAAAGGGTCAGAGTCGCCCTGGAGAAATATATAATTGATAGGAAATTTCTAATCGACAAGTCATTAAAAACTCAAAGCAGTATAATATGTATTTCATGTAATATTGTATGAATAATATTGGAACAATAGAAAAAAAAATACATTCGGTACCTTATGTTATTACGTAAATAACTACTACAAGTTTAAAACCTTAATTTTTTTATATTTTATTTATACATATACAATAGGCACAGATGTGTAGGTATATTTCAACAGAAATAAGATGATAAAAAGCGTAGTCAACGACGCGGCACAGTGAATCGATTAGACAAAACTACGCACAAGTCGTTTATTTCTAACAGAATTTTACAGAATCGTATGTAAACTGTGAATCTACAGACTGTCTGTAATTAATACCACTATATTCATGGTTATACTATGCCGCCAGTCCATCCTTATAATATTGTAGATACGCACTATTCAGTGCTATAGCTTATAATTTTATATTTGAAAAATAAGAAAATATATTATTGTAATGAAATTATGTAATTTTTCAATAGCCAACCTTATATTACTCGACTTGAGCATGTATAAATTTGAATAATTATACATACACACGATATTTAGTATTGTTATAATAAAAGTTATATGCCACCACCAAAAATTTGCCGCCCTGGAGCAAAAACCTCCTTTTGCACCTATGTTAATCCGGCTCTGGAGTGCAGGGTTGTTTGTTTGAGTTTTTCAATCAAACTCGCGTTCTCGTTCCGATGGGTTAATCGCGTATAATAATGCTTCTGATTGTTGTTGATATTAAAGTTTTTATGTACAACGCATAACGAAGTCAAAAGAAACGAAATTAGAATATCCCTCGGAAAAGACGTATAATACACGATATATATAATATATATGACGACATCAAATCGATCACCGAGTCGCGTATGCAGCCAAACACAGGTCGAGTAATTTATTCGTGGCGCCGCAATGGGAGAGGTATACACACCGGAGGTGCGAACGAAAAGGGAGGGGAGTTATTATTGTAGATTAATGTCTCGTAATATTTAGCAATTTTTTTTTTTTTTTTTATTAAATTAAATCAATACATTACATTTACAACAAGTAATAAATATAACATATGAAAATTAAATTATCCCCTTAAGCGTTGCTTGTGTTGGGATAATTGAGTTATTTTCTAATTTTAAATTTGATTACATCACAATTTGAAATTTGTTTACATATTACATTTGATAAAGGTATTTACATTTATTACATTTTTCAATACATTGTAATTAATTTACTATATAATTAAGATAAAAAATAAAATACAAAATAGCTTAATAAATTAAAGTTCGCTTAACAACCGAGTTACAATACGAAACGCTTTTTGATTTTGGTGTGAAATAATTCGATAACAGTCGAATAGTACTGCACAAAATGTTAATCGTTATCACCTGACAGGGTATAGGATAAGTTCAATAATGCCTACACAGTGCGATACGCTTTAAGACCTAAGGGAAAAAAGGCTATACTAGCTTCGTACACATATCAATTACCTCGATCGTTATTGTAAGTATTTTTTTTTTATTTGAATACATTTTATTTAGTTTACATTTATTATTAATTTTTTTCATTTATCAAAATACAAACCATTTCCCGTCCGGTTAACACGTCATATTTTTAATATATCGTAATTAAAACTTGTGCGCAATAATCGACACAAATAAAACCATTAACACAGTAATTATATAAATTTAAATAAAACGTATAATTCTAATAGGTTAATACATTAGACATACATCGGGTAAATTATGTCTGAACAATTTGTATTTATTTTCAGTGTGAATAGGCTGAGTGAGTAGGCCCACGCACGTCTAACCCGTAGGCTCCTGCAGTATGACACTATAGGCGGCTCGGTTCTTTGTCGAATCGAATTATTTAAATTTTTTATACTTTAATTATGCCTCCCCCTCCTCCCTTCCACCATATCCGCTCAGGACGTTTCTGGTCGCGGTTGCGCGGCACTAACTATAATATAATCTTTCTACGACACACTGGTATTTCACATTCCGCCAGACGGCTTCGACGCGTCGACAAAACGAAAATCGCGTGTTTCGAGCCGGCGGCGGTCGCTCGTGATTGGACGAGTTTGGCAAACATTCGACCATTATGATGTGACCCTGTTTCAGTCGTATCGGACGAGCTCTGACGAGTTCCGACTGCAGTCGGTAGCCGCCACACCGGCCCCTGCCGACTGCCGGTCGATCGTCGTCGAAAATAGCGCCATTGTGCCGCGTTGGCAGCATTATGCTCTCGATCAGGACTTGACCGATTTTATTCACCGCGTATTGCCCCACTATATATTATAAGTATTGTTGTTGATTTACATTTATTTGGTTTTATAAAAATCCCGCTATGACAAACGGTCCATCGTGTTAGAATTCACTGTTATCGATCGATTTTACCGAATGCCCCAGACTCGTACCGTTACGAACATATTTTTTCGGGGCAGTCGCCTCAACATGTTTTCGGCGGGTGGTAATTTTTTGTCTGGCTGTTAAATTATTTTATGAAAAAACATGTATATCTATTACTCTGTTGGATTATTTCGACACGATTTATATCGTAAAATCGTATCAATATCAATATTTTTCCCAGTGAAAAACAGTATGTCAAGGCGTGTTTTAAAATCGTATGTATGTGTGGGTGGGTGGGTAGCTTTGGTATTTGCCCCTATAGGTAAAATGTTCGTGTCGCCACTGCCTCCGACGACGTGACCGAACGGATAAAGAAAACTGATTTGTTTACGGGAATCGATTTTCAAAGGAAGAACACACGTATCTTGTGGAAGTGCCGAAAAAAGTATGGTCGCCTATGCGGGTAACAGCTGTGACGTGACCGATCGAAAATCCAAAAACACTTGTCGTCGTCGTCGTCGTCGTCGTCGTAGACGCGTCGGTCGAGTACACCTGCAGCAGTCGCGTGGAAGATACGATCGACGACCGGTAGAACCATAACTTGTCAAGTGCCACACTTGCCGGGCACGCGGCGGGTGGTAGGCGCGGATTCGCTGGAGAAGAGGGGTGGGGAGGATCTCGTGAATTTTTCAAAATCGTGTTGTCTATAAACTCTTAGAGGTGTAAAATCGAATAGTGACTCTTAAACGACCATGTACAGTCGCGATACTAACTAAACTATAATAATATACGAGTAGTGCTGTGATTTGGAAATTTGAAAGTGAAAATAAAAAGTGTAAGATTTATTCTGTCTGTCTGTTCGCTCGCACCACGTCGAAATCGACTGGCGGCCGGTATGCGACCAGTGGCCCGGCTCGATAAATCGTATTCCGTGCGACTATGTAGCACCACACGCGCCAGACCTACTGAATTTCCGTGTGACGTGAAATAGCCAAAACCGAACCCCGGGACGACCGTAAGGGACATGTGTGTATGTGTTTGTGTGTGTGTGTGTGTGTGTGTGTGTGTGTGTGTGTGTGTGTGTGCGTGTGGAAACCCGTAAAAACGAACGAAATGAAACGCGTATACGTACGCGCGGCCGTGTAAACCGCCTACGACTGGCGTGCGCGCGCGCGAATGTGTGTGTCGGTGTGATTTCGCGCACGCAGCCGCCGGGCCGCGGGGTACGAATCAATTTCGACGAAAACGTACACATACGAACGGATATTATAATAATACCTGTGCGCACGACGACGTGTTGTGCAGTTTCTAAATGCCGTTTGAGTGTAAATTTAATTAGATATTTCCTGTTTCTGAGCGCGCGCGCGCGGCAAACTCGCCGCAGGAAACGCATATTACACATATTATTTTATTGTTGTTATATTATTATTATTATTATTCGCCGGTGTTATGTCCGTCTCGTCGTGCGGCCATTATAGTCGTATTTAGAACGAGGCGGCGCGCGTGTGTGTCGTCTTTGTGTTACTGCAGATATAATTGTAGTGTCGTTGACGCGTGTACTTGCGTGTCTACGCTGACTTTTAACCCCGAGACGCGTCGATGTCCGGCCGATCTGTAGGTTCGACCGACGGCCGACGATATTTTTGTACATAACAATATATATTTTACAACGATATCGGTATCGTGGCAAGATGGCAGCGAAGAAAGCGCGGCGTTTACGCGCGCGCAGGGCGGTGAAAGAGCGAAAAAATTATTGCGTTTTAAACGCGTGACGCGCGAGGCGAAAACGCGATGTGTAATAGCAATGTATTAATATTGTGTACTATGATGTCCAAACGTGAAAAAAAAGGAGAACAGCCGCAACACGCCGGTGAAACAACGAGAATAACAATAATAATAATAATAATACGTATATGGACACGATAACGTAAACCATTTATTGTTATATTATATTGAAGGTATTTACGCGAGAATTTAATATGATGTAATGTAATGATAATAATAAAAGTAATAATTATAGGTAAATAGATTGAAACAGCCAACAGGTATTTTTGACCAACGCAATAACTTTCGATTTTCCCTTATTCAATGTTTTTGACTTTTAATTTTTTAGTAACCTATTGGTTATTAGGTGTATCACATTGTGTTTTGTGATGAATATAATTTTAAGGTTTTTAGATTACTCGAATATGGTAACCGACATTTATGACATGAATTATATCATGGTAGAGAACGCATTTTATGAAAAAAAGTCTCTCATGATATAATATTACACGTCAAATGTTGGTTATACACTATTTAAACAAAAAAAACCCAATAAACTCGATAAAAAAATCATGTTGATTGACATTTTTTTTCTTTTCATAAAATTGCTACACAGACACACAATAGTAAGTATTTAAAGGAAAAAAAAAATGAAAACCATTGAACAAAACACCGTAGAAACATCTCATACACCATGTAAAAACGAAAGCGGTGGCGGTCACGACGACGACAACGTCAAGACGTTTTTCGATAACGTGCAGGTATTGTTTTTTATTCTTATATTTTATTATTTCGGTAAATATTCTGTCATATGCGGTAGTTGTTTACACGTGAAAAAAACGAGTAATATGCGTTTGTGTGTGCGTTAGTGCGCTTTATTCGACTACGACAGCCGTCTGACGCTGCGTTGCTGCTGCTGCTGCTGTGCTCAGTGCCGCAGAGTAATAATATCATAAAATTACAAAGTGTATGAAATAAATGAAAAAAATGTATCCCGAGTATTTCATTATTGCTTTCTGGTCTGAATATACTGTTACACTACGGGAGGTCTTTGAAATTAATATCGTCGTACGTTTTTAAACATTCGTACACACGCACGCACACACATGCGCTCGTGCACACGGGTATATAATATTATAATATGTGTTCTCCCCTCTCGTCATCGAAATTTCATCTTATTCGGTTTGTATTATATTATTTCTCTTGTTATTACCATTATACACGTGGTATGTAAAACGAATAAAGTATCGTCATTGTTTCGTTATGACTTGTGATAGGTAGGTATAACATGTGTACAAGATCTCATAACGCCGTGGACTGCAGTGGCTTGTGAACGATTTAATTGAAAAAAATAAATAAATAAAAAAACGATCCATAGCTGACACAATATCTGTTTTTATTCCCGGACGCTTCGTAGGCGTTCGAAAGGTCACGTAATGGAATTCAATATTTATGTAGAGGTACACAATATTACAATGATAGATATATTTATGAGCTAGTAAAACATTCAATAACACGGAATACGATTTGTCCGATCGAAATAAAAAGCTTCGTTCAAACATAAAACGCCGTCAAAGAAATAATATTAAGTTCGATCAAAGCAATTATACACTTCGTTGAACAACTCGAACTGGCACAGCAGATGACGAAGACGAGTGTTTCATACAGGGCGCCTCATGATCGGCCGACAATATTATTGTGATTGAACTATGTATAATACGTCATGAATTCGATTTTTGTTTCGTAAGTGAACAAATACATTTTTAAACGACGACAAAATTATAAAACTAAATTTTTATAAAAAAATAATTTTGTTCCTATGTCTACTTGATTTTCTAATTTTTTTTTCTAATAGAAAACACTACTTCTAACTTCATGTCACGAAAAAAATTTTTTTTTTTGTTTTCGAAATATGTTGTTCCTTCGATTTTTACTTTTGGGTCAATTGTTCAAAAGATACAAGTATGCAAAGTTAAACGAGTAGCAGGATAATATAAGTTTTACATTTTTTCTCGGTACTCCCGGATTCTACATTCCGTTACCCTGTAAACTTTAAACATGTTTATCTCTTCTACTGCTAGTTGTAAAAGAAAAATAATTGTTTTTAATCGAACGTTCAGTACCCCGCCAGAGTACCGTCTTGTGTACTGTGTACCGCTGTCTGTAATGGGGGTATAGTCGATCGTCAATTAATTATTACACGAGACGGGACGGTTAAACATTAATCCAGTAGCTTAGAGGTGAACCTTCGGGCTGCGATCAAATAGAAAAACACAAGATCTCTATAAAGTCACTCGGATAACGTCAAATCGGTAACTGCGTAGCTAAATATGTACGTAAATATTGTATACGTTAGCTGTTAAGTGCATGTACACCTTAATCGATTCGTCGCGTCCTCGTATTGGCATTCGCACAAAATGTCATCCAACACCTACTCGAGTACCGCCGTGTTTTTAATCCGCACGGAAATGGAAAACCGTCAATGCCTGTGCGTAATTCATTCATATTGTATTACCGTGTGTTTACTACTCGGTATATTATTATGCACGTCTAATTTTCAAGTATACTTTTTACAAAACGTCTCATAAATTCCATCATACCCAAACCTGGTAGACCAGCGATTCTTAAACTGTGGTCCGCGGCCCCCTAGGGGTCCGCGACACTCTTGCCGGGGGTCCGCGACACTATAAATGATTTCAGCTGTGGACAGCGTGTGTGTAATAATGATATTGTTAGAAATGTGAAATATATTATTATACAAGTATTGAACGCGTCTTATCGCATCTTTAGAAAAGTTAATCCTCGAGTATTCTAATCTAAATCAACATATTGAAGATCTGCAACGAAGCTTCCGCGATTATTTTCCTGTTCCAGACACAAATAGAAACTGGATTAGACACCCTTTTGAAATTGATATAACCCAAATTAATGGACTGACATCACTTGAAGAAGATAATCTTATAGAAATTTCTACAAATGGTAGTTTAAAATTACAATTTAATCAAAAGTCGTTAGAAAATTTTTGGTTGCACGTACAAAAAGATTATCCAGTATTATCAAGTAAAGCTCTGAAAGTTTTAATTCCGTTCCCCACAACTTATTTATGTGAAAAAGCCTTTTCCGCTCTTGTATATGTAAAAAACAAGTTTCGCAATCGTTTGGAAAACGTAGAGTCCGAACTTCGATTAAAACTTTCAAATATTGAGCCTAATATAGAAAAATTAATGTCAGAAATGCAATATCATCCTTCACATTAAGTATACCTATAATAATTTTAAATTATAAGATTAATTTCAAATATCAAAAAAGTAAAACAATAATTAATTTTCTATGTAAGAAAAAATGTTAATGTAATAATATTAAATATAACAAAAATAATTAACAAAATATTTGTTATACTTATTATATTTTTATTTACCTTTCTTTTAAATATATTGGTGATTGTAACATGAAATATTTTTTAATAAAAAAATGGTAATTCCTAACCAAATTAATAAGGTGGTCCGCGATTTAAAAATGTCCTTTATCAGGGGTCCGCGTAATAAAAAGTTTAAGAACCGCTGTGGTAGACAATAGTGACTGCGTGACAAACGGATAGTCATGAGATGACTAAGATTTTTTCAATCGAGATTTCATGTACCCTGTATATGTATACATATATATACACGTTACGTAATTGAATGACGTAATTTAAAACAATGTGTAATTGATTCGATAATATCATCGAAAAATATCTCGGGAAATATATCCGGCAAATTATTTAAATTACCCGTGTACCCGCGACCACGTTAATCTTTTTAGAACCTATTAGTCAAATTGAGTTTTAAAATATAGGAAAAATCAAAAAATGTAATCGAATAGCTTACCTAGTTTAATTGAAATATAATATAGCACGCGTGGTGCTAACGTTTTAATTATTAAAGGTTGAGTATTAATTTTAAGTAGGGTTTTTCGCACCAAGGCTCTTTTTATACAGATTAAAAACTTTGAATTATTCACGGGGGAAAAAAATTAATGTGTAGTGAAATTGAAAAAAAAAGTAACTCGATTCGTAAATTTAGAACGACTAAATGAAAAATCGTATTCGTTTATTATGTGTGTATCTACTACGCGTATTACGTATATAGGATTTAATAAAAACCACGTCGATTAATAATTAAAAAGAAAATCCCACGTCTATATATAATATGCCTCGTAGAGATTTCCCTATTCTGATTAATATGCGAAAATCCACGCGACGAAATCGAATTCGATTCAGACGAAAATGCCATCGCGTATTGCCGATTCCTGTTGTACACGTAACGATTTTTTTCAATAAAATTACATACGTCATAACCTAACCTGTAGATACGTCTAGATCAATGTCAAAAAAACACAGCGTACCGAATTATTTATTTTCCGCGGGGGCATCTAGGGTGTTACAGGACTTATATATATTTATGTATATTTAACTGTCTATTACATACATATAGATGATGTACGAGTACGTCCATGTGTTATTTGAAATCGACTTTCCATCGTTGGACACACACATCGAAATGAATTTTTAAACACCGTCGTAATACACTAATACCTATAATATCCTATATACAAATACACACACATATGTATAATATATATATATAAATATGTGTGTGTGCACGTACTTCACCTATAAATAAAACATCGTGGTCATCGCAGTAGTTTTTTTTTTTTTTTTGTATAAATAATTAAAGTGCCACTTAATCGATATGTTTCTGACGGCGAGCGTGGTGAAATATATTGTTATTTACGTGAAACAGACTAAATTATTTATCGCGGCCGTTTGCCGTTCCACTGTGTAATATAAAATATTCTCAGCAGTCAGCAGTCGTAGTATACATTCAGTAAAGTCGGACCATAGATTATAGAATCAATGGTTGTACATAACGTCGTTACTTACTCGTCGTTAATGTCCAATGGTGTTTTTTTTTATGCCAGCGCGAGTCTGAATATGTGAAATCTGTGTTTTGTGATTGAAATGGGGCCGGCAGTCAATGATAGCAAATTGAATTAAAATCCTTTTTTTTCGCGTGCATGCGTGTGTGTTTACTTCTTTGTAAAATGAATAAAAACGTCCGACGCGCTTGTTGTATTATGATGACTCTAACCAGATCACTATTGTGCGTCGCGAACGATTCAATAATGTGCTGCATTTGATTATTAGGTGACCGAGTATAACTATAATGACTGATTTTCGTAATTTTATTTTATTAATGTTATGCTGTTGGCCAGTTATTGCTAACTATTGATGTTTATAAAATGTGGCATAAAATCGTACTTAAAATTTAAGGTATGGAAACTTAAACCATTATATTATACGAAAAAGAAAAAAAAATCAAAGAGGACAATGTTTGACTTTTATGAGTCTTATAGGGGTGTCTATTTCTTCTTTTTTCGCGGTCTGCTCGAGAGTATACGTAGACCGTGTAGTATATTTTAAGTACCTTGGGTTTTTGGGCATATATTATGTAATGTATACTTTCTACTCTATTTTTACTACTGGCTATATGGAGGTGTGTATTAAGACTTTAAAACTCGCACGAAAAAAAAAAAAAAAAAGAAAGAATTAAAAAAAGCCGGGCATACTCGCACCACGGGTATTCTTCGTTCCTTGGACAATATATTAGGGGTAGGTTCATTGAATTTTAATGAGACAATAAATTAACTTTTTAGTAAAACGATTTCAATGTGTATACAGGAATTGAAACTTTACCTTTGAACACATTAAAAATTAATTTGACAAACGATTTTTGTTATTTTTTCAGTATCATTAAAAAAGTACTGGTACGTCGTAATCGTATTAAATTTTCAGTTTTTAGTATCGAAAATTAAAAATCGTTCTCGGTAAACGTTCAAAAAACGATGTGTTCACCAAATTCTATACTTGACCCAGATATCGACATAATGTTCACGACAAGAAGTCAGTGTAAACGTTCCAATTATATTAAATTTAATAATAATCGGAAAGTTCCTTGTAATTTTACTTCTCGCGAGTTATATCTAATCTACGAATAAAATCGATTTATTGAAAATATCGTTTACTGCTGAACATTTTATTAATTTCATTCGATTTTGCCGGTAGTTTCTTACTGATATTGGACAAATATTATGGTATGATCTGCATTCTGAAAAGTGTTAAGAGGAGTACTATGCGTGTAACTTTTGGACCTTACCCAATATATTATACGCGAATAAATAGTCTTTGACGACAAAATTAAAAAATTAAAATAAAAAAAGATAAAAATTCAATGCCACTGCAAAACCAATAGGTTTAATATTATGCAGTGCAGGTACATATTTTTCTCTGTTCGGAATCTACGAAAGAAAATAGTTTATATCAATCGGTGAACGGACGACCTGATTGCTCTGATACGAACCATCGATGGATAAATAAACGAATGATGATTATACCGTCATTATATCATTGATTAAATATACAGCTCTAGTCTTCTTTATATTTTTTGATTTCCAGTTAAAATATCGAAGAAGTTTACAATTAATAAGATGGATTATAATGAAATGGTAGTGATCTTGACATAATTCACTAAATTTACAATTATGGGAGATTTCTTTTTTTTATTTTATTAAAAATATATTTTTGTAGTAATTTTTTATGTGGCATTTTAGATTCTGAGTGAAGCGAAGGATCTTATGGTTTTACAATGATGTTTATTTTTTTTTTTTTTCTTTTTTTTCTTTTTTTTTTCTGTAAACACTTTTTCGTATAGAAATCCTTGTCCAAAAGTTTCGTCCAGCAACTCTTTAGATTCGAAATTGAACTGAGATGGTACTTTAGAGAGGTCATTTTTCCAAAATCTCCATAGTTTTTCCAGTAATCAAGAATAACGATCGAAAAACTGAGTAAAAACGGTAAAATCGGTAAAAATCCGCCGTAAACGAGATTTTCACTGTTCAGATTTTAGGTATTTAGTCATAAATCGAAAAGTATTGAAGCTAGAAACTTGAAAATTTTATCCAATATCAAATACATACTTTTTTATATTGGACAAAATTTTCAGAACAATTAAAGCATTTTTGACTTAAATATAGAACTTTTAATTTACCAAATTGTTTGAAAGTTTTTATGTAATATAATTTTAAATATTTGACAAAAAGTTCTGAAAATTTAATATGACCTTACTCATATACCTACCTAATTATCCTAACAAAAGTTCAAAAATCGTTAGTCAGGATTTTTTTTTATACACGTTTTAACAAATTCATATAAATTCGTATATGAATATCGACTGTTTTTACGTTAATTTTCAACTTAAAATCTGTATAAATCTTTTTTGGTGTGTCCGATCACAATGAAACTTGGAATATAGATATAAAAACATGTTTCGAATCTTTTGGTAACAGAAAATTTCTAACGAGTTAAAAATTGAATATTTTATGAGGGTTTAATAACGAAAAAACTCACCAAAAATCAGACAAATAACCGAAAAATACGTAAACAGTATATAAATAATATATTATATTACACTGAAGCTTTGCTCAGAATCGTTTTATACTAAAGAAATGAGTCATCATTTCTTTAAAACTTAATACATTCATCACCAATATCTTGTCCGAGGTTAGGTTAGGTGATCCCATGATAGAAAGTGCTATACACTCCTCACCATTATCTTGTCCGAGGAGCGAAGCGACGAAGGACGAACTTCCACCACCATTATCTTACCAGCTTTTTTCTACTGTTTTCTTAATAATTTTTTGTGCCAAAATAAAAAATTCCGTGAAACTAGATGTAGGCCTTAAAAAAAAAAATCAGACAATTGAGAGTTGTAGTTTCTACAGAAAATTAAAAATTCTTGTTGTTTAAATGTATCATCTTCATCATATTTTAATAATATATGTACTAAGACAGTTACTACATTTAAATTTCTCAGTACATTTTTTAGCCAAATAACCAGCAAAGTAATTATTTGAACGATTGTCTAATGTGATTTGAGGTTCATACTCTGGTTCACATTGCTCGTATATTAAATCATCTATTGATGACTGTGGACACACGGTTTACGTATAACAACCAACAATGGTTAAAATTGACTATAGTTTAACAGCATTTATCACGGATAACAGTACATTGGAGATAACAAATGTTTATACAGGACGTCAGCGCATTCTGTTATCAGGAATCCATTACTACTACAATTCTGGCTCCATTTGATGCCGTTTTAGGCGTTTCCAATATTTATCATTGCGTGGGCTGTCTATGTATATTTAATCAATGGTTATAATATTATATGTCGCAATTATTGCGTAACGTGACGACATCGCATTTTTACGCGTTTTCCGATCCGAAATCACGCGTCGTTGTGCCGGCAGTGCTCGACTTGGGAGGGGACGCAGGAGAACGGAGTACCCCAACTAATTTTTCGGAAATTTTAGCGTACCTCAACTTTTATTTTTAAGAAGAACGCACGGCTGCATCATTCTGCATTTTTAATTTTTATCAAAATGCTCGTGATAAACTGATAACATAATTTTTCTTACCATAGATTTAATAATAACACAGAATATTATTATTATTATTTATATCATTACCTATATTATCAGTTACCACTGTTATCATTAATCGGTATTCACTAATATCACTAAAGATTGTTATTTATGAATTACATTTTTTTTAAATTTAAATAAATAGTTAAAATGAATTGTTTTTTATTTAGTTACTTTTGAGTTTGATATTATATTTATAAGTTAGGTATAACTATAATATACAATACATTATTTACAGTAATTTTTTATTGTAATTTGATTATTATTTATTTATTAATATTTTTTATATAATTTAAAGATGGCTATTAGGGGGTGTGGGGGCTAACCCACGGCTTAGTAACGTTTAACAAGTGACGGGGACGCTCTTTTTTTTAAGTTAATAGAGTCCCCCTACTTTAATTTTGCCAAGTCGAGCACTGTGTGCCGGGGGGCCTTCTCTCCGGCATTACAGCGCGTCGTCCACGGCACAGTCCACTGCATACCGCGCGAATCGACCCTTCTCCTCATCCTCCTCCTCGTCACCCCTGTCACGACGAGCCCTTCCCCTCGGTGGCCCCGAGGCGCGCCGACGACGACGCCACGCGGTATTATATACGCAAAAGCACTGCCGGGCGCGCGCAAATTTAATTTAACCGAAACAACAACAATATAATATTATATAGGATGACAATGCGGCGACGCGACGTCGGTGTATTATATATTTTATAACGCGATGATCGTCGTCATCTCCGGATTGGAAAACACGAGCGCACAATGCGATCGCGTGACCGGCGGAAACGCGCAGACGGATCGAATAATAATAATAATAATAGCATTGATGGTGATGACGATAACAATAATTATAATAGTAACAACAATCGATGGTGGATCTATCGTTAGAGGCCATCAGCTATACTATAGAGTTAGGTCATTTGTTTTCTTTATCAAGACCGAAAACTGGATTAGAGATACTCGAATTATTGTATTATTTTAAATAGTCATTTGTAATCATAGTTCAAAACGTCACACGTTTTTCCAATAACTGTTACATTTTTATTTTTTTCTCCGTTCGAACAAAGGTTTCTGCAATTACCCGGTCGAAAATAATAATTTTTCTTCTCTGCAATTTTCAATACGCATTCGGTACAGCCGAGTTGAATAAAATATAAAAAAAATTATCCGCTAAAAATCTCCAGTCCAGGATGAACATAAATCCAATACGATATAATATGGGTAAAACGAAAAAAACAGTATAATACGGATTATCGAATATTAAAACTGAAACCGTTTCTACGTATTAGAAGTGAGCGTTAAAATATATTATTACCATCGACCGTATAAGGCGAATTATCGACGACTGTGTTTATTGTATAAAAATGTTTTGCAGTTTTTCAACGCGTCGGACCTCTCTGTCTCTCGGCAATAATATTTCGCGTAAAAATCGGAGAGAGATAGAGGTATCGCGAATGCATTTTCCATACGAATTTATTTGTCGTCTAGGCCAGTGTTTCCCAACTGGTGTTCCGCGGAACCTGAGGGTTCCGTGAGCCGGCGCCAAGGGTTCCGCGAAAACCTGGTGCCGGAAGTATCCGACAATCCTCTCATTTAAGTGTAAAAAACTTATGTCAGAATTACAACTACAGAAAAATATGGGGGTTCCACAAAAAGTTCAAGCTCCTGCAAAGGTTCCGCGAGTAAAAGAAGTTGGGAAACACTGGTCTAGGCCAGCGTTTCTCAACCGGGGGTCCGCGAAAAAAAAGGTGTAATGGCGGAAAAAGTAAAATTTGTTGTATTTGATATATTTGTAATTGTAACTTGTGAAATATTGTAAATCGGTTTTTCCTAATATACGATATAAGTGTGTATAGGTATAATAAGAGTATGATATGGAATATATTTCAAAAAATGAAGTAGGTACTAGAAAACAATCCCAAAGATCGCATTAAAACTAAATTTTTAACTTAATGTCTTAATATATATTTTATTTATATAGATACGTTGTATGGCGAATGCCGATTAAAATAAACAGACTTTTCCAATTTTTTTTGGATTTGATTATTTTATTTTATTTTTGTTAATTCGTATTTATCTTATGTGAAAATATATTACTAAGTTGACATTTGGGGGGAGGGGGGTCCGTAAAATAGTGCAGTGAGAGGTCAAGGGGTACGCGAATGAAAAAATGTTGAGAAACGCTGATCTAGACAAACCGCACGTGACAACACACGACTGTTAAAAAACAGCGACCGTTATCGTGCGTAATATCGAGTGCTGTTATTCCGTAGCAGGACTTTACTGTTATTTTCCAGATGCTACGTCGTCTATTATTTCATCGAACGATATTTTCCGGGAGATTTAGTATTCAACATCGAGTACGGCTAGTGAATTCATTCTATCTCGGGACATAGTAGATCGTGAGACATTTTTTACTCGTTTCTGCAAGCACGAAAAATATCGTTCTGCCGGAACAATTAGTAAGAACCGTCGACGTGAAAACGGGCTACACGATTTCAATGTTCGGGTACATATCTGTGAGGTTTTTCTCATACGAAAGTGTTTGCAAGTCGAGTAGATTGTGTTTTTCGTGAATAACATTATTATATAGATTATTTGAAACGTAAGACTTCATTCGTCAGTTCCTATAAATCGACATCCTATCGCAAAAGACCTTAATGGATTCCCTCATATTATATGTATCTCGGTCGTCCGATTTCGCGATTCGGGCCAAAAAAATAAACGGTTTCCAGAAATCATCATACGTTCTCCGTCTTGTGACGAATTCAAATTGCTGACGCGACTGAAATACTATTTATCGAATTTCGAGGTATTTGACACAACACGAGCAAAAAAAAATGGTCTTAATTTCATGAGAATCACGACAAAAGTACCAAAACAATAGATGAACAAAAAATTGCAGGGAACGAATCGTTGCGACTTTCCTCCTAAATTTTGCGAAGACATATTTTATCAGTCTGCGTTTGGTAAATTTACTCGGGGCGTTCGCTCTCCGGTCGGCCGATCTCGTCGGGTGATATCGACCGCCGGGTCAACAACAGACCTCCCCATCCCCCCGGAGACTCGCCGTCGACAAAATATGACGTCGCATATCGGATGTTACCGTTCGAAACGCGCGCGCGTACGCCCCCGTCGCCGCGAAAACACGTGAACTCGACGCGGAAACGCACGTACCGTATGAGTATAACGACTATGTATAACGTAACGGTAACGACACCGACGTAGGTCGTTATAACCGGTGACGTGGGGGGGAGGAGGGAGGGACGTCCGTCGGCGCGCGGAATAAATATAAAATAATAATAATAATAATAATAATAATAATATAATACGCGCATTGTGCTCTATATAACACACACATAATATATATAAAATACGTATTTCTCTCTGTTGTACGTATACGCATTTACAACAAACAATGTGCGCGTTCCTGTTATACCTAATATACCTGTTCAACAGGGCGTAAGTCCGGAGGTCGCCCCGTCGCTTCAATAAATAACAATAATAATAATAATAATAATGATAATGATATCGTCGTATTGCAATAGTATTGTAACGTTATTAATGTGTATTATGACATTATTATAACGTGTAGGCACAGACGTACGGTCCGACGACGGCCGTTCTGCCGCGACCGCGGGACGACGGATGTCCGAATTCACACGGTCGAAATATTACCGTCGTAACCCTCGCGGTAATAACGCGCAAACACACGCGTACCGCACGCACGTACGTATCGTTTCGCGGCAATAATAGGTATGACGACGCGTGTACGACGTAGTACCTACGCTCCGCGCACACGGCTCGTCTTTTTGTCGTTTGCATTTTCGATATTTTTCCCCGTACAGTGATTTTGAAAACACTCACGAATCCTCGAGGTAAGACTTTGTTTTGTTCCGGAACAAACAACGACGACGGACTACTTATTATTTTGTTCGGTAATAAATGGAGTTTATTATTATTATTTTTTTTTTTTGAAAAATTCTTTTTGGAAATGACGTATACGAATTACAGAATCATTGCAATAATTACAGTTTTGGCGTCATCTAGAATTTATAACTATAGAATCCGGAGCTATAGAGCAACACTTTGGAACGAATCGAATCATCGTGGTTAGATTATCATTCACGCTGCAATACCATAGAATCGTTCGTTATGACTAAATCAATTATAAATATGATTAAGTTAAATATCGAGAGATAGATCCTCATCGGTCGTTAACATAATAAGTGTATTAATTCATAGCCGAGAACATGTTACATACGTCATCAATTCAATATCCTTGGTCGATAATAATTGACATTAGTAATCCTATTGAAGTATAAGTACCGAACAAATGTCGAATTAATTAATATTTAAGTTTAAGTCTCAAATTAAGTAACGAAATGGAAACAACAAAGTAAATACCAAGCGGTATAAAAGTTTTAAATCAAATTTTGTAGTAAAAAGGTTAAAGAGTTTTTTTTTTTTTTGCACGGTCTACTGTGACCTCTGCTGGTATAATCGTACCTATTCCTCGAATCGATATAGATAACATTTCTAACCCGTTAAGTCACGATAAACCAAACACCTAAGCACTTAAATAATTCAATTAAAAAAAAAAAGAAAGAAACCTATAATTATTTTCTGCAGGTATAATATGCATCATAAATTCATGACTACACTGTTAATTATCTCATACGTTCCGCCATTTTTTCACTAACAAAGCTTGGCATAGAAGACGATAATATGATCAGAAAAAAACCCCGCATAAATGATATGAAATAATGGGTGCTTTTTAGGCTCCGAAGCCAGGGGGGGAGGTTGATTTCAGAACCTGTCCGCCTCGAAAATACGCCACAGATTATATATCGTGCAACGGCAGGACGGACTATAGTAAAAGTCGCGCGCTGCCCCCGTGTGCGGTACTTCCTCTACTGCACGCGCTGGTCTTGGGCGTTGGCGGTATCCCCTGCTCGCTATGCGTTGTCAACCGCGAAGCTCGGATTTTTGTTTCGCAGGGGTGCTTTTACGTTTTGAGCATTGTCGATCCTCCGTAGATCTCGAGGAATTTTCGTCCCGCGATCCCGGCGCAGTGATCGCGATGAAATTCGGTGTCGTGA
Source organism: Therioaphis trifolii (assembly GCA_027580255.1). Taxonomy (NCBI): domain Eukaryota; kingdom Metazoa; phylum Arthropoda; class Insecta; order Hemiptera; family Aphididae; genus Therioaphis; species Therioaphis trifolii. Next base: position 12,488,428 of record CM050406.1, on the reverse strand, counting down.
CGGGCGTCGCGTGAAAACTGTCGAGTTTTTCAAACGTCACAACGAACACGTCGTTTGTATTCAACTCATGTGGAAAACTCATCGTGGAAAACGAGCAAAGCGTATACCTCTAGTTTAGCGTCTCATTTCACAAGAAACGAATGCATGTAATATAATATGTACACACTTAATTAATTTTATCGGTTGCCGAAAACAATCATATAGAAAAGTAATTATGTATTACGATTAAGATTTCTACCCGAAAAAAAAGTCCGAAATAGATTTATCATTACCCACGACTTTTTCACTGCACCATCGTATATACCACGTACGTACACTGAACGTAGGTCGGTGTAGACGGAGGCGTGAGGGTGGTTTATGGAGTTTCGCGCGCCGCGTGTGTTGTGGTTGTATCGTGCGAGAGCGGATGGAATTATAACCAGTCATAATTGCAGGTCACCGAAAACAAATGAGTAGGTACACGTTATTATTATTATAATACCGATAAAAATAATACTTTTATGCGAAACATTTAACTGTATAAGCTTTGAATTTATTTCTTCTTACTATTTTCCAGAAAATATTACAATAATATTTTGATCAAACAGTTGAATATAATAAAATATATGATGCGTTCGGATTATTCGAAACAACGAAAATTATATTTTCAAAATCATTTGCCACCCGACCGGACTTCGGGTCCCCTCCTTCGAGACGTGTTTATGGTTATTGCGCCCTTGGTGAGAGAAAAAATACCCCAATAGGCAATGACTCGCATTTTTTCAGCTATATATTTGTAAAATAAAAACACGTCATGGTGAAATGAATGCATTCTTTACTATACACTCAGAATTTAACAACTTAGTATAGGTATTAAAATACATAATATATCTTGCTATAAAGTAAGTTTTGATATTTTTTAAGATTGAAAAAGACCTTTTTGCAAAACAGTCAGAAATAGGACAGGAAAGAAAAATGCTTGAATTTTTCCATATGGGTACAAGGTTTAGTGAATATAGTACATAAACATGGTTTATGGTAATATCCCAAATATCCTTAAGGTCATGTTTCGTGATAAATGATAACTATAATAATAATAATAATAATAATAGTTACAATAATTTTTTTTAAAATTTATTTGCCGTTCATCAAAATGGTGTCAAAAATTGTCTGCCTCTAAAATTTTACCACCTGTGGCTCAAGGCATTCTTTCCTCTCTAAATATGTCTCTACTCCCCCCCTACAAAACACGCCACTGATTCGGGCGCGTGCGACGGATACCTAAATCGTAACGATCATTCAACGTGCACGTACTCATTTACACAATAATAATAATATACATTATAATGTATCCACGTCACAATATTATTATTCGGTGTGTTTATTCACCCGTGCCGCCCGCCGAATCCGAGAAGAACTAAGCAGCATCGCATCATGAGACAGGCGCAGGTGGTACATCGCGTCGAAGGACGTCTGTGCCCGCATTATAGGAATAGCTTACGGTGGTTAGGTTTTCGCGCGACAGGATTTCAATAAAAGCGCCTCTCGGCGTCGTCTTATGACTATTATGCGAGTCGTCTCTCCGACGTCTGTGTTATATTTCTACGCGAGTATCCGCGTGTTACTCGACAACCTATATTGGTTGTCAATCAGATGAACAATCCGACGGATTTCCATGTTCCTCGTCGAATTCGATAAATCGAATTACTACTAATATTGCGTCTCGACCAATCGATTCGGCCACCGTCTGAATTCGACGGAGAGCGATCTGATGGAAATTTGTCATCACAATCACAAAGCGTTATCCCAATAATTATCAATAATCGGATTTTTTTAAATTTTGATAGAGTATTGACGTTTCACCGATTATATCGATCATCGCTCTGCGTTTTGTTATCAAGCGGTGTTTTTTGTCGTTCAAAGCACATCGTGTGCCATCCGATAGGAAACTAGATTAATTACAGTGCATGGATCGAGGAACACAACGGTAAACATAAAGTCGAGTATATGGAGTAGGGGAGACTGACCAACGCGTTGCAACGCCCAGCGAAAACAGGTACGAAAATTCCGGACAAATACTCCGTGCCACGGGTGTTATTAGCTTTCGGGCGAGATTTTCGCTGGTGGGTGTATTGAAATTTAAAGAAACGATAAATATTGGCTTGTTAGTGAAACGTTTCGGAGCAAAACAGCTGCAGAGCAAAACATATAATATAATAGGTACAGTCGAAATTAGTACCTAACGGTAAATTTTTTTTTCACCGAAATACACAAAACATTTTTTTTTATATATATATACACATCTAAGTATCATAAAAATCGGATTGATGGAACGATTATTCTTAATACACGTTGTATTGGAAATTGACGTAAAAACTGTCATTACACCTAACTAAACGTTTGGAAAAAAATCCTAACAAACAGTTTTTGATATTTTTTCGGAATCGTTTGTCAAGCATACGCAGAAGATTTTATTAGGTTTTACGGTGTTCATTATGAGAATCACAGATTTTATTTGACGCGAAAAAATATTTTCAGTTTTATATTTAGCAAAAAAAAAAAAGGTCAATTTGTTTTTAAGTTTTTGTCAAGTCTGTAAAAAGGTTGTTGTTATTTGATGAATATTTAAACATTTGGTGCGATTGCTTTTAATGTTATTACTAAACAACTCGAGTCAATTTCACGAAAATCTCGTTTACTGCACATTTTATCATTTTTACGGTAGTTTTACCTAAATATTGGAAAACTTTTAAATATCTAGAGAAAAAAAAAACTTTTTTAAGTATGCAGGCAAAGCGAATTTTGATTAAGTGAGCTATAAAGATTAACGTAACTTTTGAACGAAGTTTACTACCCGAAAAAGTAGTCCCAGAACAAAACAAAATAAATTAAACAGTCATTATTGTAAAACCAATGGATCAGGTTTGCTTGGGTAAAAAATTAATATGAAACGTTGGTACACATTTATCGGAAATATAATATTTTTACATTTTTCCTGCACAGAATGAAGAATATATTAATTGTATTGTAAAAATGACCATAGAAATCTGGCAAAAATATTTGTTCCATATTGTCACGTAACGTTTAAAATTGTCTAAAATACGATCACAACTTTAATTCGAACTTATTGAACAGGAAAGAATTTTGATTTGTGAATTTTCCCTTTACAGGCGTGACCCTGTTTTTGAATTCACCGAGTTCGCAACTATACCTACTCTTCCCCCTAGAAATTTTAAAACTTGTTGCCTTATAGACTCGTAAGTATATAAATATGTACGTATTTGTGTGCAGATGCATTAACGACGACGTGAGAAAACAATACACAGGTTATAGGTGCCGCGTATACGTGTCCGGGGGGGGGGGGGAATTTACGCGATCAGCGATGGCGTCGTGTGAGTACGACAGAAGGGGTGTGTTTCTCGGTTTCGGCCGCGTCCGCGCGCGTTGTTCTCGCGTGTATTAAACGCGTTTTGACGTCTTCCGGCCCGTGTCTGCGGGGCGGTTTAACAATGTAAAGTCGTGCGGACGGAAGCGATAGTGTTGCGGAAGAACACAGCAGCAGCAGCAGCAACAACTACGGGCGTGTGCGCCGCGCGCCTATACAGATCGACGCGTACAGTATTATAATATTATAATATTACGTAGCTGGCTGCTGCCGTTGCCGCTGTGTGTTACGAGCAGACGTTTGCCAGATTTCCGGTTTCCTCTCGAAAAAAATTCGAAAAAGAAAAAAATGAAAACGCATTGAATACACAAAGTCGTCAGATGACGACGAGAAGGATTGCTCTCCACAGTCGGTCGAAGAAAAGATAAATGACCTTTTTTTTTTTTACATTATTTCCATTCTGTCGAGTGCACTTGTGGTACGGTAGTGGCAGAGAAGCAGAAAAAAAAAAATAATAAATAATCTAAAACTTGTGCCGGTTTTCAGTAACCATGTCGCGACGACGACGACGACGACGACGACGACTATGACGACGATGACGACGAAGTGGTCGTCGCCGCAGCTGACGAGAGTACGTTGCCGTCGCACGCATAAGGTAAGTATCACATTCTTTGTATAACGCGTATAGGTATATAATATTATGTATATATGTGTACAATTACCTGTTTGCGGTACGTACACCGTGGCGCGGTTTTATTGCACACACACACACACACACACACACACACACACACACACACACACACACACACACACACACACACACATGTAATATATAATACAGGTGTACGGCCGAGATATCACTGCAGCCGGGGTAGTGCATGTGTATTTGTAAATGTTTAGGAGCGGAGGAGGGTAATAAAATCGTAATATAACTTCCGACGAGCGCGCGACCAAACTGCAGCGTAATGCGATCCAATTTTTTTTTTTTCAGCCGGCACAATTTTTTTGCTTTTTAACCCCCGACCTACCGCTCGCCCGCCGCCGTCGCCATCGCCGCGCGAAAAAATAAAAAATAAAATAACATCACGTTATAATAATAATATTCCGTCTTCCCGCGGCGGCGGCGTCGGCGAAACACGGTATAAATCAACGGCGTAAAATATGTTGTGTTATAAACTTTAATTATAAATAAAATTTTACTCGCCCAAACTAATGGCGGCCGCATTTACCAGCTGCTGCTGCTGCTACTGCTGCTGCTGCCGCCGCCGCCGTTGTTGTTGTTGTGTGGTGTGTAGCACATAATGTATACGTATATTACACAACTATTTCGCTTCTGCAGTTATTCCTCTTCTTCGCCGTCTCCCGTCGCCGTTGTTTTTTTATTTTCAATTTTTTTTTCACCACTATTGCCATTATTATTATTATTATTATACAGTTCCGGAAAGAATTTCACGTCGAGGAATTTTCGGATTATTCTCATTCATCACGCGCGTGCGCGCGCTAGTTCTAAAAACGATTTTTTTTTTTTTTTGATTTTCTCCCAACGTTTTATCTTTATTATTTATTTATTCTTATTATTACTTTTTTTTTTTTTTTTTTTTTTTACCACTTCTGTCGGTTAGTACGAATGCGCGCACGCGCCCGGTCATAGATACGTGTAGTATTATTCGTCCCTCATCTCCTGCGCTTTTTAATTGAATTCGTGTAGCGTAACGTCCAACAAATCACGTAGTTCGAACGGGCGTCCACGGAATGCGTATAAAAGGTATACGCACGCGCGCAAAGGCCAACAATGCCGTTAATGGAATTTTTCGTCCGAACAGCACGTTATACTTACCTGGGTTTTATCCTAAAAGAGCCACGGCGACGGTCACGGCGAGAAAACGCACATTCGGAGGTTTCCGATTTAGAACGTTCTTTTTTTTTTCATTTTTTTTTTCGTATTTTTCCCCCGCCTTTGCTTTTCCTCTTTTTATACCTTTAATGCTTTTCTTTATCACGTCGTTTTATCAAACGGCCACGAACTTGAATTTAAGACGCACAAAAGAATCCCTGCGCTAGATTTTTCTTTTCCGAAAATATTGAACTAGGAAAATCTTGTTTGATAAACATTGGAAATTCAATGAGTTTTCACGTATTTCAAAGTATAAAATATAATTTGTTCGTAAATATATATATATATATATATATATATATACAATAACGATTCCGATGTCACGATAAATTATTTATTACCATTATTACTTCTCAAATTCTCATGTAAACGTGTAGCATGTATTATGTCCATAAAAATCACCAACGTTATCGTGACATTATTTTTATATAGTATAGTATATGTATATATATTGCTCCTCGAGAACTGAGTTTGCTGAACTATCTAAAAAAATAGTCCAAAACAAGTTAAAACTAATCGCTAATAACGAATAATCGATCAGACCACGAAACACATTTACATATTTTCGAGTTTAAAAGGTTACGTTATAAAAAAATATTATCAGAACGCGTTCTGGACAAAGTTAAATGCGTGACACGAGATTATAACTGGAGATATTTAGTACTTCTGTCTTTAATATTTATAACGGCACGTTGCATGTCGTTTTTTTTGGAGTTTAGAACATAAACCGTACGAAGGATTGCACTTGTTAAATTATTTTAATTTTTATAGAAATAATTACTATACACGCAGACGCGCGTACGACTATAGTGTTCGACGAAATATTTTCAAAAATATTTTAATATTCCAAAAAGGTGGAATTCGAATTCCACCACCTTGAGTATATTTGATTTGTTTAATATCGAAATACTTCCGATCTGTATTTGAAATAATTTTCATATTTCAACAGAATCATCTTCAAATATTAGAGAATCTCTTACATTTTATTTCTGATTGATTGGGTTGTGTAATATTAAATATAATATACCATTATCTTTTAAATTAAAAAATCGCTCCGTATAAATGTATGACGGACATAATTTTGTTAATTATTAATTTTATATAAATGTCAAGGACCTATCCCGTTTACTATTATAAATAAATAAATAAATAAATAATTTCCTGGTGACTTTCTTTAAAACCATTAAACAGTAAATGCTCGAGTAAAAAGAAACCAAATTGTTTTGACGTTTATAGACAACTAATGCAAAACGTACGGCGGCCGTAATGCCAGAATTTCAATATTGATTGTTTTTATTTCACGTTGTAATAAAACATAATCGCCCAGTAAGTTTCTCGTTCCTTATTTCGTTATCCGTTCCACTGTATATTTTGAAAAATTATGTCGGAACAGACATCAATAGGTGTGCTGTGTGTGTGTGTGCCGCGTACTCGTAAATAAATACACGCTCGCTTATGAATTTTTTTACGGCGTCGTCGTGATTATCGTAATAGCACCGGTCGGGCGGTGTACCTACCGATAATACGGAAAACAATTTACATTAAATATTTGTCGTTCGTCGTAATACTCCGTGTTATATACGATTAGTTATACATACGCGGGTAGAAAGAAACACGCGTCTCAGCATAAGTATACGTTTGATAAATGGTGTTGGGAAAAATAAAACAAAATATTTCTGTTAACACCTAACCGGAAGTAATAAAACAATGTGTGTATTGATTGTGGTCTTTCACCCCTGCCGTCGTCCGTCACGAGAAGAGCGTAATATTATCGGCTGTTGTTGAAAAAGTAAATAAATCATTAAATCGAAATCGTGACGTCGTGTGGCATCAAATCGCAACGACAAAAACGGTCACCGATCACAACGCCGAATCCGATTCTCAACGTGATTCTATATATTGGTTCGTGAAAATAGAAATCCGTCTTATCACACACGGGCCGCACGAACTGGGACGAATGCGTCCGTTTGTCGCGTCCGGCCGTCAAAAAAAAAAATAATAATAATTACATTCAATTATTATAGTAGTATAATATTATCTTCTTCTTAGGGTCAACAACCCGAGGGTTGGTTTGCAACTAAGAGAAATTGTAACTAGGGAAGGAAGGGTTATAGTATAATATTAATATAATATAATTAATATAATTAGTATAATATATATTTAAATTATGAATTCTATTGCGTTTCAATACCACTAAACTATAAGCGCGTTCACGAACTCGTGTTTTACATTCGTGTTTGTATTTATAGGGCAAACATTTTTTAAGAGTCAGAACTCAGCTTATCATAAATATATATATATATATATGACCGTTTTATGCAGGCACGTCGTCAAGGGGGGGCATAAGGGGGCCTGGACCCCTCAGAAAAGTCAGTGGCCCCCTTGAGTTTTATTTTGAAATATTATGGCGTTTAATTGTACCAAACCGGCTAAATCCTGAATGCATATTCCATGTAGTTGATATTCGTCACTCGACAATTTGAGATAAGACGACAATACGTATATTAATAGATTGAAAACTGGGAGTTCCAAAATAGATGACTTGACTTTATATAAGATGTATATTGTATACTTATATTAATATATAATACAATTAATATAATGCCAATACAGACAATATATTATTGTGAAATGTAGTATTATTTTTTATGGATATTGTCTGATAAGGAGAGGAGTGATATTAGGTAGAAAAAACAGAAAGGGGCCAAAAAATGTTGGCCCCCTTATAGAAAAATGTCTGATTACGTGACTGGTTTTTTTGTAACAAATAATTGATTCCGGGCAGATTCCATAAACGCCATTACGTAATGCAATATTTACAAAAATCGAAACCTCTGCTTTCGATCGACTAAATAGTACGTCATTGTTGGAGTTTAGTGGCGTGCAGTTGGTTTTATTGATTCAGATAACGTCGGATAATATTCCCGGTCAGAGAAGATTGTGTTGTTGTATATCTTCATGATTTTATATCAATATTTTGTTCTTAATATGATTAAAAAATGTGCCTTTTTGTTATGTTGCGTCCAAACGACCGCGTCCATTCGTCCTAGATCGACAGCACTACTGAGCGCCGTTCGCGATTAAGTACATTGAACAGCTCTTTACGTCGTCTCGAATCGAATTCGTCCAAAATCCGAAACCATCGTCTCGTCGCTCACGTTTTTCCCATATTCTTCATCACCGGCGGTATGATTCACGGACGATTGACTTCATAATTATTATGGCAATCGTCGAGACGTACCTATTGCGTTGCTGCTCGTCGTCCGTTGTGCAATCGACGGCCCGGCGACGAAGCCGTGGGATACCCACGGCACGTCTAACCGCGTGTTCTCTGCGGACTGTTATCAACAGATCGGAGCTGCGGGACCGACGACGGACAGTCGCACTAGATACGACCTCATAAATCGTTACGACTCGACGACTCGCGCGACTTTAGCGTTTTTCTTTTTAATATTAAAACGTCGTCGATATTCCGACGTACGATTATAGTTTTACCATCCTCGTATTATCACGGTATCCTCACACCGTGTTTGCGAAACCGATTCGGTTTTAAATAAATAGGATCTGAGTAGAACGAACGGTAAATCAGACGCGCTGATTACTTGAGCTGTAGCGCTAGTTTTTTTTTTTATTTGTGCTTTTTTTTTCTTCTAGCTACGGATCACATTTGTGTTTACGTAATCTCGACGTGATAAAACCAATGCACCGTTACGTGGGACGTAATTAAAATTCGATCAGTCGTGCTCGAACGTCACTTCTATTATACTCCGTGCTTATTTGCCTGTATGCTCATGGCTGTATGAAATTAATTATACCAATCGTAAGCTGACACGTTTTGAGTGCGTTTGCGCAGTGTGTGTGTGTGTGTGTGTGTGTGTGTGTGTGTGTGTGTGTGTGTGTGTGTGTGTGTGTGTGTGTGTGTGTGTGTGTGTGTGTGTGTGTGTGTGTGTGTGTGTATGTGTGTGTGTGGCGGGGAGGGCGAAATGTTTCCCCCTCAGTGGTAATTTTGCCATTCATTTTTTTTTTCATCGCGTATTTTTGATAAAGCCGATTTTTTTAGTCTCGATTGATATTTATTGGCAATAAAAACTAATAAGCTGTGACGAACGCAAGGTTTTTAGGCAATAAAGAGTAACAGTGTTATTTATTGATTAAACGTTAACGAACTATTCTGATTTTTAGATTCTGAACGAAGTGAAGAATGTATTGATTTTACTATGATGTGTGTTTTTTTTTTTTTTTTTTTTTTTTGTTTTTTTTTTTTTTTGTTTTTGTGTCTGTGTACACCATAACTACTCGAAATAATGCTTCAATTTTGAACTTCAGGGTATGTTTTCGGTGGCAAAACGAATATCGGAGGTACCTTAGAGAGGTCACAAGTGAAAATTCCCAAAAGTTTTCAAATGCCACGGGAAAAACAAACAAAAAATGAGGAAAAACCGGTACTTTTTGTGCAAAACCCGTTTTCGACGAAATCGATTTTTTTATTTAGCCGTTACTCAAAAACCAAAAATTGTAGTTACTTGAAATTTTCACCAAATGTTTATATTGAAATCATCTATACGTGGTAAAATTTTTGAACACTTTTGACTTTTATTGAGCTAATTATAGACAATTGAAATTTTCAATTTTTTTAAGTATTTTTTTTTAAAATAACGATAAAATTTTTTTTTTTTGCCAGAAAATCTTGAAAATTTAATACAAGGTTTCTTATAAGTTGTTCCATAACTGATAAAAAAAAATCCAAAATCGTAAGTCACAATTTTTTTTTATAAGTGCTCAAAGTTCCAATTTATACGAAATATGTAAAAATTGCGAAAATTTGCAAACAATTTTGTTGTTGAAAAATCGTAAAATTTTTTTCTTTTATAACTAAGTTTTGAAAATTTGGTACAAGGTTTTTCATTAGTTTTTCTTCAATTATCTGCAAAAAAAACTCTACCGGATTCAGACAAAAAAATTTTATGAGTGTTTGAAATTTAAATTTTTACAAAAACACGTTAAACAACGGTTTAGCCTCAAACGATTTTTGCTATTGGTTTTTTTTTCAAAAAGTATAAGTTGTAGAAACTTGAAAATTTTATCAGTTGTTTATATTGGCATTTTCTTTATATAATTTTATTTTCAAAAGATTTCACTCATTTTTAATCAATTTATAGGCATTTGAAATATTCGATTTTTTTTATTTTTTTTTTTATAAATGTTGATAAAAAAAATGTAGCTCGGACGAAATACATGAAAATTTAATAGAAGGGTCCACATAAGTTGTTCTAACTCCCATTCAAAAATTATAAAAATACATAGGCACAAAATTTTTTTATAAGCGTTTATAAGTGCTAATATTGACAAAATTCGTCAAAATCATGTATATTTGCTATGTATTTTGCAGTTGAAAATTCATATAATTTTAAGTATTCAAAACTAAGAATTGTAAATTCGGTACAAAGTTTGACATACGTTTTCCTTCAATTATCTGTAAAAAAATTTGCACTGGAATAAAATCAAAAATTTTTATGAGTGTTTGAAATTACAATTTTTTCACATAATCGCGTAAAATAACAATTTAGGCATCATTGATTTTTGATATTTGTTCTTATTCAAAAAGTATAGGTCGTAGAAACTTAAAACTTTTACAAAATGTTTAAATAGGCATTTTCTTTACATAGTTGTATTTTCAAAATATTTCGTTTATTTTTTAGCTATTTGTAGGCATTTGAATAATTCGATTTTTCTTAGATTTTTTTTTATAAAAGTCGATAACAATTTTTTGGCCCTACCAAATCACTTGAAAATTTAATAGAAGGTTTTGAATAAGTTGATCTAAGAGTGATTCAAAAATTATTCAAATACATAGGCACAATTTTTTTTTATAAGCAGTTGAAGTTCAAAAATCGACAAAATTTGTCAAAATCACGAATATTTGCAAATTATTTTGTAGTTGAAAATGTATAAAAATTTTTGTATTCAAAGATAAGAAATGAAAATATTATGTAATATCACAGCTGATAAAGATAATTAAATAGATTAAGTTTATTATAATATAATCAGTAGCTGACAGCTGTTCTATACAAAATATTGGTAGATTGTAAACACAAGGTGTATAACGTACCTTTACATGGTTGAATAGAACGTTACTAACTTCCAATTTCCAGTTATTTTAATGTGTGTATCAGTTCCATAAACATGCGGATTTTATATATTATTATTAATTATTAATATTTAAATAGACGTAGCCACGGAGCATTCAGCATATATGGACGGCGGGGTCGGGTGGTGCCGTCACGATAGTGCATTTAGGCAAATAATATGGTATTTACCTACGCCCTATCTATGCACATCCTGGTTTGTCCAATGCTCACGAGCAGAAGTCACATGAATAGACAAATGTAAATTTAACCCAATCTAGGATATTAAAATAAAATATATATTACAATTTAAGGCTGACATCTTCATCTTCGTTCAGAATCGTTTTTTTTTTTATAATATAAAATAATTCCAAAATCTATCCAATAATGCCTAATCTAGCAATGCATCTCGTGTATCCCACCCAACTACTGTATCCTGTACTTAACTTACAATGATTTATCATTGCATACAAATGTAAAGTACCATACAACTAAACTATCGTAAACCAGGTGATCCCATGATAGAAAGTGCTATACACTCCTCACCATTATCTTGTCCGAGGAGCGAAGCGACGAAGGACGAACTTCCACCACCATTATCTTTTTTTTCTTTTTTAGTTTGACTACGTAACTCGGCAATGAGTTCACTTCGATCACAAGAGATCGTTAGATTTTGTTTGATAATAATATTAAAATTTATTTAATCGATAAATAATAATTGTATGTTTTATAATATTATTATATACATATTTTTATGTATACGTAATTGGAGTTCGTTGATAAATTTGAAAATTCGTCCCATCCCACGGCAGTTATCTGGAGACGCGCTTGACCGATAGCCATAAAAGTTAGTATGCAGGTTAGGAGCGAATAAACATAATTTGCAGGGGAAATTGATAACGGTAGTTACAAATAACTATCATTTGCCACATCGCTCGGGTACACTATATCTAGTACTTTCATTTGTAGCGAATAGTTATCGATACAACTAATTTGTACGATCGGAATCTATAATTGCACAATGGTCCGTGCAATCGGGAATCTCCCATTTTATTTGTCTTGTGCACGGGAGTAATTGCAGTGCTCCGTACATCTTTCGGCGTCGATGCTATTTTTGTAGTGAGTCGGTCTGTCATCCGGAACCGGAAATCGTCGCTTACGGAGTTTTAACGTGTCGAAACGATGGCGTAATATCCATGAATTTATTGAAATTCCGAGGACTTCTTCTTCTTCCGAACAAACTACGGTCGTGGATCTAGGAAACACGTCGTCCGTGGTGGTCGTCTTCATCTGAGAAACTGTAAAAACATCAATGACCTCGTCGTGATAACGACACGACAAGGTAAGAAATCGTATAATTACGACTATTACAATTATTATACACTAGACCAGTCTAGGTTGTTGCTATGTTATTGCATCCGTGCGACGTTGAGTCGTTTCGTTTATCATTTATACGTTTAGGAATGTCCGACAAATCACTATCGTCATGACGCAGAGCCGTATTTTTAATAATAATTTGTCGCCTCCGGGCCACTATAATTAGTCGTTCCCCCTCCGTGGTTGACGAAAATCAATATGTTTTCCGTGTTTTTTCTGAGGTCGGATTGCAATTATTTAACTTTTACGTATCTTCGACAGACATTTACCTATGTTATTTGTGAACTTCAATCATCATCCTATTATATTTGTATGTAATCATTACGTATAGTATGTTTTTGCGTACAGTATGTTAGTATGTTTTTACGTATGGGATTTTTGAATTCGGGCGGTTATATTACAATATTATGTTCAACAGTGGTTACTTATTTAATGTATTAAAAATTATTTTGAAAAACTTTAGGACGTATTTGCATTTTATTGGTTTTTTTTTTCTGGACATTTTTGGTTGTTTTTATCCATTGAAATCGTGCCAGTAAACTTAATTAATATTCTATTTTGAATACCGAATAGTAATGTGTAATTGAATTTAAAAAAAACTTTGTATTATCCGCCAAGGAAATTGTTTTTCAATCTAGACGGAAATATTGCATTATATTGTGCAGAATAAAAAATAAGTAACTTGACTTTTTACATCACTCCCTCTAAGAAGTTACCACGGTCAATTGTTTCATAAAAAACAGCTCCCTTAATACAGTCATACGTTTATGTACAAGTGCATAGTGCGATTTTCTTTTATTAAGTTGTAATTTATCTTTTTAGAGTCTCTTGGGTGACTATAGGCTATAATTTAGGTTGTTCTCAATCAGGTTCGATATTGTAGGTCAATAGTTAACCATACATGCTGGCCTAAGTATATATTTTGCAAATAGTTGTACTCTTTTACTTTGCCGATAATTATCATAAATCACTCGACTGATGTGAATGGCTGAGTCGATAAATTCATTCCATGTTAGTTATTAGCGTTATTACTTATTTTCAGTATTACGGAGTCAATCAGGAGTAACAAATCACTCATATTGCAATTTTAAGTAGTTTTTCAAAATGTAATTTTAATGAACCAACATCGTGCAGCACGTGTTCAACTGACGATCAATAATTCTTACCATATATCTATTAATAAGAAGGCAACAAAGCAATTATTTTAACTGTTTTTTTTTTTTTTTTTATTCATTGATTAAATTCAGGAGATATTAATGGTTGAGTGTATAATGATATTTAAATTAATGACTCATATATTTGTTATTCCACGCAAATCAGAATTCACAAGTATACCATATAAATCTGCATAGCTGTTTTTCGTAAATTCTTAATGTACATTTTAAAATGTTTTTATTTGATTTATTTATCAAATAAATTTTGTGAAAACTCGAGTCTTGTAAACGACTTATAAACACATTATACATAGGCACTATATTATATTTATTTGAATTTCAAAAAGCCGATGTTTAAAAAATAACGTCCACGTGACGTATGTTTGATTATTGATTACACAGTTATTTAACTGTGAACGTTTAGAACTCAAGCTGGAGGGTCGAAAGTGTTTCGAAGCATATCTATATATTTTATTTTTGCACATAAATTATTCCACCTTGTGTATACAACCCCGATAAAAGAAATCAAAGTAAAAGTGAATGCGTCGAACAACCTTACTCATATTTTTAATGTAAAAAAAAAAAAATAAAGAAAGAAAAAGAAAGAAATGTTTTCTCCAAATCCGATTGAGTTTGATATATAAAAAGCCATAATATTTGGTATGTGACGCATTTTTCGGAAAATCATTTTTTGAAAAAAATATAAAATCAAATAAATAAAAAGCACTTTTCAGAAACGAATTTTCTGGTTTGTATACCATATAGTACTATACTGTACACACGCACACACACACACATAATATAATGCTTGTGATAAAATTGCTTGATTCGACTTTAAAGACGCTTTCTTGTCGCAGTCTACTGAGCGGGTAATTTTTTGATCTCCGCAGTTATTCCGCCACGCCGTCAGATAATAATTTACAATATGCTGAAATTTATGTACCGTATATATCACATAAAAACGTTGCTCGCGTATATCCCTGAAGAATCAAGCCGGATATCAACTGCACAATAACTAATGTTTTGCGAGCACTTTTATTTCATAATAAATACTAAAGTTCCACGGGAAGTCGTGGCACAAAGTTTGGGCATTATCCGTAACGGCCAGTTTTTAACTAAACCCCGTGTACATGTATATCGTATCATACGCGGCGTAACGTGAAAAAAATAATAATAATAAAAAAAAATGTAATATTCTTCGTGGGAATAATAATTGACTTTCCATACTGAACTTAACTACGCATATCGACGTATGTATGTACATAAACGCAACGTATTATTATTACTATTAAGATATAGGCGTATACATATATATTATTTTTATACATTTATGCGAGTACCGTAGTATAAACACGGACGTATTATTATTATGATATATACGCGTTTTATTGTTCCCACGACGATTTTTTGTTTGTTTTTTATCAACCTTTTTGCTGCTGCAGCGTACTTCGTAGAAGAGCTGCAGTGCAGATAGAGAGAGATAGAGATAGAGAGAGAGAGAGAGACGGCAGCAGAACGCGGTACACACAGTACGCATAAAATATAGTAATATATTCGTCGAGTTTCCAAAGTTTTAAATGATCATAATTTATTTCCGATAGTTTGCAGACTTATTTAAAAATCTATTATTTATACCAAAATTATGTTATATATATATATGTGTGTGTGAACGAGCGATGCACGAGCGTCGTCACCGTATATATTCGCGATAAAGTAATAGAAAAAAAAACCGAAAACAAAACAAAACAAAACAAAAAAAACGGAAAACTTTTCCGCCGCCGAGTGAAAGTTATTCGCGAGAAAGGCTTACGACGACGACGACGCGGGCCCGCTCGGACGCGGCGGGGAACGAACGGTCGGGCGCAGACCGACGATAAATCTGCCGACGTTTGTCTGTGGCGGCGGCGGTGGCGGTCGTATCGCATTATCCCGGAGGATTTGCCTCCAAAAACGCGGTGTGGGCGTTTGCGCGTATAAGACACGAGCCGCGGCCGTCGAGTGCCGCCGCGAGTCCCGCGTCAGCGGCAGTCGCGCGCGCCGACCATTCGCGCGCGTACTGTACCGTCGCGCGTTTAAGCATATACATAATAATATATTCGTTATGTATACGCGCGTGTGTGTGTGTGTACTTACTCACTCGTCGCCACCGCAACGACGACCCTTTCTCTCTAGCCAAAAACTCTCTGCCGAGCCGCGAGACCGCACTCGTACTCGTATTATTCGTATACGCGTTCGTGCGTTATTATCCCGAACACAATGGGCACGGCGGGCATAGACGTACCTAGGGTGCCTAGGCTGCCCCTGCGATTTTCCAAAGGCGCCGATCAGCCGAGTTTTAAGTCGGATGGGTTCCAAATTTAATTTTAAATCTAGTATCTTTATTCGCTTATAAGTAGAGCTCGGAAGTTATTGCACTAAAAACCTTTAAAAATTGATTGCGTTATTGCACTAAAAAACACCCGAAATTGCGTTTAAAAATTGCACTTAAAATATTTTTATATTGACTTTTAAAAATACTAATGGTATAAGTAGTGATAATGCCTTATTTATTTAATTAGAAAATGAAATCAGGTACAATTATAAATACAATTTTTTAAATATTAAAAATTAAAATTAAAAATGTAATTGAAAACATATTAAACATAAAATAAAACTGGATGGTTAGGTTAAACTGGACGAAACTTTGGCCCGATTTTTATGAACCTGCAAGCAATTTTATCAAAATTTAAAAACAATTTTTTTTTTTATAGTAAAATATTGTATACCTTAAAAATGATTGCACCGCACGATGAACGATTTCTTCATGTTCTCAAACTCACATTATTCCTAATAATTGTCAAATAGGTATATAAAATTGTACTATAAATGAGAAAAATCAATAAAATTGCAATTAAATTTAAAAATGCCCAAAATTGCAAAAAATTGCATTAAAAACTTTTAGATTTTAATTCGTGCTCTTGAGAAACAAATTTAAAACGTACTTAGCAACAAATCCAAACAATAGGAAAAATGTTGCAAATGCAATAACTTCCGAACCCTACTAATAAGTAATAAGTATAATAACATACTATAGTATTATGATGTCCATACACCATCCTTACCGCAAAAAAAATAATATTACGTACCGTGTACGTGGGTAACTCTCAACTCAACTGTCTCTGCTGGTATAATTTTTGTTATTTGTGTAGGCACTATTTTCAAAAAACTATCGATAGCATTAATTTATTATTCTGTAGTCACTCTAAGGTCCATCATAGACATGGCACGGAGTGGTGGTATTGAACGAGTTATTGAAGATTTTCAAAATGTTCCGACAAAAAAAAGACTTGTCCTTTAAAACATATCGTATAATATTTTAAATATTGCGTGTTGGTGTTGTTACTTGTTTTAATTTTGTATTACGCATTTTATGTACTATTTAATGGATTAAGTTATTTTGTACAAAGAATACACGTACTCATCATGTATTTCTTTTTATAACCTAACTCGCTGTACCGTACTTTTGTTTAATGTAAAATCTTAAAATTGCTAAATCATTGGATTTTAATTATTTATAAAATGATAATGTCTATTGTGTTTCTATAGGTGGTGTAAACTAGAGCTGTATGTGAGACTTTTTTTTAAGTTTTACAAATATTTCATAAGGCAGCTACACAAGAAAATTGTGTGATGGCGCCGGTCATCAGCTAGGGGCTGCCTCTGCGAATGAAGTCTAGTCACGGCTATGACGGCGGGTCGCGGGTCCCGTTTTTCGGCCGACCGGGCTCCAGGTAAGGTACGTTTTCCAAGGCGCGACATGTCGCCGCGACATGTCGTCAATATCTGTGTATACGAAAATAGTATCAACTGTTTTGCAAGACGCGACAGGTCGCTACAGGTCGCGGCGACAGAACTAAAGGTACGGTGTCCAATGCGCGACCCGTCGCCGCGACCGGTCGCGGCGACTGGTCGCGCCATACCCTTTATTTGCGTTTCCTATTGACTGGTGTTCTATTCGTGACTGCAACGCGCGACAGATAATTTGTCGTCGCGACCCGCGACAATACCGCGACCAGAGCAGTGTAGCGCGACCGGTCGCGACGCTTCAATATCTCAGCAATAGCTTTTACACCAATTGAAGACGAAATGTTTATTGAATTCGTGCGAAAACACCCCGAGTTGTATGGTTGTGCACACATGGGTTATTCAAATATTATAATCAAAGAATCAAAATGGGAAGCCATTTCATTTTCAACTAAATTCTGCTGCTTTACCTTTAAAATCTACGTTTTTTGGGCCTTTTAAAAATATTGGTATTAATTTTGCTTTCAATACAGTCAATGTTTTTTTTAAGAATTCTACTTATGTAGGTGTGACGAATTCGAAAACCAAATGATAAAGATCGTAATGATTCAAACCGAGTAGCAATGATTGGTCGCGCATTGGACACCAGTCAGTCATCAGCAACCGAAAAATGTAACTGGTCGCCGCGAACGGTCGCGGCGACGGGTCGCGCATTGGACACCGTACCTGTACCTTTAGGGTCGCCGCGACCGACGACACTACTGCTCCGGAAGCAGTACCGCGCGACACGTCGTGACGACCCTATGGTCATATTAATCGTCGTTTTTATTTTTTATTTGTCGTATTTGTACAAATTTATCATATGGCGTCAAAATTAGTATTTTCTCCATCAGAGGATGAAATTCTTATTTAAGAAGTACAGGCCAATTCTATTTTGTATGATTTGGCCGATACTGATTACAAAAACATAATTATGAAAGATAGTATCTGGAAATCATAAATCGTAAAAACCTTCTGTATCGCGATACTTGAACATATCATCTGTTCGCTTTTTTTTTAGTTTTAGATAAGAAAATATAAAATCTTCTTCATCTTCTTCTTCCAATAATAAAGTCAAAATGTCATTATTATTAATATACATCTCCATAATAATTAAAACAAAACTGTATTATTTATTAATTATAATTAAAATCACACACGCGTCTGTATGTGGACAGGTTTGCTAGTGAACTGAACATTATGTACTTTGTAGCTACTAGTTAATTTTTACCAAAATCGCCGCGACATGTCGCGCTTAGTAAAACACAACAGAAAAACTGCCGATGGTCGGTCACGGCGACAGGTCGCGGCGACATGTCGCGCCTTGGAAAACGTACCTGTACACACACGCGTGGCTCGTGCGCGTGCGCACGTGTTCGTGAGCCGGCCGGGCGGCTCCGGTCGTACGTAATATACGTATACGCGCGATCTTCTTCGCCGCCCCAGCATCCTTCCCCTGTCGTCTACGACCACGGGCGGTCATTAATCGGCGGCGGTCTTTTTACAGTATTAATAGTTTATCCTGCCCTCCCATCACCGCTTTGCCTTTCCCGCGTCGGGCGGCCGGCGACCGCCGCGATGACGATTCTTCTCCCCCTCCGACCACCCGCACTGCCATTCGGTTTTCTCGCACACGTTCGCAGTTTTTACGCAAATAAAAAAAAAAAAAATTAATCGAAACGCGTTTCTCACGCACGCGCTCGCAAACAGCAAACAATAACACGAATAATCACACACACGGTGTACGATTTCAAAAACAAAAACAAAAATGAGTGTCGCGGCGATGCACGCGACGACGACGACGGCAATCGCGACCGGACAGTCGTTTTGTCGTCGTCGTCATGCAACGGGCGGCCGTCGCGATCCTCTACCACTGGTGGTGGTGGTGGTGGTGGTGCTCGGGCGACGCGGTCGCGGCTTGGAACACCACCCGGCTGTACGGCACGCCGCTGCCGGCCCGCCTGACCGACGTGGCCGTCTGGCGGAACAGGGCGTACGCGTGCTGGCCCCGGGCGGACGCGGAGCAACCGGTGACGCTGCTGGAGCTGCCGTGGCCCGAGACCGGAGAGCGCACCCGGCAGCAGCAGCAGCAGCAGCAGCAGCAGCGGCAGCAGGAGCTGGAGCAGGAGCAGGAGCAGTGGCAATGGCGGCGGCGGGTGCAGCGACAACCGTACCCGTCGTCGTCCGCGGCCCGGTGGAAGCCTCGCAGACCGTTTCGCGCCGACCAACAGGTGAGTGCAGCTATAATAATTACAGTTTCATCGGCTTCCCGAACCGTTTCGGTTTGACTTATTGTTCTCGTTTTTCACACTATTTTTTTTTTTTTAATAGTGTTTTAATACGTAAACGATACGTATTGACGGGTACAACACGATTCCGTACGGTCCTTATCAGCGTACGGAATCGTGCACATTTTAAGGGCCACGATTCCGAACGTTTTTACCTAAGATGTTCGTGCCCGTGTTGCCAGATTTCCATACAACTCGTTTTATTATCTAATAAGACGAGGCCGGATTTATTTTTTAGAATATTTTTTTATAACGATACACTTAAAACTGTTTTTAGTCGTTTTTAGACAATTATTAATAATAACACGTTATAATATACGAAAATGCATTATTATTTTTTTCTTTATTAAAATATACCTACACGATCAATACGCAATCTGTACGCAAACTTCGACAACGTTGCATAGAAAACCGTACGGAATCGTGTTATTTTTAGGGCCATTTATATACTCTCCATTGTTCGTTACAAATCGTACGGAATCGTGTTCCCGAAAATGTAAAACGTACGGAATCGTGCTCTACCGGTATTGACATACCGGCTGAATTATTTCCCGTCGCTGTCGGTTCATAGTACAAACGAATTGATAATACACGAGGCAATTTTACAATATTCTTTCGAGTCAAAGATCTGAGTTGTTAGTTGAAACGTTTTATTATTATCTAAGTTGCTCTGAGTCGATAAGCGCTGGTTAAAATGTGTCTGTGCACCTTACACGTTAAAAGAAAACATAAAATGGATAGCGATTTGTACTTCTGTAGGCTGTAGCTTCATTAATTTCCACTTGTAGAAAAAAAAATTATATATAAATATTTTTCATTGATATTTATTCTGAATTCGTCATTTTAAAGTTTTACGTAATCATTAATTTTTTAAAATTTAAATAATAATCACGTAATGTTACATTTTAGACGCTTTGAATTACAAAAGTTAATTTAACTTCTCGAAATCCATAATAATTGATTCAATTTTTGCAATGATTTAATTGAATGTACTTAGTTTGTTAAAATTTTATTTTATTATTGCGTATAAAGTATAAACGTGTACAAAAGTAATCTTCATTCGTTTCGCCATGGATTGTTGGTTCGATGATAAGAGTATAATAATTAGCCATAGATACTCCTGAATATTTTCATACTCAAGCAATATCTATGGATTTTATGGCCAGCACGCGGCCCGCAGTCAGGTGACTGTGGTACAGCCTCCGTGTCTGTAATAATAATAATTATTAACTGAAATACTTGTCGAGCCATATCTTATTTTATTAAACATTTTATGCTGTTTCGACCTTTAAAATTCGAATTTCGTAAAAACTTTTCTTATTACGTCAACACGTAGTTTTAAGCAGGTTCCCTCAAAATGGCAAATTAATCGGTAGTTTTGGAATTCGACTGTACGTCGATCAATCATTCACAATTAGGACACATTGTATTCGATTATATTATGTATTGTCGACGTATTTTGGAAACGAGTTTGCTATAAAATATACAATCAACCAAAGAGCGGGGCCAACATAATATTATATTCTCTAGCCACACATCATACAATGATGTCAAGAGCCAAAATGCTTCAATCGTTATTGTAGAATAAAATTAGATCAAATTATACCAAAGGTTTTATTAAACTATTTAAATATTCTTTTGTTTTGATCAGCTATTATGAGTTATCCAACGAATCTCCTATGATATACATGATTTCTTTTGTTGAAATAGTATGCGGTGAAAGTGCTTCTGTATTATAATAATATTAATAAGTATACGTAATTTTGTTTTTGTTAATATGTCGCGAGCCGCGTGCGACGATGGCGTGAGCTGCAAGTCTCGGCCAAATACGAACTCCTTAATATACAGATTTGTATTGTTTGTAATTTCACGAGTAGATCTTCGCAGGCAAATTTTTTTTTGATCCATGACTGGTTATCAGTTTATCACGTCGATTCTGTTATCACGGCGATTGTCTAATATTGGTTAACTGTAGATTTATGGATTGAATGTTATTCTTATGTTAGTTAAATTTGTAATATAGATGTGTAAAACAATTTTTCTGATTATAAAACTGTAGTCAAATTAACATTTAAATAATTTTTGACATAAAATCGTCTATGATCGTTAGTTGAATTAATTTGAATACTTCATTTGTAGTGTCGTAAAAAGATTGTTTTAGAAAAGATTTGAGTTTGTTTTTCTACATTTTTCCAACTAAACAAAAGTGTTGTCAAATTCACATTTCAATAATAATTCACATGTATTCATAAGAATGATCGTCAGTTGAATGAATATTCAATACCTCACTTGCAGTCGTGTCATTTAAGGATTGTCTAATAATACTTGCTTGTTTAGGGGATACCTACTCTTGGAAAATTATATATTAGATTCTGAGTGAAGCGAAGGATCTTATGGTTTTACAATGATGTTTATATTTTTTTTAAATTTTTTTTTTCTGTAAACACTTTTTCGTATAGAAATCCTTGTCCAAAAGTTTCGTCCAGCAACTTTTTAGATTCGAAATTGAACTGAGATGGTAGTTTAGAGAGGTCATTTTTCCAAAATCTCCATAGTTTTTCCAATAATCAAGAATAACGATCGAAAAACTGAGTAAAAACGGTAAAATTGGTAAAAATCCGCCGTAAACGAGATTTTCACTGTTCAGATTTTAGGTATTTAGTCATAAATCGAAAAGTATTGAAGCTAGAAACTTGAAAATTTTATCCAATATCAAATACATACTTTTTTATATTGGACAACATTTTCAGAACAATTATAGCACTTTTGACTTAAATATAGAACTTTTAATTTACCAAATTGTTTGAAAGTTTTTATGTAATATAATTTTAAATATTTGACTAAAAGTTCTGAAAATTTAATATGACCTTACTCATATACATACCTAATTATCCTAACAAAAGTTCAAAAATCGTTATTCA
This sequence comes from Therioaphis trifolii, assembly GCA_027580255.1. NCBI lineage: Eukaryota > Metazoa > Arthropoda > Insecta > Hemiptera > Aphididae > Therioaphis > Therioaphis trifolii. The sequence continues at coordinate 12,465,480 of CM050406.1, read as the reverse complement.
GGATTTTTTTTTATACACACTTTAATAAATTATTATAACTCACCAAAAATTATACAAATAACCGTAAAATACGTAAACAGTATTTAAATAATAATATATTATATTACACTGAAGCTTTGCTCAGAATCGTTTTATACTAAAGAAATGAGTTATCATTTCTTTAAAACTTAATACATTCATCACCAATATCTTGTCCGAGGACCGATGGGACGAAGGACGAACTTGTACCACCATCATCTCACTTACCAGCTTTTTTTTTTTGTTTTAGAAAAAAATCTATAATAGTTTGTTATTTATATTTTTTTTTTACATTTACTAAATTTTCGGAAGTTATGAACTTAAGTATACGTTTATATACTTAAAATAAGTGATAACAGGTTGTGGATCTAAACATTTTTTTCCTGCGAAGATCCATTCGTGTAATTTCACTAAATATCAATACGTTTTATGAAAAAAAAAATATATAAATAAACTATAATAATAAAGGTCATGATATCGTATATTATAGCACTGTTACAGTCGCACTTTGAACGGTCCCAATAATCCGTCTACTCTGTTGGCGGTTTTACCCGGCACCTCGCCGTCCTATCCAAGAGACCCGTGTGCCTCGAGGCCGGACACGATATACCATGGCATTATCGACGTTATTAAAACGTAGTTGCGAGTCTCATCACGGCGATGGTCCCGCGCCGTTGCGTCCGTGTCATCGTGAGATGCGTCTGAATACGAGGGATGACCTATAACCCGCGGACGGTGCAGTGCGTACGTAAAATCACGAGTAGGATAACTAAGTCGACGGGGTTTTCCGAAGGGACACGCGGCTGTCGTTCGACGTTGTCGGCTGCCGTCGAGTTATCGTGTGTGATTCGTGTCTCCGGTGAGGTTTTGATGCACAATGCCACTTATGTTGTAAATGTATAATAGTTCAGTATATATATATATACAGGGTGGGGCAGTGGGTTCTGACGAATTTCAATTGTAGTTTATAAATCAAGTATTAAAAAGCTGGTAAGTGAGATGATGGTGGTACAAGTTCGTCCTTCGTCCCTTCGGTCCTCGGACAAGATATTGGTGATGAATGTATTAAGTTGGCTACCATTGAATTGGCTCCCAAATTTGGGTAAACATAAATTCGATCCTTGAATTGGCTCCTGAAAAATGTATATTTGAATTGGCTCCTTAAATTGTTAAATATTATTTTTTAACCAGGGGTTCTCATATTATAGGCGTTTACTTTTACGACGTCAACCTAATATAGCCTGTTAGTTTGCACTCAAATAATATAATCTACCGCTGGATATACCTATACTATTTATACTACAAGTTTATTGAATTTAATCTTATCGTCTTAATCGTCGTAATCTACTATAATAATCGATTATCATTGACTACTTTTATTTTATCGTTAATATTTGATGACCACGACAGCAATATATTAAACTTTAATAGTAGATACGCTGTGTTCACGCGAGTGTGTAAAAATGAATTCTGCTGAGAAAATGTTAAGTGAAAAAGGAAAATTAATTTTTATAGTTAATAAATTCAAGTTTAGTTTTCATAAACTCCTCCAAAATGGCCAACATCGGTATAAATGTACTAAAAGAGGATGTACTGCCAATTTAAAAGTATTGGAAAATCACGATATCGTGTGGACATCATGCAATTTAGAACATAACCACGATGCGGACGAAGAAAATAAAATTGAACGTCAAATAATAAGCAATAACTTGAAACGTAAGGCCACTGAAAATATGTGTGAACGCCCTTCGAAATTATTAATTCATATTTAAGGGAGAATAATACGAATGCAATTACAACTAAAGATGTGACATATATAAAACACAATATATTTCAAGCTCGAGCATCTTTACGACCAAATTTGCCTCGTAGTAGTCAAGAGGTGCATGATATTTTGAAAGACATGGACGTAAAAACGCATGAAGGTAATACATTTTTACAAGTTAATAATGCGGAAAAAGGGATTTTATTATTTAGTACGGATGAAAATTTAAAATTTCTAAGTCAATCAACTACATTTTACGTTGATGGAACATTTTCGTACTGTGCACAATTTTTTTACCAATTTTTCACAATTCATGTATTAAAAAACAATCATTATGTACCTTTAGTTTTCACTTTACTGAAAGACAAAAAACAAGAATCATATGTCGATATTTTTCGAATTATTGATAATTATTGTTTAACTTACAATAATGTGTTTAATTTAGAAAGCATTTATGTTGATTTTGAAATAGCTATACATAATGCAATATATGATGTTTGGCCATTGACTAAAGTTCGTGGTTGTCGATTTCATCTTGGACAATCTTGGTACAGAGCAATTCAAAAGTTTGGTCTTTCATCGGAATACGTACAAAATACAGAAATAGGACAATATTTAACGTATATATTTGGATTGCCATTCCTAGATCCACAGTCAGTTGGAGATTGCTTTTCTGATGAATTAGCTGAAATACTACCTATGAATGAAAAACTCACAAAATTCAATGACTATTTAGTAGAAAATTATATTGCGAATGATTCAACATTTCCACCAGAAATTTGGGCAGAAAAAAGCAATAGTATTCACCGAACAACTAACTCTTGCGAATCGTTTCATTCTAAATTTAATTCACAATTTTATTCTCCACATCCAAATATATTCAACTTCCTAAATATATTATTAAGTATTCAATCTGATACAAGAATTATTATAAGAAGTTCCAATACAACAAAACCACACAGGAAAGAAATTAGAGAGAAAATAAAATTTTTAGAAAATGAAATTAGTAAATATGATACTGGTGTAAGTTCGAGGTTTCAATACATAAAAATAATGGCCAATAAGTATAGACCCCGAAAAATAGTCTAGTAATATAATATTTTTATTATTTTTTATTATTTTTATTATTATTAATTTTTATACATACATTTTATAATGACACACTTTAGTAAAATATTGTCTGTTTATTTTTAATTTTTAATTGAATTTTGAATTTTTATAATATACATATATTTTATAATGACGCAATTAAGTAAAATATCGTCTGTTTTTTTTTTTTATTTAATTTTTTGTAACGATGTAAAATGTACAAATCATGAATTACGTACTTTAAATTATTAACATTTTGGTAACCAATACATTTTTGAAAAAAAACGATAAGGAGCCAATTCAATAGTAAATTTTTGGGAGCCAATTCAAAGGTACTTATTTAGGGTAAAATATTGACTACCTGTATTGGGGAGCCAATTCAATTGCACCGATTAAGTTTTAAAGAAATGATGACTCATTTCTTTAGTACAAAACGATTCTGAGCAAAGCTTCAGTGTTATATAATATATTATTATTTAAATACTGTTTACGTATTTTACGGTTATTTGTATAATTTTTGGTAAGTTATAATAATTTATTAAAGTGTGTATAAAAAAAAATCCTGACTAACGATTTTTGAACTTTTGTTAGGATAATTAGGTAGGTATATGAGTAAGGTCATATTAAATTTTCAGAACTTTTTGTCAAATATTTAAAATTATATTACATAAAAACGTTCAAACAATTTGGTAAATATTTAAGTCAAAAGTGCTATAATTGTTCTGAAAATGTTGTCCAATATAAAAGAGTATGTATTAGATATTGGATAAAATTTTCAAGTTTCTAGCTTCAATACTTTTCGATTTATGACTAAATACCTAAAATTTGAACAGTGAAAATCTCGTTTACGGCGGATTTTTACCGATTTTACCGTTTTTACTCAGTTTTTCGATCGTTATTCTTGGTTACTGGAAAAAATATGGAGATTTTGGAAAAATGACCTCTCTAAAGTACCATCTCAGTTCAATTTCGAATCTAAAAAGTTGCTGGACGAAACTTTTGGACAAGGATTTCTATACGAAAAAGTGTTTACAGAAAAAAAAATAATAATAAATAAACATCATTGTAAAACCATAAGATCCTTCGCTTCACTCAGAATCTAAAACAAAGTAATGAACCCTATTATTGTATTTTATTCAACATAACGATTATATTTAATTATTATCAAGAAAAATACTAACTTTAAAAATTACATTACGTGAGTGGCCGCCTTTATTTTGTATACAGTCGGCTATCCTTTTTTTCATATTGTCCATAACTCTCTGTTGCATATGCACATCGATGGCTATAATTTCCCGTCTAATGTTTTATTTTATTTCTAATAGCGTATGTGGCTTATTAGTGCATTTTAGATTTCAAATGACTCCACAAGAAGAAATCAGGTGGCGTCAAATCAGGAGAATGTGGTGATCAGGCAATATCACCATTGCACGAAATCGCACGATTCGGAAACATTCTTCAAAGAACGGCCATTGAAATACGCGCTATATGGCTTGTAACTTCATCTTGTCGGAACCAGTATTTTGATACCATTTCTGGTACTGATCTAAGTTTGAATTCTGTGAAGGAATATTACCTCCAACTGCAGGAATATTGAATTGTCGTCGAAAAAATCTTCGTACGGTCATGATGGATTCAATAAACGTCGTAACGGCAAAAACGCGTTGATTCACTGGCCACGTGTCCATGATTAGCGATTAAGTAAAAAACTAAACACCATGACCTTTAATTTGGTGACAAACTAGTTTAACTTATCTATACTGTAGTATCTAACCGTAGCACTCTATAAATCGTCAGAACCCACTGCCCCACCCTGTATATAAACTGTGCTTCGTCTTTTTATCGTCCGTTTCGGTGAGTTACATTTCGCATTCGATCCCGCACACTGTCGTGTAGTAATGACAGTATAATATGTACGGGGGAATAAACTCGTTATTTATTTACGTATTTATTTTTTCATTTTTATTTTTAGTGTAGCATTATCCCGACCGTATTTTTCATGTTTGTTTAGTCCATTTGATTTTCTTTATAATATACAGGTATGTACGCCGAACACAATATCATTTGCAGAAGGAAAAAAAAAACGATTTTCGTTCCTTCCGAACATTCTCGCATTACACGTGGCGTATAATAAATCCGTCCGCCCGGCCGTGTGTATGTATAGGTCAAATGTACTATATAGCTTTCAATTGGTACGGCATTAATACCCGTTCGGGCCTCGTGTCGTGAACTTTGATCCGCGTCTTTCAGTTCGTTCTCTCCGGTTAATAACTGACCTTATTTTTCATTCGTTCCTCTGCGTTTCTCTCTCCCCTGTTATAATATAGATTGTGTGCTTATATACACTATGACATACTTCAATCGGACACACAACGACATTCGTTATATCCTGCCATTGCTATGACTCATGGCTGATATTGTTTTTGTAACCGAGCAAAACAAGCGTACATTGTGCGGTAATCGCCTCTTTTCTGTGTTGTTGTTATTATTATTATTTTTTTTTTTAAATAAAACTCGATTTCCGCGGAAATGATAATATTTTAACTGTATATATACACACGTATTTTTTTTTACATTTCTAAAAAAGCAGTACGAACAAAATGTTATTGCGTTAGTTTTTTTTTTTTTTTTTTTTATTCATTGAAATAAATCGTAAAACTCATCTAACTTTTACTAAAAAAAAAAAATAAATAAATAACAATAAATTCACGCCTATTAGCGACTTCTCGGCTAAAGGGGAAAAACTCATTAAAAAGTTCTGGATTACTTTGAATGATATTCACGATTGCTTAATATTGTTATTCTTTCGTTAAAATTATTATACGTACTCGTACACAGAATATATTAGCTGCCGTTTGTTTTTACGCAACACACGCGTTGAGTCCGGCACGCAGGCAAATATTGAATACAAACATGTAAATAAATAAATGAATATATATATAATATAGAAACGCTTTCTCGTTATAAACTCAACACGTATTATAGTTCAATAGTTGTATACATATAATATGCAGTATACGCTGTACATGCACAAGGAACGATGCACGATCGTATTAAATTCGTGCAAAAAAAAACCACCGCCACGAATACAAGAATGAATATTGCCGCCTCAAAGAAGTGAATATATATATATATATATATATATATATATATAAATGTATTCTATAAGATACGGTGTGGAAAACGAGAGGTAAATCTGACGGCGGGAAAAAAAATCTAGAACGTATATTTATGTTTTTTATTTTTATTTATTTTTTTTACACTAACTCGACGGAGAACTCTGCATTTTAAGAATATAATAATGCTTTGAAATTTGTTTATGCACAACCATTATCTAAATTGGTGCGCGTACTGAGAAAAAAAAAAGAGGCGTAATTTACATAAAGCGAATTTGTATTCTTCAGCGGTGATCTCACTTTCTCGTTGTGGATGCGACACGTTTTATATACTTAAGTGTATCAAAAGTTCCACTTTAGCGCTCAAATCTACACTTATATATATACGTATGCATAGCGCGTAGGTATATATATGTATACGTTTAACGTAATACAATTGTGATGTCGCTATTTATATCTGTATATGTACATATACATACACTATACAGTATAAAGTATTACACACAAGCGTCCGTGAACACTCAGCCCACCTTTATGTATACGTGTGTGTGTGTGTGTGTGTGTGTGTGTGTGTGTGTGTTTTGTGCGTGTGTGTGTGCATTCAAAAGTCGTCAAAGTAATTCCTTAGTTTTGAGCGTGCGCGAACGACTGTACGTGGAAAAAACAATGTAATTTTAAACCGATAGAGCTGTTGTTGCTAAGTAAAAGGTATATACCACTACTACCGCCAGAGCTCTTATCCCGGGGACCCCGTCTGGCTTTATGTCGGGATCGTACATAACGACCCGGCCACCCGCGGACCGAGAGAGCTCCTCGTGCGTAATGTGTGCGTGTGTGTGCTATAACTTTCCCGTGCGATACGCGTTACCTATATAGTACATACTTTGTATGTGTGTGTGTGTGTGTGTGTGTGTGTGTGTGTGTGTGTGTGTGTGTGTGTGTGTGTGTGTGTGTGTGTGTGTGTGTGTGTGTGTGTGTACACGACGCACGCACGTCGTCGGGCTCACGCGAAATAACGTGGTCGGGTTCGAAGTAAATGTAATTATTGTTTTCGGCATGTCCGCCGCCGTCGCCGCAGTCGTCGAAATCGATTTAGCCGATTTTCGCCTCGGAGCCGACGACGACGACGACGACTACGACTACGTCCACTCGGCGGGCTTATCGATACAATGTTTTATTGTATTATCACAGCCCTACCCGTGCAATAGTCGCGTCGGACCGCTAGACGTGCGCGTTTTCGTCTCTCTTCCAACGTCGTGCGGTAATAAGCTATAATTTCCCCACGGCTGGCTGTATATTATTATGTGTGTGTGTGTGTGTGTGTGTGTGTGTGTGTGTGTGTGTGTGTGTGTGTGTGTGTGTGTGTGTGTGTGTGTGTGTGGTGTGTGTGTGTACATTATCGTATCATGTGCACGCCGCCGGTTTTTACCTACACACACGTACACTGTGTGAGTAAACACTCACACACACACAAGAGATCGCACACACGTGTTCGTAATTATCGACGGTCACACGGACGCCGAAGAATCGACGACGTAATGGCGCGTATTGCGTATACTACATATATATGGTGTTGTGTTCTGCGTGATATATGTATACACGTACGCGTCTGTAAGTGGCCTCCACGCCGTTTCGTTTGTAATATTATTATATTATGCGTACATAATATATATGTATATATATCAGTCGGTACACGTGTACGTGGGGTAGCACCCCGTCGCGAAGGACGTAAAAGAAGAAAAAAAAAGACACGGTTTTCGCGGCCCTTGCTTTTAATCGACCGTGTCGCTGCACCCGGACATAATACGCGTATATAAATTACACACTCGCACTCGTGTATACGTATACGTCGTGTATATGTATTTTAAAATTTTTTTTTTTTTTATATATTTCGAGGGTATAAGACGTGTTACACACCTAAACGTACACCTTGGTATTCAATCGTCGTCTGTCGGTCTCTTTGTGCGTGCGGCCCAATAACACGCGTTTACGACGCGCCCAGAGTTTTTCCGCCGAAAAAGATATTATTATTATTATTATTACGTCAACGTGTGTGCTGTGCGCACACGTGTGTCGTACGTTTAATAATAAGGACGTTATTATTATTATTATTATCATCATCATGCCGCCGCCGCCGCCGCGCCTTGAGCGAATAATAGCCGAATTCCGCGAGACGCCACTATGCGCGTACACCCTCCGTGCCCGCCGTTCTTCCATCCCCCGTCGTATACGCGTGTAATATTTATACGTATCGATTTTGCTGAATATTTCACAGCGATTTTTTTTTTTCGTTCCTTTCTTTCCCGTCGTTTCGCTTTTGCCTCAGTCATTTCCGACGGACGTCGTTTATAGGTAGGTATACGATAATAATTTTCGAGCCAGTTTTTTTTTTCGCCACAAGTATATGTATATAATATAATACGAGTAAACGCATCAATTATTTATTCCCATGCTACGCGTCTTTCCGCCAAAACGGACCCACGTGCACGTTCTTCTGCATTTCTAAGAAAACCAACACGCATCCTTGCATATAAGAGTGTGTGTGCGTGCGTGCGTGTGTGTGTGTGTGTGCGTACGTGCGTGTGTATTCTACGTCGTTTCGCATGGTATGCTGCATATGTGCGCGGTAAATAACAGCGTTCATTCCGAATCGTGTGTGTGTGTGTGTGTGTGTGTGTGTGTGTGTGTGTGTGTGTGTGTGTGTGTGTGTGTGTGTGTGTGTGTGTGTGTGTGTATACGTAAACCGACGATTACGCGTATTTATAATATCGTTGCGTTTTTCTTCACTACGCGACGGTCGCATTGTCTTGAACTCTTGACGTCGTCGGGAAGTGACCGTTTGAGTACCTATCACGTCGTCTCCGCCGTCGGTCGTGGCCGGTAAAAAACATTTCGTGCGTCCGGATCGCATCGGGCGTGTTTTTTAATATGATATAAATTATTTATTTCCTCGTCCGATTCGCATTCCGCTCGCGTCAACGAAGCTGCCGACGACTGCAATATAATAATAATATATTGTCTTCTTCGACGAGTTTCGGCAATTAAATACGATATCATTTAACGGTTGGAACGTAATAAATCCGCATTCCTCGTTCATATATCGTTTGTAAACAGCACACACGTACATGATTTTGTGTGTGTGTGTGTGAGTACTGAAAATCAGTTGGGAATTTCAGATTTTTTTTTTCTTTTTGTCTTAGCCCGCTTGTCTTAAAGTCTCGTCGGTTTATACGAGTCGGTAGTGTACTGCACATATTATTAGTGCAGCTGTCGTGCGTTGGCGTGCGCACGTGTGTGTGTGTGTGTGTGTGTGTGTGTGTGTGTGTGTGTGTGTGTGTGTGTGTGTGTTTGTATGCATCATGTGTATTGACCGCGATGTCGTCGTATATTTGTGTGTTTCGCCGTCTATCCGTTGTTGTTGTTCACCGTAGTTTACTACATTATTCGTATGGTTTTTGTTTTTTTGTGTTCTCGTTTCTGCGGCGAAGGAAATACCACCATTATAATATAGCATCACTGAAATATTGTAAAATATTCGCTATATACACATAGAGAAATCTCCGTCTTTATATCACACTTTTACGGCTCTTGTTCGGACGATATTTTGTAAATGCTCGTTTTAATGTTTATACGTGTGCGTACGTACGTATACAGTGTATAGTCACGACATAATGGGGGCAACTGTAAATACTATTTCCTCGTCGTCGAGTCGTTTCGATAATTCGTTTTTATTGATTTTCGCACGAAAAATCGCGGTGTTCTTCAATTTCTATTATGAACGCACGGAAAAAAAAAGTTTTGCAGTTTTTTCCCTGCGAACACGAAGTTATTAAACAATAATTAATCATTCAAGTGTGTAGGTAATACGTATAGACCGTTCTTTTAAAAAACTGCGTGCGTGCAATCATTCTATTATACGTAGTAGGTACTGTGCATTGTATAGTGTGTGAGTAATATTTTACACGGGTAAATGGTTACGGTGGTGGTTACGTGGCTTAAGAAATGGAAAAAACCTACTCGAAAAACTCGGCACTTGTTCGATCTTTTACTTTTTTTTCTTTTTTTTTTTTTCTTTGTCTGTTCTATCATAGTGTTCGCCGATATTCACGCGAGTAGTGCGTGTAATTCATTAGAAATTCATGCTGATTCAATTAAAAAACCATTTTTGAACTCGTAACGTTGAAGTTGTATTTTTATTTAATTTTCATTTCATGCAAATATTAGCAGTGGAACACGATTAAAAATGCACCGCCAAACTCCGCGGTGAAACGCCGTGAGTACAGTGGCTATATTATACTCGTGTACATGTATAATATTGTCATTGAATCGTTATAATATATATATCATTATCATCCGTGTGCAGAGCTCGCGTTTTATGTATATTGCTTTAATTTATCGTCCTTTTGGTTCAGAATATTGAAGTGTGTAATTTTGCCGTATATAATGACACGTCGCGACAATATAATATATTCGAGTGCATAACATATTCCACTATACCGGGTTTATTGTTTGATACAGTTCATATACACAGTACACACACACACACACACACACACACACACACACACACACACACACACACACACACACACACACACAAGCGCTCACGTCCTCGTCCAAAAATTCGATATTCCGTCGAAAATCCAAAACAATATACAGGTATCAGGACGCATCAGTGGATTGCCGATGGTGGTGAATTTCGTTGTATCGGACGAAATTCGGAAAATAGAGAGAGAGAGAAAGAGAGAAAGAAAACCGTATTATATTATAAGAAACATCGTTCGGTGCGTGAACCGTTCTCGTTTCGTTGTATATGAACCAACGGCAGTGGGAGGTATTTTAGATTATTTTTTGTACACACACACACACACACACACACACACACACACACACGTACAGGTATGTATAATATCTTAGATGAAACGTCATTGATATGGCCGTTCAAAAGAAGAACCGTAAGTACACGCTGTATGCACCGGCGTGCAGAAAACATGTATTAATGGAACTCTTGTCTCTCGATCAAAAACAAAGATAAGTAGTTTCGACATGGACCAATTTTTTTCATTTCGCCGTCCGACTCGATCAGATATGGATGATTTTTTTTTTCTGCCGTTGTGTTTTGTTTCCTTATTATATGGACGGCGTCGTGGTCCTCTTTCTTTAATCGCGGTTCTAGGTTATTAGATCCTAAAAAAAAAAAAAAAAGAAGAAAAAACAAATCGACATAAACGAGGAGTGGTGGTATTTATTTTTCTGTCTCTCCTCGGACGCGTTTTTGGCACATAGGTAATAATTCGGTCTCTCTTTGAAACGGACGAGAAGAGAAAAAAAATTATACCCGATGGACCGTAACGGTTCCGATGAAGAGAAGAGCCTCAAGGATACGCGGCGACGTTCGAATGAATACACACACACACACACACACACACACACATTATTATATATATATATATATATATATATATATATATATATATATATATATATATATATATATATATATGCACGTATTATATAGGTACACTGTTATAGTGTTATACTATATCCACGTTCGAATATTATTATTATTATTATTATCATTATTGTCCTACATATACACACAATATAAATCTCTGCGGACGTATATTTATATAATAAGATGGCGTTCCACGAAATTCTGTTCGTGTGTATTGGACAAAGCGCGGCGGCAATTCGTGTTGTCAACGAGTCAAAGGACGGTCGTAACCCGAGGGTGAACACTCGCAGGTAGACATAGAAGTGTGTGTGTGTGTGTGTATATACGTATATATATATCGTGCAAACTGCAGAGTGCTACGTACCTATATATGTAGAAACGACGATGACAATAAAAAGCGTGCAAACAACGCACGTATAACGAAATTGGTAAGAAATTCCAGGACCCGAAAGTTTTACATTCGCTGCAGCTCTCTGCGTCGTCGATGTTTAGAAGTCGTCGTTGCAGGCGAGGAACGCGATAAAAATACAATCTCTAAACAAGCACCGCGGTACGTTTTTATTATTTTTCTTCGCTCGCGTTACTTTTACCGGCGCGCGGTTTTTGCGGATGTGGCGAAATAGAACGTGAAAACCGTGCGATTTTTATCTGTTCTGCGCGTTCGGTGTACACACACACACACACACACACACACACACACACACACACACACACACACACACACACACATGCGTAAGTGAACTGGCTCGCGCACACAATACACATAAATATACATATATTATGTGTACATTATTGTGTACGGTATTCGATATAATTAAGTCGTTGTAGTCGACTGACGAACAAAATGCGCTTTATTGTAATATAATATAGCGAGTGTGTGTGTGTGTGTTCGCGCGGAAGCCGACCGGCGACAAGACATATTTGATATTTATACAAATACAAAATAATAATTATCGTAGGTATACACTCGCGCGCGCGCGTGTGTACGCAATAAATTATAATAACAGCCGCCGCCGTCGCCGCGCCGAGTCGTGTGTCGTTTCGAAACGATTTGAATTGACTCGTCGTCGTCGTCGTCGTCGTAATAATACGTATACTCACGCGCATTACGCATAATATAGGAACGCTTATCGACTTACCGGACCTCGATTATAAAGTTGTTTTTCACCACGTGTACAAATAGATTGATTGTTCGTTTATCTTAGCGGCCGCGGACGGCGCGCTCGCGCGCCCGTGCATATATTATTATTCGATTCGCCTTGTCCCCGGGGCGACGGACCGCGAGTGAGCCGTACGCGATCGGACGGATTGATAAAATGAAATTCGATTCCGCGATACGGTGTTCGCTATCGTTTTCGTACTCGGATAAATAATACACCCGGTATAGACACGCGGTGGCTCAGGAACGACGCGACGTGTTTGCAGACGGCGTCCAGGAAAAGTTTTCCGCGCAAAACACGTACAGGGCCAAAGTAGTTTTTGCTGCGCGCGTAAACGTGCATTATAATGTATATATACATTATACATATATAAAGGGTTAAGTACAAAAACGGTTAGTGTACATATTACCCGGGTAATGTGAACCTCATCCATATGAACAGTGTAATGTATACATTATCCACCTTAAATATGTAGTATCCAATCAATTTATACATTATCCGGTGTGTTGTGGATAAAGTAATCATATGATTATACAGTATTTCTAGCAGCAAAAACCAAATTATACTAATTCAAAAAAACATTATTTTATTATAATTACTATTTAACTATATAAATACTATATACTTGAACATTTTCACTATTTACTTAATTAAAACTTAAAAATGAAATAAAATTATTAATTAGAACGATTATTTGAGTTCGGACGACATTTAAAATTACAAAGTGTTCCCCCGGATTGGCATTTACATTTATTTGCTAAGCATTTAGTTTTACATAAACACTTCTTAAAGCGTTGACCACCGGAAAAAGATTGTACATTAGCTATTTCACGCAAAGATTTTTTTGTGGCTAAAACTTCTAAAATATCTTTTAATGGTCCAGAACATATAGTAAATTGATTTCTGGAATAAAGTTGATGAAGAGTGTCATTTTTATTACCGAGTTCGTCATATCGATTAAAACTATTAGACACAACCTCAAAGAGTACATTCTGAGGATCACCTTTACTTCTGCGTCGTCGACATTGCATGGTGGGAATTTAGTACTTTACCCACTCATTCGTAGATAATGTGTAAAATACCCGAATAATGTAGGAAATAAACGTTTTAAAAATATTATTTTTTACTTGATCCGATAGATACAGATAGTGTACACATTACCCGGATAATGTGAACACTAACCATATTTTGTACTTTTCCCGTAACATATATAACACGAGGCTGCAGACGGTGTACAAATCGCCGCGCGTCATAATAACTGCAGTACACGTGTGTTATGGACTCGTGAAGAAGTAAAGATTTTTAAATGCGTAAAACGTGAACGAGCGAGGGAGTGGAGGGAGTTTGCGTACGCCGAATGGCCGCCACTCGCAAGGACGGATAGTCCTCCGGTCTATACTTAAAAGACCGATAAATCATCGGTTCGAGAAGTGATCTCGATCTGTTACGGTCTATAGGTCGCGTATACCCTCGTTAATATTGCACTGGATTACCGTATACTCAGGTGTGCCCGTAATTATGTAATATTGTTGTATAATTATCATCTTCGTTTAAAAAAGTATTACATCGGAAGTACCTAAACATTTTTCAGACGTGTGTATGCAGAGCAGTGTTTCTCAACTTTTTCACTCTATACCCCCCCCCCCCTTGTAGATTATAAAAAATCTCATGACCCCTTATATAATTAAAAATAAAAATTGAAAAACCTTTTTGTCGTTGTTGTAGTAGCCCCCAAGTAGTACCTAAATTACGTGGAATCCCCCCCCCTATTTTGGGAAACACTGATGTACAGTGTACACTCTTCGATAATATACCATAACTGTACTCCATACTTCATACAATGTTTCGGACTAATTTCCGCCGTTTTTAATCGACCTCCACTGTAGTCTGTGCACAATCGCACCGCACGGAGTGAAAAAATACGTCGAAATGACCAAACGGTATATACCATACGTTCGGAATTAGAAGAGTTGAGATGGAGGGGGTGGGGTATAGGCCGTACGTACGCGATTTTTAACGGGATGCGATTTAACGCGTTATAACTATACGGCCGCGCGAATATATATAAATAAAACTGTGTTTTATTCCGTGCACGCGAAAATAAAACCAAACGGACCGTTTAGAATTACAACAACAATCGCGCGCGACGATTACGGTACATGATATATAATGTGCAATATAATAGTTATACGCTTTGCGAGTGCCGTACACACGTAAACGCGAGCCTACCCGGTTTTATACGAGTCGGTCGTTAATACGAGAGCGGCGGCCGGGTGTGTGTGTGTGCGGTGAAAAGCGCGTTAATTTCATAATGTCCCGTAGACACGAAGGCGGCTGCACGGACGTCGCGGCTACAGTAGGTACACTCACACACACTCATATACACACACACACACACACACACACACACACACACACACACACACACACACACACACACACACAAACCTACACATTATACGCGTCGTCGTCGTCGTCGCCGCGGTGGAAAAACACGCGGCCGTGCAGTGCCTGATTAACCAATAGGCTGAGTGGGCTACAGTCTAGGGCGCCAATCGGTTAATGTAAAGTTTGGGGGCGCCACAAAATAATTTTATTAAGTTAAATTTTTATTAACTAATTTTTGGCGCTGTAACGTGGTCGGGGAACCTTGTTACAATATTATTATGTTATCCAGGGAAGGGTTTCTGGCCCGTATGGATAAATTAAACCGTAGCAGGGGGTCGAGCACTATTGCCAGAGGATCGTTATCAATAATAAGATTAATCTGATTTGTATTTCGAACATATTATAATGATATCAGAACTATAAAATACAAGTAATACGACCGTTACGATGTTGAAGATAGCTGCCAAAAAGTGATTTGAGTTCGTCCGTCGTGCTGGTGTGTGTCGAATTGAACTCTGTGTGTCATTTTTAATATATTAGTGAAAATTTGTGTAGCGCAGCAAAAATATCGAGTGTGTATAAATTTAGGTTATATGCGCAAATTGCCTAAAATATATTCATGTAAATCAAGATAATTTTTATATACTTGACTAATCACAAATTTTAAAATTTTTATTTCTTTTATATAATATTCTATCAATTATGAAACATATTTTATTTTAAACACTAAAAGTTTGATGTCTATATGTTTTTTCATGGGTCTCTCCCTGAACTTGCCGTTTTTGAATACATTGTAGGGGCGCCACCAAATTAACTGTAGCCTACAAGCGACAAATTCCTTAATCAGACCCTGCGGCCGCGGGTCAATTTTTCCTCTTCGCGTGTGCCGTACAAATCGCGAAAGAGTTAAAAACTAATAAATAGGTAATAGAAAATAAAAACGCGGACGAGTTACAGAGGCCGTGTGACGACGACGACGACGACGAGCGGTGACGGTGTATTACCTGTGTCTGGTTGGTAATATATTTTACATTTGCAATCGACGGTTATTATTATTATTATTATTATTATTATTATACATCGTGCGAGCTCGCGTTCTTTGCCAGACGGTTCCGGCCGGAACTGATTGTGAATTTATCCGAAAACGGTCGAGCCGTGCACACACACACACACACACCACCCTTTTTCTTTTCTCTGCACAACTATTTAATGCACGCGTACGGGTGTGGTTGTGCTATATTACATTTTTCTCCGTCACTTTTGACCGCTTACACGATTTTCCCGCGGCGAACTCGGGAATAACCTTTTTATTCAGAATATATATATACGTGTGTGTGTTTGTATAAATATACAATTGACAGTGTTCGATTAATTCTTATAGTTTTCGTACGTATATCTCTTTGTATGGAGTCGTGCGAGATCCGTTGAGTTTATTTTATATAAATAAAGGGTGTCTTATTTTTTACACGTTACACTTATATTCTCAACCGATTTTAGTTTTCATTTTTATTTTAAAAATTAACGGTTTTCGATTTTCGTTAAGTTTTTTTTTTTTAATTTGCTTTTAATTTGCACAATTATAGCATAATGAAATCAAAATTTACGTGCTTTTTATGTCTGTGATTTTTTGTACGTGTGAAACTATTAGACGTATTTTACAACGTGATATTATGAAAGAGAAAACTTTTTTTTTTTAATTTTCATTATGATCGGGTCGATCGTTTAAGAGATGTAACCATGTAAGCTTTTCAAATCTGGGCTCGTGGTCTTTTGGAGTAGTTATACTGTATATACTTGTGCCGGATACTCTTGATCTCCTCTCCGCCGTTTGAAACTCGATACCTATCACTTAACACTTAGACAACCTATCGTTCGAATAATATTGATTTTATATACGGATACGGGCAAAAATGTAGAGCTATACACTTTTGAGGTGAAAAAAAAACCCCCCCAAAAAACAGAGTGAGGAAATTAGTGATGCACGTCAAACGGGGGGACACCCTATATGCGCGATGCAGCACCGAAAAGTGTTTTCTCCGAGAGAGGAGAAAAACAACACACGCTCCGTTGTAAAACCGATATATCTCGGCTCCTCCCTCGCACGCCGTTCCGAATCTATAAAACAGATACACGTACGTGTGTAATATTATTTCGGTTGTTTGGCGAACCGTCTCTCGCAAGTGGTCGTGGTCGCGCGCGTCTGCAGCGTATATCATACACGTATATACAAGATTTTTAATATATATATATACACACGATACGCCCGTCGTCGTATGTAAAAGCGGTTGTCGGGGATAAGGACGTTGTTATATACGCGTGTAGGACCATAGCGTTTATGCGGGGTTTATGGAGATTGTGCGTGTTTATGTATTATATATTTATAAGTGTACTGTACGCCACCACGGTGACCGTTCACCTAGATCTTTTCATCCGCGCGCGCGCTCGCTCGATGTTAACGAGTTTGTAATAATTTATTATTATTATTATTATTTTGTGTTTTCTTTGTGCCCGGTGCGCGAGTGCTCGTTTGTTTTTAATATATAAGTATATTATATATAGACACGAGTGCCCGTTCGAAAGTAATAACACGTCTCGGGCGAAATGCGCAGTTTTATTTAGAATATAGTAATAATATATATATACGTATATACGCGTCATTATAGTCGTGATACATAATATTATAATGCATCGTAAGCCGCGAGTTGCGTATATTATAAATATAATAATATTGTAATGCCGCGCGTTGCGAGCGTATCGACGATGTTTATTAAACAATATCACGCGTCGTAATGTATATATTATGATACAATAACAGTAATAATAATAATAATAATAATAATAATAATAATAATAATGGAAACGATCGGCGTGCACGGACGTATCGTAAGTATGTTTCTTACGCCATTACGCGCGTACTCGGATAATACGCGGCCGCGCTAACCTTTTATTCTCCGGTCGGTGCCGCGGCGACACGTCCATCCGACGTCCGACGGGGTCCGTGCGAATGGATTCTGCGGCGCGTACACGTGCGCCGACGACGCCGCGAGTCGTCAACGGGTCGTGAGAGTTGAGCCATTTTTGTACGGCCGTCGTCGACGTTTCAATCGTCACGCCACACGCAAACGTCGTGCCCACACCGCGGCACAGGACTGTTCTCTCGCGGATTTCGCGCGTCCGCCTACTACTATACCCGCGGCCCTCGCTCGCTCGACCTGCTCGGCCGCGCCGCGTGTAACGACTTCCTGGTCGCGCACTCGCCGTTAACATAATACTACGTATACACGCGTGTTATATTTTATTAATAACAATATTATCGCGTCGTCGGATCCGACCGAAAACGCATTCGCCACCGCCTGCACACTATAATGATGGGCACAACCGACTAGTTTTAATTATAGAATATCTATCGATAGTTTCAAAAACTACCGAGTGATTTTTCGATTGAATAGATATTATTATTAATCGGTTGTTTTTAAAAACTGTCGAGTAATTCACTCGATAGTTAGCACTTAGCATTCGGTTGTGCCCATCACTCTTACACCGACTAGTTTTGACTGTCGAGTTAAAAAAAACAATCGAGTGATTTTTCGGTATTACCGACCGAATTTACTTGATAATTTTCACTTATTAAATTTTCATAGGGTTAAAGTAGGCCTAAAAAAGAATCAAAACAGGTAGTTCGATAGTTCGATAGTTTGTCGATAGTTTTATAAAACAACCGAGTAATTAGATAGTTTAAACTATCGAGTACTTCGATAGTTTTCACTCGGTTGTGCCCATCACTACTGCACACCCGGTGCCGCGCGCACATACACTACACACACACACACACTCACACACTCACACACACACACACACACACCACACTCACACACACACACACACACACACACACACACACACACACACACACCGTGTTGTGTGTGTTTGTGTAGCACGTTATCTCGCAAGCGCCGCGTAATTAGCGCGAAACAAAACGGTGGTAATCGTTGGCCACGGATGATATCGTTTTTATTCAACACATATGCGTGTAACCTTAATGAGTGTGTGTTTGTGTGTGTGTGTGTGTGTGTGTGTGTGTGTGTGTGTGTGTGTGTGTGTGTGTGTGTGTGTGTGTCAGTATGAGTGTGCCGTCGACGAGACGACGGCGGAAATTCAGCGGGAGTCGACCGCACCGCGAAATCGATTGGGAGGGGAAATTTTGCAAACTAGGATCTACCTTTTGTACACGCTAGACCGTTCTTCGTGCGCGTGTGCGCGTAAACGCCGGAAAATCGGTCGCGGCGGTGGCGGCGTCGGCGTTACTCTTATTACGCGCAGGAAACGACAGCGCGTACACCGTGTGTGCGTGCGTGTACGTGAATGTGTGTGTGTGTGTGTGTGTGTGTGTGTGTGTGTGTGTGCGTTTGTGTACGTGTATGCGTGTGCGTGTGTCTACGGTTCCGCGAGCCCGCAGCGGGGGAGAGACGCGCCGTACAACTGCGCTCGTTTCCTTTTTTGGATATTTTAACCTCTGCCCGCGCGACGCGAACGTTTTCGCCGTTTTTTTCCCTCTCGTGCGACTGTGTACGCCATACAGTATCGTTCTTTGTTTTTTCGCCCGGCCGCATAATACGTATAACTCACCGCGTTCGCGTCCGTATACAATACGCACACACACACACACACACACTCTATGTATATGATATTATGTGGTCAGGTACCTACGCCGCTATTTACGTATATTATATATACGTGATAATAGTGTGTATTATATATTGTGTACCGGTAGGTTTACGCGACGAGTGCGTTGAGAAATAAATTCAATTTCTATGTGTCGAGTCCGAAAATGGTCTTAAACTTTCACATTTACGCGAGCGTGTACCTACACATGTACAATATTGGCCCGGTAAATAAATAAATATATACGTAATATACATATATATATATATATATGAATTCACCGTCGGTCGTGGAAAAAAAAACAAGAATAAAAACAAACAACAAAATGTAACATATTGCTATATGCGCGAGAGACACACGTCGTGTACTGTCAGTGTACGCGGTCTACATATTATTATTATTATTATTACTATTATTATTATTAGTTATTACTAGGGTGGCCAGATTTTGAAATCACCAATCCGGGACATATTATATTTGAATGTTGAATGAATTTTTACATTTAAATTGTCAATGTAAACTACAAATCGATGACGGAAATCTATAAGGGCACAAGCGAAATTATTCAGGAGAGCTAAAAAACAATTTTTTATCAGTGAATTAACTTATCGTTGAATATTTATAACTTAAAAAATATGTCATCGAGCACAAAGTTGGATTTTAATCTATTTTAAATGATCATTCAGTTATATTTTTGATTAATAATTTACATCAATTGAAAACTGCAGAGTATAATATGGATTTGGCGCTAATGCCCTGTCGCTTGTGGATTTTGGCCGTCGATTTATAAAATACGAATGTTCAACTCAAGTGATCTACAACTAGCAGGAAATTCAAAATTAAAGAAAACTATTTGGATTTTATAAAATGCGTACAATATAATATTATTTTCATGTAATATAGTAAACAATTTACCGAGAATTAATGAATCGCCGTGATAATTCGTGACCGTATTTCTTTTATCAAATCGATAATCAGTATTTCGACCTCTAAAATTTGAAATCCAGGACATTTTATCGTCTCGACATACTTTTGCGGGACGCGGGAACATGGCGTAGAAAGTCGGTATTGTCCCGGAAAACCCGGGACGTCTGGCCGCCCTAATTATTACTATTATTATTATTATTGTTATTATTATTATTATCATGTCCGCGCAAACGAGGTCTCACCGCGATGTGGTGAAAACGAACACACACCGCATTGTTTGCCGCCTTGGAAACAAGTCGTCGCCGCCGCCGCGAGAGCACATCCGCCGACGACGCGGGGTGGTTGGCGGCGGCGGCGGCGGCCGCGCCGCGATACACACCGGCTGCGGGTTAAACGCCGGGGCGACGAACGCGCTCTTCCGTGACAAATATTTATTCGCGCGAAAACGGCGGCGCTACGGGGCTCGGTAATAAAGTCTAGATACATACATATATTTATATATTTTATACCTGCACGCGTCAATTATTCATCTGATATTTCGTTCAAAATGTTTCGTTTAACGGACCTCCGTACGCGCGCCACCGTGCAGTAGTGCACTGTGGGTGTAGGCATGCCTCCAGACGCGTCGCAATCTTTCGACAGATCTCCCGGACAGGCGCGTGCACGTGATAAAAATATTTATACACGCATATTAATTTAATACAGTGGAACCTCGATAAGTCGAAATTCGAGGGAAATGCAATTTTTTCGACTTATCAAGGTTTTCGACTTACTAAGGTTTTCGAGTTACCAAGGTTTCAGAAAAAAAAATTCGACTTGAAAAGTTTTAAAAATCCAAGTATTAGGCCCGGTATTACAATCATTGGTTTTATACCGGTTACGATTTAACGCTCTGTAAAAGATAAATGCCTGTATTACAAACGTTCGTAAGAGTAAAAATAGTTGATTACGCTTCGGTTTAGTTATCGGCCGATATCTGGCGGTTGAAATATTATTACAGATCGTTAAAGCTTTTGATTGGCAGTTGAGTTTGAGTTTTTCTACTATCAATTGAATGTTATCAATTTGTTTTCTTCACGTGTTTGTTTGAAAGTGGTTATATAAATTAATAATTTGTTGTTCATTTTTTAAATTGGTAATGGATATTTTAAATTATATCGATATTATTGATAATTCTGAAAGTGATTTAGATCACAGTTTATTTGAACTTGCTGAACTAGTAGATTTCCCTCGAAAAGCTAAAGTCATTCGTGATCGACCTGATCATTTTCAGACTTGGAGAGAACAGAAAGCATTTTTTTCCTATAAATTTAATTTTCAGACAATATGTGATGCCCATCTGCGTACACAAGATATTGTTGTTAGATGGCCTGGTAGTACGCATGATTCAAATATTACATTATTGTAATTTTACATTGAATAATGGACCAATATTTTATGACCAAGTTATTAAGCTCTTCTTCTTCTTGGATACTGAAGTTTTTACTTTTTATTTTTTTATCATCCATTTTAGTAAAATTAAAGACAAAAGAACGAATAAACCAAAAATCGTAAAATATATCAAAAACGTTTTTCCACTTTTATTAACAATGATATTAGCTTATCATATTTCAGATTTTACTGTAATCATCGAAATGTTTACATTATCAGTTGGTTACGTAAAAGAACATTTACAAATGATTGTAATACTACTATCAGTTTAACACTCCGTAAATGATTTAACGGTCCGCTACGTAACCAGCGACAAAACCAATGATTGTAATACCGGGCCTTAAAGTTTTTAATTATTATGTATGTATATATTATGTACATATATTGTACAATGTAAAAAAATGTGATTATACAGGTTATTTAAATAAAAACAAATTATCACGAAAAAAATATAATAAAACGTGTGTTGCAACTTTATAATAGATAATTTGTGATTTTACTTTGACTTAAAATTTGAGATTTGCTATTATCAATTATTGTATTTTCTTCTACATTTAAAGCAGAGTACACTTTATCGTCCACATTACTTAATTGTTCGGTGAATGTCCTTAGCAATATGAGGGCTGCTGTTGCTTGGTTCATTGAAACACGATGCACGGGCTCAGATGATGATTCTTCGATGTCATCGACATCTTCAGTGCTACGTACGGAGTCAGTTGTATCGTCATGTTCGAGTTATCTATAGTTTTTTTTTCGAGTAATCGAGGTTTTCGCAAGGGGACGAGATTTTTTTCGACTTATCGAGGTTTTCGAC
This sequence comes from Therioaphis trifolii, assembly GCA_027580255.1. NCBI lineage: Eukaryota > Metazoa > Arthropoda > Insecta > Hemiptera > Aphididae > Therioaphis > Therioaphis trifolii. Next base: position 12,442,655 of record CM050406.1, on the reverse strand, counting down.
TTATCCAGGTTCTACGGTATATATATAGGATGTCCCTGCACTATCGGGTGATTGCGATTTTACCCCGTATCGAGAACGAGTATGATTTTGTAGCTTCTAAGTGAGGCCGTGCTATGGATGTGTTGGTTTAATAACGACGTTTATATTCATATAGTATTATTATTATTATTATTTTTTTTTTTATCTTAAACCACTTTTTCTGAGTGTTGATTACGTCCGATTTATATTCAGCCCGTTTATGGATTAGACGTTTAATTCGGTTGATAAATCAAAAACGTCTGTTTTCTCTGTTCTCTAAATGTCTCCAATATTTATTAGATGCTTCCAAAAAATGAGTAAAAACGATAAAATTTCCATTAAAACGATTCGAGTTAGCCAGTCAACTATAGATAGTCATATTTCTAAATGTAACGGTGCGAGAAACTTGAAGTTTTTACTAAATCATAGGTTTTTTCTTTAATATTTGTTTTCAATCTGTACCAATATTGACTAGTGGAAAAATTTAAATATGGGCTAAAATATAAAAATATCACGAAAACACGATCGACGGAATTACTTATATTAATGACATTTCCAACGTTATAATTATTGTAAAATAAAAAACATTTCACTAACAGATGTTTGTGTAACAATAGTTGCTATTTAACCTTTTTTTTTTTATGGAAATTTAATAGAAACTATAAATCTTGACACACGTGTAACCATAGAAAGTAGTCGTATCTGAATTTTAAATGATTGAATTTCTCGAATTATCGGACCAATGATAAAAATTTCTAGACACGTCATGTCCTCTTGAATATTACGCTATGAATAGCTGCAATATAACCGTTTAGGAAATTAAATAAAATCATTAAAACCGCGTGAATAAAAATAATTTTCAACTCAAAAAAATTGCAGAGCATTACAAAGGGTGAAACGACAATATTGTCTAATTGTGCCGTTGAAATCCTGTACAGGTTTTATGTTATTATATCACCGCATAGATATATGATAAAACTTATACATAAATGTGTGTGTGTGTGTGTGTGTATTTTATGATACGTATACGAGCGTGTATTGGTATATCGTGGCGGGCACTCGCGCGCGAACCGTCCGAGTTCGAAGGGCACCGTGAAAGTAGTTCGATTATTTTGCGTGCTTCATTTTATTTTATACACCTATAGGTTGTAGTTCCGCGTGACGTTTTTCGTGATGCCGCGCCGAGCCTTTCGCCCCGAGTCGAACGTTTCGTACAATATAATAAACTCGCTGCACACACACACACACACACACACACACTCACTCACGAATTTACGGCGGGTGCGCGTACAGAACTTTCGTCCACACACAACAATTATTTTATGTTCACCGGCTCGTGTGGATAAACAACAAAAGGCGAAAAACCATTTCGGGGGCGTGTTTTATGGCCGTCGGTGAATCGCGTCCGCGTAATGAATATTTGCATACATTACGCGCGCTCGCGGCTTCATAAACTATAGATCATTGGGAAAAAAAAAAAAAACGAGTTTTCCTTCTCTTCTTTTTTTTAATTTTTTTTTTTTCTACGTTAGGCTTCGTCTCTATACCTCTCTGCGCGATACGCCACGACCTACGCGCGCACATCGATATCGTATGTACATTTGTGTTGTATACTCCCGGGCCTATGCACGAGCCGCACATACCGCGGGGCCATTATACGTGCGCGAATATGTTATGGCGTTCGACCTTCGACGTCTATCACGTCGCCGAGACACAGATGTTACTATACCGTCTCGGCGTCCGTGACCCGGCCCTAAGCACAACACCGTATCATGAGTGTGTGTGTGTGTGTGTGTGTGTGTGTGTGTGTGTGTGTGTGTGTGTGTGTGTGTGTGAGTTTGTGTGCGCGCGTACATCACGGGATTAAATCATCCGTACTTGTGCGAGTATCGATTCGACCGACGGCGGCTGGGCGTACGACGGTGGACGCGGGCTTTGTTTGCGCGAATCTCGGAAATCGCCTTATTCGAACCGAATTTCCGTCGCCGTGTACCGGTGACTTTTTCACCGCCGAACAAAAGCTCGGAATGGAAGAAAAAATGGCGCACAGATGGGACGATTAAACAAAAAGCACATCGGTGTACGTATCGCTCGAGATATGTCCGATTGCGCTGTAATATATATATATATATATATATATATATATATATATATATATATATATATATATATATATATATATATAAATCTGTATTCAACGCGTACTTATGTCTGTGAAATATTTATATATATATATATCTACACTCGCACGTCGTAGTCAGTGTACAGTAGCGTAATCCTTTTCGGCGTGTATTCCGATAAGAAGTTTGAGAATTAATTTATCACAGAGTTAATTAAAGACCGATGGTGATATTTATTTAGACTTTATTTCTCGCCTGCACGTACGTATAATAAACGTTAATTTGCCCGGCGGCGGCCTCTCGCGCCATCCATTAATCAACTTCAAAACGTCGAATTAATAATTTTTGTACGGAAAAAAAATTAAATGGATTTTTTTCCCCCTGCATTCTACACATTCCCACGTGAAATATATATATTATTTTTAATTCGGTGATAAATTCTTTTCGATATTCAAATGGATGTCGGCCGCCGACACGGCGCGCGCGAGAAACGTAACGCAGCCGAATAGTTGTCTCGAGTTGTGCAACTGTACGTAACGCATAATATGATGTGTGTTTCGTACGCTTGTGTAACGCTCGTTTTGGGGGCCTAGAATAATCAAAAAAAAAAAAAAAAACAACAACAACAATAATAATAAAAATCTGTTATTAGCGCCGGCGGCGGGCGTTTCTCGGTGAAATACGCATTATGTTATATTTCCTGTCCGGACTGGTATCGGATTGTAATAATTATTCGTCGCGGCTGTTATACGCTGCGGAGAAAATATAACATATTACATTCGGTCGTGTGAAAATAAAACACGATACGTACACACACACACACACACACACACACACACACACACACACACACACACACACACACACACACACACACACACACACACACACACACACACACATTCAACTTCTGTTGTCGCCGTGTTATTGTAATGTTTCGTGCTCTCGGTGGTGACTTATACAGGTATGTAAACGTATGCATATGTATGTATATACATGACGAGACGTGTGTCGTAAAAACCAGTAGTAATACATACTGATATTATATATATAGCAACACGTGTATGTATGTATGTATACACGTTACGGGGAATAACGCTCAAAGCGAATATTTAATTAGTAACCTTTTGTGTGTGTGGGCGGCGGATTTGATTCGGTTCGTGATTTCGAGCAAAATTATTTCAATAAACTCGAGATCGAGTCACCGCGTCATCGCACCCGCGGTCCAGTGCCGTGCAACGGAGTGTGTGTGTGTGTGTGTGTGTATGTGTGTGTGCACGTACTACACATCTTCAATCACATTATTATTTTTGTTACTAGGAACACTGTAATATACACTATACAGGGTAATTTTTCAAACACGCCAACTCCGTATTTTGTAACTCTGTCCAAAGCTCAAATTCGAATGCTTCGTTTGATGTAATAATAATAAAAAAAAACAATTAAAATTAAATTAAACATTGTTCTTTTTACAGTGTTAACATTCTTAAAATGCTTGAATGGAAACCACGTCTTACCTAAAGCTCAATACCCCGAAAAAAAAATTGATTTCGATAGTATTATTCGTCCGTATAATAGTTTAGTGGAAAAGCAGGAACATACCACAAAAATATAAGGTACTGTCATTACTTAAATACTATAAACTTTAGACGCTTATCGTACCTCTTAAACTATTGGTTAAAAAATTGAAAAATTAAAAAATTGTAATCTCAAAATTACCGTAAATTAATTATTTCATTCGACAGTTATGAATATTGCAGCGATTATTGTTGTAGGGCACCACGATATCCAGACGAGGTTCTATACCGAGTGTAAATAATATTCATTAAATATGACGGTGTAAGCGTGTAATTGATCTGAAAAAATTCCCTTTTAATTTAACGTTTAAAAATAAAATAATACGCCGTTTGAGGGGGTCTCGTGTTCATTATAGACGAGCAAGACCTATTTATTTTAGAATCACCATAATCGTATTTCATAACAGTGTTACGTCGTGAATAGTTGTGGTCGCCGTTCGAGAAAACCCATTAAAATCGACCAGATAAAAAATAGCAATAAAAAACAAAACCTGTTTTTTTTTTGTATCTAACAGACGCTATTGAATTATTAGTGTTTTGAATCGCGCACGGGAAAAAATTCAACGAACACGTTACGGTCGCTCGAAAAAGGGACGAGCACGCATAAAAAGACACCTTGTATACACGACACGTGCACTACCCCACGGTCGTGCGCGTCCCGCAACGGCGGCGACGACGAACCGAATTAATTTCCGCCGTGTACGCGGAAAATTCTTCTTCGGTTGTTTACTATTTACGTCGACTGGTAAGTCGTCCGTGCACTTAGCAAACATCAAACGACAAACTTGATCCACTCTATATAATATTATGTCGCGTAATATACGCGGGGGCGCCGTCGTCGTCCTCGTCCTCGCGCGCGCCGCAGTCTCTCCTCGTACGTTTTTCCCCCACAGCGTACGCGCAGACGTACGTGCGCATCGTGCGTGTAGCCGCGTGCAACGTTTCGTATCGCTAAACCGTAATAATCGTCGAGGCCCTTCGGACGACTCTAGCTTTTCTTTTCCCGCGACGCACAGTGGTCGGAAATACAAATTTAGGCGGACGAAATAGAAAAAAAAAAGATTAAAAATGAGATATTTAGCACTTTATTTTATATCAGTACCTACAATAAATGAACCATTTGTTTGAGAAACGACGTAAGTCACAAAATATCACAAATTGAGATAATGCGTGGAATGTGTTATCAAATGATAGACAGATCATGTGTGAACATATTTTGTAAAATAAATATTCAATTTTAAGACGGTGGCGCCACTTTAAATAATCAGTACAGAAGAGAAACAACGTAAGTCCTGGACTTATATGAAGTTTTACCAGAGGATTTACCAGTGGAAAACGATTGACGTGGTTCTGGACGAATATCAAAACCCCGATCGTTAATAATGTAATAGAAATTTTTTTAAAATAAATTCGATAAAATAAAATTTATAATATTATAATATACCAATAAAATGAATTTGTTGCAGTAATTTTATTAGTTGTAGTCGTTTTATTAATGAAAATTATATTGTAATAATAATATTTTTTAGTCGTAATTAGGCCGAATACGCTTATTTGAGTATAAACGTAAGTCCAAAATGAACCTATGGTGATTCAGTCAAGTATTTACACCACAAAGAATCGTTTATTGTAGAAACAACGTAAGTCCACCAAATTCGAATGGACCCCACTTCCCCCCCCCCCAATGGGCCAAATTTAGTTTTTTTTTTTTTTTTAATGTGTATCTCGAGAAGTTCTTGGAATTAGGCCTCACGGCTTATCTACCATATATCACTGGTAGCGTAAAAACAGTTTTCTTTTATTTTCTACGAATCACCTTTTTGTGACTTACGTCGTTTCTCAAATAAATGGTTCAAATGGAAAAACATTTAATAGACATTGGGTTATTATAACAACGATAACCACTTTAAAACGCGATAACTTTAAAACGATTAAAGACAAAATCTACAATATCTACGGTTGATTAAGAATATCAATTCACTTCTTTGTCGATCACGTTCAGTGGTGTTTGTTCAATTTTATAAAAATTAAGTTATTATTTTAAAATGGACATCAATACAAATGGTAAGTTAAATTTAAATTCATACACATTATTCTAATGGATACATGGTGTATATATATATATATATATATATTGCATCAATATCAAACATTTTTTTTAGTAGTGGTTTTACATTTTTAAATACATTATATAAGGAGAGATCTAAAACGATCATAAATAAATATATAGGTATTACTCAAAAACTTCTTAGCTTTTCAATGGCATAATTTTTATCTACGTCGAGTTGCGTCTATGTTTAACATATCTGTCATTAGATTAACATCTAAAATTAATTTAAAATCACTAGGTGAAGATATTAGGGCACTAATAATTGTTGAGGTAGACACAAATAGTGACTCTGATAGTAACAGTGACAATGACAGTGTCAATGAAGATGATTCCGAATGAAACAACAACAATTTTAAAACTAATATTATAATAGGGTCTGTTTTGTAAAAATAAAAAATAAAACATTCTTTCATTTAAGTACGTTTTCATCATATTATTTGAAATTTTGCAATAATTAAAATTGAAATGTAATAACATAAGGAACACATTTTGTAAATAAAATAATTTTGTCCGCTTAAATTTGTATTTCTGACCACTGTGCGACGGCAGGGAAGCAAGTCAAACGACATACGAACAAAAAGCCATTTTTGCCAAAAAGTGTTTAAAATAATAGACGGACGGCCGTTTTTCGACTCGCGCACACCCCGGGCAATCGGACCTTGTCGTTTTCCACACGAACGTTCAATCGTTCGACGCTGTCGAAACGACAAAACTACGGGCCACGGGCAAAATTCAGACAATTCAGTTCTCTACTGCCGGCCGGCCGGCCACACACACGTGTTAATTTCGTACAGTGAAACAAATCGGAAAAAAAAATAAACAAACGTAGTGCATACATATATGAAATAAAATTTATTACCGTGTTCACCGTCGATACTAATGTTGTTTTAATATCCTAGCCTCTCATTATCGCTCCTTAATATTATATAGGTCACCTCTTATCGGTGTGATATTCCCTTCGGTTAATGTTATAAATTAACGTAGTCGACCCACACTCGCGCATTTTCCGTTTTTACTTTTAGCCTTTCACAAAAAAAAAAAAAATCTAAAACTTTGGTCCAGCTTTGGTCTTAACACGAACAAAAGATGTTTGATTAGCTAAAATAACGCGTTTCAAATTAATCAAAATGTTTGTTTTGATATTTCGATTTAAAAAAAATAAAAATATTTTTGGACGTTTTCAGGTCATGCGTTCGTCGTACTTGAAATAACGTTCCGCCGGCCGAGAAAAAATTCACCGTTTTAATGTAATTTTTATTATAACTATTTTTTTTTTTTTTTTAATTTCCGATTTATGTCGCGCGTCTCTCTGCACAGATTGACGTAAGTACGTGCAATCCGATAGCACGAAAATAAAACAATGCAGATCGTCACCGTATACGCATTTGGACGTATAACTTTGGACGTATCGAATGTCATAAATTCTAATTTGACATCTGATCATTATTACGTCGTCGCGTCGTCGTGTTTACCGAGATGTCGAGCTCTGACAACGGGAATTCTGGCTACGTCGTAGTTACATTTTTCCGGCGTCGAAAGATTTCGGTCGCGTCGCGTTTCCGTCCGTATCCCCGTTTTGTATATTTGCACAAGACATTTTTTTGTATTTCGTACGTTTTACGTACCGTAATTGTATTTATTTTTTTTTTCATAGTTTTTCATCCGATTCGTACGCATCGAGACCATTAAATGTTATTACAGCCGTCGTCCAAAGGTGTCGGGATATTATTTTCCTCTCCGCTCTCGCCATTCGATTCGTTCGCGTCACCTCGGACGGTCTTTGTCACCAAATTGGAGACGCGCAAATGATTTGTTTTGTTTTTTTTGTTTTTCAGAAACTCTACGATTGTCAGCACGTCCAATCGGCCGTGGCCCTCGACGTGGACAGGATTCGCGGGCACCTGTACGTGTTGGACAGCGGGTACGACAGCGCATGCTGTCAACCGAAAATCGTCGTTTACGACTTGAAAACTTCTAGATGCGTAAGTATTCGATACGCGGTGTGTTCATTGATTGGAAAATCAGAGAGCTCTAATTCAAAACACGTCGCGAGCATTAGATAATATATTGTAACGCAGTATTTTTTTTTTTTTTTATGGAATATATGAATAAATTAAATAGCTTCTCATTTATCAAGATCTAAAAAAAAAAAAACATCAACGAATACATAAATCGGTTGAATTTCGAATGAATGATGGCGTTTAATAATATCGTTTTCAGAAATACAGAAAATTTTACGGTTTTCACACTTTTTAACAAACGTTGGTAGAGCAAATCCGATTCAGACGATTAAGAACTTATCACTAGTCATTGAAATCGCGAGTAATATTTTTTACTCGTTTTTATAATGTTGTACAATATTAGAGTAGTGGCTTACGGTGGACATTTTGAACAATAATTATAAAAACTACATTATAACCTACTCGTATTAGATTTACATAATTCATATCTACAGTGAAATCTCTCTGGTCCGACTTCTGTGGGACCAGACCACCATTGATTGTCGAATTAAGAGGGTTTAACATAAAAAAAAAAAAAGGATTATGAATGTAAAAATGTATGTAAGCTCTTGTGCTTAGTTTATAATTTAAAAATGTAAAGGTAAAAATGTGTAATATTATAGTAGCGAATGTACGTTTCACACTGGATATGTTTGTATATTGGTGTGTCGCGTTAATTAAGGTGAATTCACAAATTACACTTCTTGTGTACGTGAAAAAGGAAGAGAAAATAAAGAGTTGAATTACTGAGGTAATCGCATTAACTGATGTTGGAATATCAAGGTAATACTTGTTTAAAAGTCGTACAATTTTCTGTATTTAAAAAAATTGACGCGATTCGTTCAAAATTCAATTTTTAATTATGCGTGAAACGAAGCATTTATTGGTTTTACAATAACAGTGATTACTATTTTTTTTTTTTTTTACTATAAACACTTTTTGTATAATATGTAACTTTGTCTAAAAATGATATCCAGCATCCTCATAGATCAGAAATTTTACCTAGTTAGTACTTAAAAGAGGTCATTTTTCTCTATTCTCAATAGTTATTCTTAGCGTAAGGAAAAGTTGCCAAAAAACCGAGTAAAAACAGAAAATTCGCGCCGCAAACGACACTTGCACTAAATCGATTTGTTATGTAGCCATAACTCGGAAAGTATTTTTGCTAGAAAATTTGAATTTTTATTGTATATTAATGATAGATATTTTCATACTTTACTAAAGTTTCAAAAAACAATGGACAACTTTGAGCTTAAAATTGAATTTTGAAAATATCTCGTTTTAAAAAAATTATCTCTAGTTACATTTTTAATATAATATGACAAAAAGTTTTGAACATTCAGTATGAACATACTCTTATAGTGAATAATAAATTATCGACAATAAAAGCATTTGAAAAATCGTTACTCATAATGATTTTTTTTAAAGCGTTTGACTAAATTACGGTTTTTACGGAATCGACTGTTATTACATTAATTTTTAACTTTCAATATTTATGAAAAAATTTGCCGATTCAGTCATAACGAAACTTTGGGTACAAATAAAACAACATGTTTTGAATATTTTGGTAAAAAACGTCTTTTTTGTCAAACAAGAAAACTTTAAGCTAAATCTGAATCCGTACCGATAATTAGACTATAAATGGTATGTTTATATACTGAAGTTTTGCTCAGAATCGTTCAACTAATACTAAAAAAATGATCTATCGTTTCTTTAAAATTCAATACACCTATCTCTATTATTTTGTCCAAGGAGTGAAAAATACTCATAGCGTGAAGTATGTCCGGTTTTTTTAAAATCGTTTTTACTACCAAGTGTTTTCATTCAAGTAAAGTATTCAATCATCTGCAAACAAGAGGTATTCACAATATTAAAACTCATTGTAAAAGTCTTTATTAAAAAAAAAAAAAAAAAAAAAAATGTAAAAGTAAGAAAAAATAAGACTGAAAACGGTAAAAAAATATGTAAACAGTATATATTACGCTAAATAGCTTTGCTCGGAATCGTTTTACTTAATAGATGATTTATCGTTTCTTTAAAATTCAATGCACCTGCCACCATTATTATCTCGTCCGATGACCGAAGGAACGTAGAAAGAACTTCCACCAGTATTATCTTATCGGTTTTTTTTCATTTGTTCTTTTTCTCACTACACTTTTTTCGTCGTTTTCTCTTCTACCCCCTACCCCATTTAATTCAGTGTTACACAATATATTAATTCGTCTTATATTTTTAATGTTTTTTTATTACATTTAAAAAAGCACATTCCCATATATTTATAATATATCAATATTTATAAAAACCACAAAATAATAATTATAGTAGTGATTAAACAACACATGAAAATATGGGAGGCAGAGAGAGGCTCGACTGTGGCGACACACTATACCCACAACTACAATTTATCTACAATTTATTACAGCGTACATATAGTATGTCGTATACAGAGTGTGGTTCACGATTGGTTCGAAACGAGCTGTCACTAGAGCCACGTACCATCTGAATGTGATTTCCGATCTATAGAGCTGCTGAATGAACATTTTGGGACAGAGTAAAGTGTACCTAAAAATGGTCTCCATAAAAAAGAAAAAATTAAAAAAATTAATAAACATCAATGTAAAATCGATATATCCTTCGCTACCCTCAGAATCCAAAAACAAAAAAAATGTTTAAGTCTTTTGAAAAATGTTTTTAGACCCCGATAAAAAAAACGCGGAAGGTAATGTTATAGCTAATAACCTATAGCTGAAGACTGGATTTATATTCACTTAAAATGCCTCAAATATGATGCTAATATTCTCTAAAAAACCTTCATATATATTCTTGATATTCTCTTAAAAATTTTAAAAATATGCCAAAATAATCAAAATTATGCAAACATAATCAACAAACATCAATATATGCTTAAATATGCATTTTTACAATTTTTTTTTTACATAATTTTTTTAATCGTGAGGTACATACTTGCGTATATAATGGCATATTATTGTAATTCATTAAGAGTAGGACTATAGTAAAAATAAAACAACAGAGTATTAAAATTTAAAACAATATTCCTTTTGTGCATATAATAGTAAATATTTACGTTCGGAAGAAAAAAAAGAAATACAATTTAAATTGTATTATATGAATTAACAAATAATAATAAATATAAAACATAACGAAACAAAACAAATTATTATAACGGTATATTTTTCCAAAAAAGTTTTGAACTGAGGAACTTGTAATTTACTCCACGGGATGTTAGCCGGTGTTAAAGATGCACAAAGTTCCTCATTGAAAATATTTGGCGTTTTCGGTTTAGCATCCAATACAAACAGTTGCTTTTTATTATCTGCCTTACGTTTTAAAGCATTGCAGTGTAATGTTGTATATTGCAGGTTAGGCACCATATTATTTAGTGAACGGCACGGCAACTTATGATTGTTATCACGAGCTGGGTTTTTTGTACGTCACATTGGAACAATGATAATAATAAAAAAAAAGTGTAAAAAAGTGTAAATGTTCAAAAGCAATTTTTCCGGCTGCCGTAATATTAAAAAAATAATAAATTATTATTTTTGTTCACAATTCATAAAATATTCTAAAATATGGTAAATGGATTAAATATTCTCTGACCTATGAAATATTCTCAAATACGCAAAAAAAAAACTTTTTTCTCGGAATCGAACGAATCGTCCACCTTTTTTACTCTCATAAGACTGCATAGACCCAGTAACAATATTATGTAAAAACATAATTTGAATCCGGTCCCTAGTTATAGAGGCATTAGATTCTGTTACGAAAACCGCACTACAATTATTCGCATTACATTTTGATTAAGTTCTGCCGACTTTCCGAGTAGGTAATTATTATCAACATACGTCGTCGTGCTGTACGTGTTTGCGTAGCGATGTTTTCAGAACAATGCACTATTTAACACACAGTATATAATCATCCGGTGGCGCCAAAGTCCCAAAACGAACCTATACAACGCGCTCGCACGAAACACCCCTGTAAATTGTAATATTATTATTACGTATAGTATAGACGGAAATTTCCATAACCTCACCGCCCTCAATCCGTATATACCACGCGTTTTGTTTTTAATGTTTTTTACGTCGTTTATTTAACGGTCGTCACGTCAAGTGTACATTTTTATATGTATAATATAATATGTACGTACGTACACTGTAATGTCGTAATAATTTTTATACGTCTTTGCCCGTCGCCGAATTCACTCGTGATGTGCTTACTATATATGGTCTCGTCCGTATATAATATACGTCGTAACACGATGTCGTCGTCGTCGTCGTCGTCGTCGGTGCCACTGCAGGTCTCGTCGTCGCGTGGAAAAGTATTAAATACTTCGAAATTTTTGCGTGTAAATACGTTTGATATTTTACGAGTCGCCGAGCGCGATACCGCCGCCGCCGGTCCGGGTCAATGAATCGTCTCGTCGACGACGGTCTGCGTAAACTAGTTTACACGAGTGTTTTCGCGAAAAGCGAAAATTTCCCGACGCCGCACCGCGTTCGCGCGCATACGTATGGCCTACCGTCATCTGGTGGGAAATCGAAATAACTAAAGTAGACCGGCGGCGCGTCGTGCCATCGTAAACGAGCGTTTAAAATTGATTTCGAAAACGAGACCGCTCGAGCCGGGCCGGCCAAGTCTCTCGGGTTTCGTGCTCCGGTTCGCGTATTTTTAGCAGGCGACAGCTGAAGAAGAATGGAGACGATCGTCTGTCCATATTTCACGCGTCGAAGTCGAGTCGAAATCACGAGAATTAAAACCTCTGTTTATTTCACCGACCTCATTTGGACGTATCGGCCGGCTTATAGATTTTTCAAATTGTTTTTTCTAAGCTTTACAACGGTTACCCGCGTAAATTATTGAGATTTAATCAAACGTTTTGTAAATGTAAATATCACACACACACAAGTATACGATATTAAATTTGCTAAAAATATTTTCGACTGCGCGGTAGTTGAATTATATCGAATTTACGATAAAACAAATATTGTTCATTTATTCGCTCTTATGATATGGATGTACGAAACGAATCTATGGATTAATACTTTAGAGCAGAGGTATTCAAACTGTTTCACCCCACGGCTCCTTTGTGTCTTCACAAAATGTCGACGGCTCCCAAATTATAAATAACAAAAAGTGAATGTTTATATTGTATGACATTTTTTTTTTATTATTTATGTATCATATGACGTATAAAACGTTTTTAAATATGTAGTTTATGCGAATGATTATTGAAGACAATTCAGCGTTTCTCAACCGGTGTGCCTCGATGATAATAATAAACGTTTTTCGTAAAATGTCGATAGTAAAAATGTTTTTTATATTTAAATTTGATTTTACATGAATATTCCTAACCTAGATAAACACGCCATTTTTAGTTACTAGTAATTTACTAATATACAATACATTTGGTATAAAAAGCCTTAAATAAAAAAAATAATAATAAAAAAATAAATAAATATATACCTAGTTATGCTATATAATATATAAATATATTGATCTTCAATTAAAAGACGCGGCTCCCTTCGACAACTTCTGCGACGCCCCTGGGAGCCACGACGCACAGTTTGAATACCTCTGCCTTAGAGTATGATATTCTCTATATAAATATAACATTTAAAATTAACACCCACCAAACAGCAATGGCCGTACATGCTAAGACGTGATTAGGTATAACGCGCCCTAGGCAACAGATAAAAAACGTCCGTAGCCCAAATTTCTTCAGCAATACATTTGTAAAAAAAAAAACACATGCCATGGTGAAACCAATTAATGCATTCTTCACTATTCAGAATATAAAAACAAATCAGGATGGTAAAAAAAAAATAAAAATAAATAAAAACCGATACACGCGTATTATATTATGCTGATGAGTCAATGTGTTCTAGACATTTGTCATACAGAATACGAAATTAATAGATTTATAAGAACATATGAAATCTAGTCATGAATTTATCAAAAAAATAAATTTGAATAAATTTAAGTTAAAAAGTTTGCGCCAAGGATTTTTATTGGAAACTGTATCTATGATAATATATTATTGTTATTTAACTTCTTTGTAAAATGTGACTCTATGGTCGAAACAAGCCGAAAGAATTTAGCCTTTCGTCCATGGTTCTTGACATCAAATAAGACTTCATAATTTTCAAAATTGAAAATAAACCTCTTTTAACAAACTTTTTTTCTCGTACTGTGTTTTATTTTTCAAATTTTTTTCCTTCTTTTTTTATATATATATAATATATATATTTTTCGTGACCGTTTTCTATATTCTGTCGTTATCGCCGCACGCAGATACACTCGATGGAACTCGGCGGGCTGAACGGCACGGAACTTACCGGCCTGGCGGTGGACGCGAGACCCGTCAGGGGCGAGACGAGAGCGTACGCGGCCAACGCGCGCGGCGGATTCCTCGCGGCGTTCGATCCGGCCCGGACGGTCTGGCACAGGGTCGCGCTCAGCTGGGATCGGCATCAGCGGCACGACGAGACCGACGTGCCCGCGGAATGCGTGGCCGTCTCCAAGTCGCACTCGTCCGTGTACTTCACTTCGAAGCGATCGCATAATTTCTACACGGCTTCGTTGAGGGATCTACGGAATTTGACCTCTTACGTGACGGCCGGCTTAAAGGTACGACGTCTGCCGCGCAACGGAAATAGCTACGGCGTTAATCCTTTGCTCGTTTAAACTCCCTTTATCTCTACTCCTCTTCTCTCTCTCTCTCTCTCTCTCTCTCTCTCTCTCTCTTTTGGGTCTAAGTGTACGTGTGCGTGAGTGTGCGTGTGTGTGTATTATACACGTTCGCACGTAGTAGTCGAACGGAATGTGCCGTCACTTTGTGTTTGTTTAATTAAAACCGTCGCGTTCGTATAATAACTAATAAATTCGCGCTTGTGTGCGTATACATGGTATTATTACGTTAGTTATTCCACTGCGGCCAGTGTAGTGCGTATTTACGTGTGTGTGTGTGTGTGTGTGTGTGTGTGTGTGTATATTTATGTTATGATGCGTCCAATAAATATGTACAAATAGACCTTTGTTTCCGCCACCGCGCGTCGTCTCCGGTGAGTTTTTTCCACCCCCCGTTCGTCGGAATTATCCTCACCGGGCGTATATATATAGACCGTGTGCGCGCGCGTAACGCCCCGGACGTGTGCGTACAATCGCCCGGTGTTCGTGAAAACGCGCGTGCAGACGGCATGCACGTTTCATGGGGGGGGGGGGCGAATTTCACTACCCGCTCGTTTCGCGCGAACGTCGCTACGGCCGTGAACACGGAAAATCACGATTTTACCACCGTGATTCACGACGTGAACAATTCCTATACAATACCAGGGGTGGCCAAATTCCGGTTCTCGTCATGGTCGTGTGCGGCTCGCAGTCTTATTTACGAAATCCAAAATATTAAAAATTTTTTGTATACGTTTATAAAAAAAAAATTATATTTTTATTATGTAGATATAAGGCTATAGTGTACAGATTAATAAACCAAAAAGAAAAATAATTAATTAATGCGAATCAAAAATTAAACATAAAGTTCAATTTGTTTGCGTCGTATTTTTTTCGTGTCTACTTTTTTAGTAAGCTTCTCAAGATCTGGTTGAATCGATGCAAGAGCTGTTCTTAGTGATTCTGTGAGATGATCATCGGTCAAATTTGAACGATATTTCGACTGAATTATTTTCATCGTTGAATAAAGAGTGATTCACGCGAATACGTCGTTCCAAAAATTGATATCGATTTCACCGCACAGTTTTCAAGAATTATTTGGCTCTTGGTATAATCTTAATAATACACGTGGCTCGCGTACATAGTCATGTTGGCCATCCCTGCTTTATATCCTCGACGTACCGGCGAATATGGCTGCGTGTGGAAATGGGAACAAAAATTATGAACTTTCAAACGAACGCGTACGACCTGAGAATAAGATTTGACAATTAATAAAAATGAATAAATTTCGAGTTTCATCTGTGGCTGTACCATATTGATATTACATTTATGATTATCGTCCGTCATCACACTGTGACCGCAGAACGACGTGCGGAGTATGCGTCGCATTCGAAGCCGTTTATAGGTTTGTTCCAACAAGCGGTCAAACTATCATAGAACTGGTGGGATGGTGCGCAGTATAATTTTTGCGTTCCGACCAGGGACTGGAACCTATTGAGTTTTTCGGTTACGGTTTCGGTTTTGGTTATTTAATCAAAATTTTTAAAGGTTCTGGTACCGGTTCCGGTTTTCTAAAAAATGTAAGGGTTATAGAACCGGTTAGTACCGGTACTAAAAAATAAAATAAGTATAATAAATAAGAATTAGCTGCACATACAAATAGGTGAAACTTTAATTACATGTCCGTATTATTATTACTGTGTTTTTTACCCGATTGAAGGTGTATTTGTATTATCTCAAAACAAGGAATTGATATAAATGATATAATGCATTACTGCATTAATATACGTTGTTCTTAGTTGGCCAGAATCGAAAAAAAAATGATGTGTTTAATAATATGTATGCATTAAAATTTAAAAAAAACAAAAAAAAAGCCGGTAAGACAATGGTGGTGGAAGTTCGTCCATCGTCGCTCCGCTCCTCGGACAAGATTATGGTGATGAGTAGAGATACAGGAGTTGGGTGGGATACACGAGATGTATTGATAGATTAGGCATTATAGGATAGATTAGGACATTATTTTATATTATAAAAAAAAAAAACGATTCTGAACGAAGATGAATTGTCAGTGAATAATATGTTTATAGTAAATCGTAATTTAACGCCTGAAATTGAAATTTTAATACAATTTATTAATTAATTAATAACAATGAATTACCCTCGTATTTTTTACAATTATGGTAAGCCGAACTTATGGCCAACCTTGTATTAAAATTTCAATTGTTAGCTTCTAATAAAAAATTTTTTATGAATTTTTACCTACAAAATACATAGCAAATATACATGATTATGACGAATTTTGTCAATATTAGCACTTATAAACGCTTATAAAAAAATTTTGTGCCTATGTATTTTTATAATTTTTGAATGGGAGTTAGAACAACTTATGTGGACCCTTCTATTAAATTTTCAAGTATTTCGTCCGAGCTACATTTTTTTTATCAACATTTATAAAAAAAAAAAATAAAAAAAATCGAATATTTCAAATGCCTATAAATTGATTAAAAATGAGTGAAATCTTTTGAAAATAAAATTATATAAAGAAAATGCCAATATAAACAACTGATAAAATTTTCAAGTTTCTACAACTTATACTTTTTGAAAAAAAAACAAATAGCAAAAATCGTTTGAGGCTAAACCGTTGTTTAACGTGTTTTTGTAAAAATTTAAATTTCAAACACTCATAAAATTTTTTTGTCTGAATCCGGTAGAGTTTTTTTTGCAGATAATTGAAGAAAAACTAATGAAAAACCTTGTACCAAATTTTCAAAACTTAGTTATAAAAGAAAAAAATTTTACGATTTTTCAACAACAAAATTATTTGCAAATTTTCGCAATTTTTACATATTTCGTATAAATTGGACCTTTGAGCACTTATAAAAAAAAATTGTGACTTACGATTTTGGATTTTTTTTTATCAGTTATGGAACAACTTATAAGAAACCTTGTATTAAATTTTCAAGATTTTCTGGCAAAAAAAAAAAATTTTATCGTTATTTTAAAAAAAAATACTTAAAAAAATTGAAAATTTCAATTGTCTATAATTAGCTCAATAAAAGTCAAAATACTTTGAAAATTTAACGGTGTATAGAGAACGCTAATCTAAACATTTGGTGAAAATTTCAAGTATTTACATCGATTAGTTTTTGAGTTATAGCAAAATAAAAAATTTGATTTTGTCGAAAACTGGTTTTGCGTAAAATATACCGTTTTTCCCTCATTTTTTAAGGGTTTTTCCCGGCGCGTTAAAAAAATATTGAAAATTTTTAACTTTTGACCCCCCAAAGTACCAACTAGATTCAATTTCCTTTCAGAAAAGTTGCTATATAAGGCAATCGAAGCATTTTTACTGCCCCAAATCGTGTCGACAGACACAAAAATAAAAAAAAAAAAAAAAAAAAAAAACACACATCATTGTAAAATCAATACATTCTTCACTCCGTTCAGAATCTAAAACATCAAAAAATGTAACTTATATTTTTCTGTACTCGTCGACAAACAGTCATTACTTCTAACCGAAATCAACCCTTTTAAAATTAAGGTTCTAGTTGAGGTTACGGTTTTTAATTTTTTGAAATAATGGTTTCGGTTCCGGTCCCGGTTCCTACATTTTTAAGGTTAACCGGTTCCAGAACCGGTTTTTTTAGGTTCCGGTTCTGGTCCCTGGTTTCAACACACCCTAAACGCACACTCAAACTATCAAGCGGTTGTTCCAGCACTTCATTAGACCAGTTTTAGGATTGGTTGTGGACCATCAAAACAGTCCGCTGATTCCGACGGGGACTAATAGTCAGAGAAACTATTAAATATATTTATCATTCGTATTATCAATTATTCGCGTTTCAATTTTCACGTTACGTTTATCAGCTATTTTTTTGTTTCACGACGTATAGACTATTTTATGTTTAGTAAAATAAATATTAATTAATTTAATAAAAAAAATATATTATAATTGTAAATGTAAAACATTTAAAATGGAAGGTATGTACATAGTAATATGTTCGTTCCTTATAATTTGAGGAACAGTAATTAATTTCAATCCGTCGTCAGACGAACAACTAGATTCAAGATAGTCATCCGAATCATCAAAATCGCTCATTGTGTTTTTATTAACAGCAACAACACACCACAGAAAAAAAAAAAAATAAAAAAAAAAAAAAAAAAATTCATATCTTATTATCATTGAACATCCGAAAAGCGTTCCAACAGAGCTCTGAGTCCGTGATCAATCCACATGAACGCATGCGCAGTAAATCAATCACGGATCAATCAGTCGGAAACTAATCCCAAATTCCGTGTTGGAACAAACCTTATACCTCATACCGTCGCGTTTCACCGAAACGTTCAATCGCTCGATCCGTGAACATCGAAACCGTTCGCGCGTTCCCACGAACCGGACATTCGCTCGTTCAGGGAGGGGCGTCGCGTATACATAGCGACACACACGTCATTGACGCAGACTCGTGATTTATCGGTGCAGTGTTTAAATCAGGGGTCGGCAAGTCATTTCTACTGGAGTCCGGAAAACCAAAATAATTCGTAAACGGGGTCCGTAGAGAAAAAAAATTAATTTTATTACAATATTCAATAGTTATTACTAAAATGTTAAAATTATATGAAGAGTTAACATGCCTTGTGATGTTATATACCAGAGGTGGCCAAACGGTCGATCCCGATCGAGGAGTTCTGAAGGCTCAAGGTGAGAATCCGTTGACTTTGTTCTCTACTTGTTTATAAAAAAAAAATTGTTTTACAAAACGATGTCTTTTTTTAATAATCACTACGGAAATTGAAATAACGTACTAATTAAACTATCAAAGAAAGATATGTCGACGGTCCAGATTTGGCCGACCGTTGGTTTAAATCGTTATGACGCGACTGACACTCTCGCGGCGAAAACGCGTCCGTTATTCACGTAAAAGACGACGGCTATTGGAGAGGGTTGAACGCGCCGACCGTTTTTCGTGAACGGGGGTGTCTTTTGACGGCGCGTGACAAAGGTCTCGTTACAGACGAGTTTCCGCCGTGTGTGCGTCGAGCGCACGGGTGGCGGACATGGACGGCCGATACGGAGGACGGACGAATATTTTTAGATCTATAGCGCTCACAGACTCGAGCTGTACGTTTGATACTCGACGACAGGAACGGAACGACGTTTCATTCGCGGTGTAAAGTTGCGAGGGAAAATAACGATAAAACCTCTACTGCGGTATTATGTTTAAACCCGGTGAAATTTCGTTTGTTTTGTAACCGGATATCACGCGGTTACGGACCGTTTACGCGTCTGAAAACCTCACGTCCGTTCTACGATCGTCATGGGTTTTCGAACGGAGCCCGGCCGAATCGTTGTTTTGACGACGATTTTTTGTTAACTTTCGATGAAAATCGAAAGATAAAAGAAACACAGACGTGACGTACGCGTGTTAAAACGCCACGGGAGACGGACGACGATTTCATACACGATTGTACAGGCAGTGGCGTATTTACGGGGGAGGGGTCTGTACCCCCCTAGAAGTAAAAAAAAATTAAATTTACGTATGAATTGAAATGTATTATATATAATAATATAACAATTATAATTGCAAAATATTCTAGATTCGAATGCCTACAAAATATGCTATGAAATTGCATTTAGAAATCATAAATGATTAATTACGTAAGAATATAGGAAGAGAATATTCATTTATTAGTTTACTACCTATAATATAATATAATATAATATATATATATACATTTATATTTTATTATGTTATGACTTGTAATTCAGCGAAGGCGGGAAAAGGGGGTCACTCGGAGTATAAAAAGTATTTTTTGTATCCCTCTCCGTAGAAAAAAATTTGAAAACACGTCACTGTATATATAAGTAGTACCCGACGCCGCAACCGTAGTACGCCATAGTCCATACTTAAGGTGACCATACGTCCCGTTTTGAACAGGACAGTCCCGTTTTTTGAATCTCTGTCCCGTTGTCCCCTGGGAAATCTGTGGGACGCTAAAATGTCCCGTTTTCAAAAAGTAGACAAAAAAAAAATAATGAAAATAAATGTTCTTTGACGAAATATCGTTTTTAGAAAAATATACAAGTATTTAATTTTGTAATATTATTACTCGAAAACATTTTGTTTATAATAAGTTAATTACCTAGTAAGTGTAATAAGTTAATTTAATATTTTTGTCTTTTAAAAACATTTTAAGTACTACAGTGATTTGCTGGTAATATTATTAAATTAAAAATATTTGTTTGTAACAAATAATTATGATTTTTTTTTTCTGTCCCGTTTTGATTAAAAAAATATATGGTCACTTTATCCATACTCTCTCGCACGGCGTCGGATCGCGCGCGCGCATGAAGATCGCGTGGGTATTTATTATTTGTTTTTTTTTTGTTTTTGTTTTTTTTTTTTTTGTCTCGGCAGAACGGCGAAGTGCTCCCGATCGGATTGCCGGTGCGCCGGGTGGGCGTCAAGCTGGGCCGTTCGAGCGGGCTGTACGCGGACGTGCGGGGCGGCCTGAACTACGTGTACGCCAGAGATTTCGTGGCGGTCAGGTATATAATACAATATTATATATGTATTATAATAATATATGTGGCATGAATAAGGTGACCAAACGTCCCGTTTTGAACGGGACAGTCCCGTTTTTTGAATCTCTGTCCCGTTGTTCTCTGGGAAATCTTCGGGACGCTAAAATGTCCCGTTTTCAAAAAGTAGACAAAAAAATAATGAAAATAAATGTTCTTTGGCGAAATATCGTTTTTAGTAAAATATACAAGTATTTAATTTTGTAATTATTACACGAAAACATTTTGTTTATAATAAGTTAATTACCTAGTAAGTGCAATAAGTTAATTTAAATTTTTTGTCATTTAAAAACATTATAAGTATCACAGAAATTTGCTAGTAATATTATTAAATTAAAAATATTTTTTTGTAACAAATAATTAATTATGATTTTTTTTTTTTTTTTTGTCCCGTTTCGATTAAAAAAATATATGGTCACTTTAGGCATGAACGCGATATCGTTGTCGTCGTCGACGTTGCTGCTGTTGTTGTAGTTGTTTTTGTTGTTGTTGTTGTTGTTGTTTCGCGTTTCGTCCGTTTTCGCCGTATTCGTACACCGCGATAATAATATCATCCGACGACGTCGTTATAATATTATTATCACAACGTTTTCGCGATAAAATAACAATAATATATCATTGTGTTATGTAATGATAATTACGACGACGACGCGAACAGGTGGTTGTCGCAATATAATAATAATAATAATAATAATATTATTAATATAAAATATATAATGTTATGTGACGTTGTTCTATTCGCATAACACGCGGCAATATTATTCAGGGCCGTAGCAAGGGCCAGGCGACTGAGGCGTTTGCCTCGGGCGCCCCAACGAAATGGGGGCGCTAAACTTTGATAAATTTTTTTAATTAAAATATTGTTCTATCAATGTAGTACTCGGGGATGGATTTAGCAATGAAATACGAAAAAGACATCAATGGTGCAGAATTTATTGACGAGATTTCCGATTTTCAGCACGTGGTGAAGTCAGTTATTCCTGACCATATTGAATCTGCAACAGTTATTGAATTACCTACTTCAGCTGATTCGATACTACAATTTAAAAGAATCGCGACCAAACATAGAAATAGTATTTAGAATCTTTTTGACGATGCCTGTAACTGCAGCTACATGTGAACGTAGCTTTAGAAAAACTCAAACTCGTAAAAAATTATTTGAGATCAACAATGGGCCAGGAGAGACTTTCGAATTTATCTATTTTGTCGATAGAAAATGAAGTGACCGGAGAAATTAATTTCGTCATCGATGAATTTGCCGCGAATCAAATCAATAAAAGTCGAATTATGAGATTTTTTTTTTTTTTTTTTTGTCAATAAAAATGAATTTTAAAATAAATACTTGAGGCTTATTACAGGCTTTTCTAATAAACAAATATATATGTACATAATAGTTTAACATTTTAAAAATGACGATTTTTTTTTTTTTTTTTTTTTTTGACGGAAGGGGGCGCATATACTCAAACTTGCCTCAGGCGTCAAATGATAGCTTGTTACGGCTCTGATATTATTATTGTTATTTTATTAATTCATATTATTATTATTATTATTATTATTATGTTTTTATTCGTTCGAACGTGTCGCGCAGCAGCCGCGATCGACCGAACGCACATTGTTGACTTTGTCTCTCGTGTTTTTTCGCACGTAGGTTGCCGGGCGCGGCCGTGGGCGGCGGAGCGCAGCCCGCGGCGGCCGAGGACCACGAGGTGCTGCTGCAGTCGTACGACTTGTTGCCGGCGGTCACGAAGATCTTCGCGGACAGCGCCAACTATCTGCAGGTCTGGGCGCTGAACGCGGTGCCGAACGCGGAAAACCGTCATTCGGTCAAAATCAACACGCTCACGTTTTAAACCGCACCTAACCGAACCTAACCCGACACAGCCTGACGCGCGGCGGCTGCGACGTGTTAAAAACGATACCGTGTACATTTCCACGTGACCGGTGTGGACTCGGTGGCGGCGCGAATGGGTGTTTCATGAAGCAGCTGCTTCATAATCAAAATGGTGGGCGTTGACGAATTGGTTAGAACACGGAGACTTCATAAAATTGTATTATCAAAACAATTGTAATAAACCATTATAATACGGACGTCTATTAGATAACATGAAATACCAACACAGAAACCATAGCATAGGTAGATAGGGTTTATAGACATAATACCAATAAATCTATGAAAGTATGAAGTCTAGGGTTGGGCAAAAAAAGAAAAATATCGATTATATCAATATCGAATATATTATTGATTGTGATAGATTGTATCATAAATATCATGAGAAATTATCGATATTTTGATAAATCAACATTTGATGAATATTATTATTAATATTATTAATATATGATATTTTCAACTTCAAACAGTTGCAAAAAGTGCTTCTAAATTTTCTACTAACAAAATAATTACTCTTCATATTTTAATTAAGAACAAGTAAAAATATTTTTACTATTTAATATGTATACAGTTTATATATGGCAGTCTTTTAAATAATCATCATTTATATACTTAAATATTAAAAGACACACAATACACGATGTGCGTATATTATGATTTATATAAAAAAAATTCATACATCCCGAAATTGACTTTCTAAAAAAGGAAGGAAAACTAATTTTTCTAAGCGACGATTATTTAGCCTTGATCGATTGTCTTTAATAATTTTGCCAGCTTTTGAAAACGATCTTTCAGAGGGCGCACAGAAGTTGCTACAACAGTTAAATATTTGAGAGCGATTTTTGTCAAAATAGGAAAGGGACTTTTAAGCCAAAACTCAATTGGAGATTGCTTGCGATCAATTATAGGTTGTTGGAGGTATACTCTTTTTTCACAGTTTACCTCATTATCTATTTTTAAATTTTTTTTTCGATATATCTCGCTTTGATAACCGATATATCGATATTATCGATTATTTAAAATATCAAAAACTACCGATATATCAAACAGTAAATATCGATAAAATCAAATATCGATATATTTTGCCCTAGTATGAACTATGAACATTTGCAGTGTTAGTATACAACCAGTAGCGGTCACCTAATATCTTATAATAATTATGACCACGGTTTAACAGGCGTTTGTGTTAATGATGATAATTATTCGAGTTCAAAATGTAAATATTTAGCACCGGGGCCGGGTGGGTAGGTACTAGACATTTGAAAATTATTACTGCTTCGTCAAGGAAAAAACTTCGCGCCGCCACACCACTACGAGTCAATCCACCGCGTCCGTTCCGACGAGGCGCCCTCCTACCCCAATACCGGAGACACGGGTCGTACGGCACGTCGCGGTCGTCGTCGTTGTGTACCGTCGTTTGATCGTGCGTTATTCGTGGGCATGTGCGCGGAATCGACGGTTTTCGCGATATTCGACGCGAACGCTTTGATATAAAACGCAAACACGAAAATTTTTTCCATGTTATTAAAACAAAAACAAAAATGTAAAATTCAAAACTCGAAAAATAAAACAAAGTCCACGGCCGTACGATTACGTCATCATCGGAGCCGTTCGATCACGGGTTTGACGGAATTCGTCGTCGTTTTAATATGATATAAAACGACGACCGTTGTTCGCGCCGTACTTGCACGTCGCCACGTCGCATTGGTCATAGACCGACGTATATATATAAAAAAAAATGTATATATAAAATTTGTTATTTTTATTCTTGAAATACTTATTAACGAAATTCACACGATTGCAACTGGTTCATTTTATACGTATTGAACCAAAATTTTTTGATTGATGAGTTATAAATTACCATATTTTTTTATCTTACAATTTAGTATATTATAGTAATTACCACGGATCATCAGTCTTTGATGGTAAAAAAAAAAAAAAAAAACAAAAATAAATAAAAAATACAAAAAAATAACATTTTATATTTTGATACTTATTCCTGTAATAATATTAATTATGATATTTTATAATTTTCAAACATCGTATTTCAAAAATCCTAAAAATACGGGTAGTCATAATGTAGGTATTTTTAAATATGCAATTTCGTCTTGTCCTTTATATCTTAAGCGTGCGGTTTTCGTATGAAACTGTTACGGACACACCGTCGGAAAAAGGCCGTTCATTTATCCCGTGTTGTAATTTTGAATTTTAAAAGACTCCTTTTGCATGTTTTATGAGGTCGCACACCACTTATTATATACATATATATACAGGGTGTTTCACGAAGTTCTGACATGCTGAATATCTATTGTTCTATTCAATATTTTTAACTTTTTTTTTGTTTAAATGCATACTATAGCCTAGCGCTACAATAAAATTACATTATTTTTTTTTTTGTATTTTTTAAACTCAAATTTCAAAATTTTAAATTTAATTTAGAGTTTGAAAAAAAAATCAAAATGGCCATTTTGTAAACATGATTTTTAGAAAAATTTTGGTGTTAGGTTGATCCGTTAATTTTCTATGTTTTTTTTAAGTTTACGAAAAATCGAATTAAATTGCTTAATAGTTCATTTATCAACTAGTGATATTATCTGATGACTGATAAACGATACATATATTATTACATTTTCCGTAAACTTTAAAAAATCATAGAAAATTAACGGATCAACTTTTATAAGAATTTCAAACACCAAAATTTTTCTAAAAATCATGTTTACAAAATGGCTATTTTGATTTTTTTTTCAAACTCTAAAATTAAATTTTAAATTTTAAAATTTGAGTTTTAAAAATACAAAAAAAAAAAATATATATATTTTATTGTAGCGCAAGGCTATAGTATGCATTAAAAAAAAAAAAAAAGTTAAAAATATTGAATAGAACAAAAGTTATTCAACATGTCAGATCTTCGTGAAACACCCTGTATATATGGATGACCACTGCAGTGTCACTGTCATCGACTGTATACGCAACACTCGTTGCGCGCGCAGACACACACACACACACACACACACGAATTTAGATTTATTTTCTTCATATTATACACACACAGTGATTTCCTTGATTTCCGCGTCAGTTTTGTCACAAAAAACAAAAAAAAAAAAAAAACAATATCGCAAAACAAGGCGGATCGCCTTGTTATATTATACACGTCTATACGTATATATTCATACATCTCCAACATTACGCACAGTTTAGACTATACGAGTGGGCGAGAGTTGTGTATTCGTAATAATGCGAGAGAGTGCAGTATTAATAATTTATATAATGTACATTATCGAGTACGGCCAGGTTTTTCGAGTACAGTAACTCACGTTAATTAACTGAATCAAAGGGTGTTTTTGTTTTAATTACGCCGAATGAATGCGAATTTAATGTGTTAAGTTTATATGATATATTATTACGCGTACCTATATATGCATGTAGACGGATATATAATTACTATATAGAGTTTATTATACTATCTCGCGTGCGCGCGGACGAGTTGGTACACATCAAAGCGCCTACCTATATATCTCTATATACTATCTACCGACCGTGAGGCAGCGCTAGAAATTATGGTGCCGCCAAGTTTGAAGTTTATATAACTTCCTTGTATACTGTATATTATACAATATATACAGTTCCTCTCTTTCTCGTCTGTGTGTTGCTGCGCGTGAATTCGTGCAGACGTATTTTAAAATCACGTCGTTGCAGTGTGTATACTCCGCAGACGTCGTCGAGAACGACGTTTTTTCCTCTTCCATAAACGTCACGTTACAGCGGCGATTTTTTTTTTTTTTTTTTTTTTTTTTTTATTCTCTCTTTACGCGCCTAACTGAGCCGCGTTCACGATACACGAACGTACACGAAAAGTCTTATCTTTACGACGGAAAAGTCGTAAAAAAAACGCTCGGTTTCCTCGCGCTCATTATGCGCGTAAAACGTTCGTATATTGCTTCCGGACGGCGCGGCGCGGCGGCGGCGGGGAGTCAGAAAAAACGTCTTTTGCGGCGGCGTACACGGGGCTGTTGTACGCTATGCGTATTCTATGGAAATTCCGGATTCTAATAACCCTACGGATGCGCTTAAAAAACACAACAAAACGAAAAATCTTCCCTTAAACGGTGATCCGGTCGGTCGTTATTGGCCGAATCCACTATACCAGGAGTGGCGAACCTATGGCACGCGTGCCAGAAGTGGCACGTTGGCGAAATTTCAACGGCACGTGGAAAAAATTGAATTTTTTAATTAAAAATAAAAATTTGAATCATGCTACATATTTATGAAATAGTAGTCGAAATAAATACGATCAAACAATTTTTTCAGATTTCAATTATAATTATTATATTCCTTTAGACATTTATACTTTGCTAATATCAAACAATGCAGACATCGAAATGTCGGAAGTCATGCGATTCGCTTACTTTTATTTTATTTTTTTCATTTTTTCTCGAAAGTTTATAATGTGTAGTGAATTTTTTCAAGTCAAAGCAAAAACTACATGTTTTACCAAAATCAGAAATTTGGATATTCTGTTATAAAACTGTTTACATGAAAAAAAGGAACAAAAGTTCACATATTACATACTATTTACATTTTTAATACGATTATTCAATATTGACATCTGATTCAAGAATATCACATATAATTTGTAAAATAACCTACACAAATATTGACTTCATTAAACTTCCTTTGTGTATGTGTGTGTGCGTTGGAGGGGGGGGCACGCGAACAGTTTTAGAAAACTTGGTTTGGAAAATTTTGACATTCGACTCGGAAAAGGTTCGCCACCCCTGCACTATACTATAATAATATGCGTATCGTATGCACACACACACACATACACACCGAGTATGACGAGATGATGCTCGGACATTTTTTTCTCCTTTTATTATTTATAATTAAATTTTGGGAACGCGCGGTGACATAAGGTCGACTAAATGTTTTATGTTGATGTTGTTCCGAGTTTTTGCGACACGACGACGGCGTTTGAATTAATTAGTTATGTGCGCCTTGAATTACGGGCAGGCGTCTCACGTGTCGTTGTTAGAGAGGTTTAAAATTTAAGTTAACGTACACAACCGTTCGTGTTACACGAAAGAGTAACACGGTTAAGACGCTGACATTGAAAACGATCATCACGTACGAATATACTTACTGTTGCGTAAAAAATAAAATAACCTTTTTTTTTTCCGTCGAAACAATAGGATGCTTTATATCTGCCTACGTATAATTACAACGGTGCTGTTTCTCGGCGGATAGTGGATATACCTACACACGACGGTAAAATTGATTATCACATTTCATACTCGCGTTTGTGTGTGCATTACGTACGGGGGTATACATTATAAATCACGAGTGCATAAAATATCTACGGAAAATGTTACGTTTCGAAATAAAAAGTTATAAACGATATATATTATTATTATTTCATTGTTTAAGTACGCTTAATAATTCGTATCTCCGGTTCGAATCTTGTATTTACATATTTCATTGCTTTGACTAATGAGCGTGCATGTGATTTATTATCGTTCCGAATCAAAATAATCAATCTCGCTCGTTCGCCCGCTGTAAAAACGATCATGCGAATGTTTATTATACACAATTCCTTAAAAAAATAAGCGAAATGTGTTTCGATTTAAATACACACGCAAACGTAATAAAGTATAAACGTGTTTGCACAGCATTCCGTTTCTGTATTAATCAAGTAAACTTCGGACAAAGATTATCTATAAATATTTATATTTAATAAATATTTGTTTAGCTCGACGAAGCAAGTTATAGGTATATAATTTTCACGATTGAAATAAATAATTTAAAAAAATGTTTCGTCTGAAAAACGTGGGTTTCCGAGTAAACTGAAATATAAATCAGTCGACCTTTAATTATTTATTAATTTTGATAGTAATTTTTAAAGAAAGAGATATTTTTTAATTTCTTTTTTTCTACGGTTGTCATCAAACGACGAAAACGATAAAATATTACGTTTAATTATCATACTTCAGTATTATAATTATTATTTATAACGAACAATTGTACACTTTTTTTTTTTTTTATTATTAATTTTATTCAAGAATTAAATATCCATTATCATTTAAAATGTGTTATTTATAAAGCATTATTAAACCCAAGCATCGCGAAAGTTATTTTTAATTTAAATGTAATTGCAAAATAATACTTTTAATTAAACTGTTGATGACGAGCTATTTTATACGTGTCTATTATGTTTTACTAACATTGTTTTAAAATGTGATTAAATTCGTGTGGTAATATTGTAACGAAATGCGTGCGAAATAATAACATAGTATTATAAAGGACCATAAACTACCTACTCCTCAACGAATATACAAAGTCAAAACGTTCACATTCTTTAACGACCAATTTTACCGATATTACAATTTGTTTTGAAACCTATATATGTGGCATAAATAAAACACTAAAATATTCGGTTATTTGAAATTAAATTCTGTAAAAACGAGTCTTCATTTTTGAATATCAACATCGTAGTTTTTCGACCGTATAAAGAAATAAGATGTTTATATCAGATTCATATCAGGCAACACATTACAGTTAGACTCTACATGATTATTCTAATATATTGTAATCAATTTAATTAGATGGCTAAATAAGTAAAGTTATTCGTGATTCGTATTGATAATTTTCCAACGCGTATTTGGTCATTAAATTTCTGTTAAAAATGCACTCGAACGATTTTTATTAACACATTTAATTTGTGGTTCAACAAAAAAAAAAAGGAAAAATCTGTTCTCGATCTAAATCGAATGCGTGTTTTTGTAACGAGAATACTTTAGTGGGACATTTCCTTAAGATCGATAAAATTAATTAAACGGGTTTTTAAATTTTTTTTTCTTCCTCAGCGGTTGAATTACGAAAAACATTATCTATTATGAATAAGTTGCTTCGTGTAGTGCAAGTTATAGTGTAGTCTCGAGGATTGACTAGAACAGGTAAGTGATTTTTATCAATGATATTCACCTCGAGCTTATTGGAAACTAATTTTACGCTATTTAACCAATATATTCACCGGGTTTTATGAATGAAATTTACTATAACAGTCTACGGATATGTTATACACATACAATATATATACACATTTATGTCATTATTAAATACATTGTAAGTATGAAAATAAACTTCATACATTTCGTTTTTCATATTACCTATATTACAAGTTGTATAAAAACTGTAATTGTTGGCCATAACAATCATGTGAATCATAATTATTTCGTTTAATCGTTAAATGCCCCGAGAAAACTTTACCGAACCGATATTAGTAGAACTTTTAACACATTGTTCGATAAACACAACACATCGCACTCGTTTTTATTGTTTTCAACATGTGTTTACTGTTTATATATTTTATTGCCAAAATGTAATTGTGTAAAGACGGATAAAATATAGTTACCAGAAATAATAAAAATTATTTATGTATCTTAATGTAGCATTTTTTTTTTTTATCATTATTATTCAAAGAACGTTGTAGGTCAATAGAACGTATAAGTATAACGTTATTAAAATATTATACTGTGACGTGTAAACAACCGTATACATTTTATGATTAGGATAGTGATTAAAGCAATTCATTAAGTGTTACTAAGCTATTCATTCACACACACACACACACACACACACACACACACACACACACACACACACACACACACACACACACACACACACACACACACACACACACACACACACACACACACACACACACACACACACACACACACACACACACACACACAACATTGTGAGTAGGAATCACGTTATATTTCTTCTCGAATGTTATTTAGGAAACCATAGTACGATATTCACACGCATAAGTAAAATGCGATTAATTGGTTCGATAAACTATTCTTTCGAAGCCTTACTGACTTTTCAGAAGAAGTCGTCCGGAAACAGCGTTAGGTACAACGTGAGTTTATTAATTTATTTTTGAGCATTTTTAAAATTTGAGTTTGGTCGCCGGGTGGTTTGCGTCTGAGCCTCTTTGGCGGGCCACCAGCGAGCTCATTTAAATAACATAACACGTTTTGAATTTATTATTTCGTATTTTTAAAATGTACCAGCCGCGTGTTTCGTTACTCCTTGGCGGTGTTTCACGCAGTTTTAAAGCGTGTTCTCATCGATTTAGAATCACGCAGGAGTGAATCCGTATAAAATAAGTATTTATGTTAATACGAGCAGACTCGTCTCGAGGGTTCGTGGGCCGGGAGGAAGGCGGGATTTAAAATTTAAATTATTTTCACCGTAATTTTTATTTGGAAACCGCTTTCTTTTTTCACGCCGACTGCCGAATACGTAAAAAGAAACAAGGAGAGGCACGAGGCCGCCAGGGTCCGTAATTCAGGCCCGTTGATTACAGGTGCTTTAACTGCAGACGGACGCCGAGGGACCGGCCTCGACAGATCCGGCGGGGTCATGCCTCATAAAAGTGGCGCAGGGCGCACTCGGTATTTTTCGCGATGAAATTATAATACCCGAGGCACCGACGACGTTTCGATTCGTTTGTTTTCGCCGACTATAGGGCGGGTAATGCTATTATACAGGTACCGCACGGGTTGGTAGGTACGTGTTGGTAGTACACACACGAGCGGTACCTTACACACTCGTGAAACGAGTGTAATAAATTTCATCGGCGCAACGGTTTAAGCTACTTAAAACACTCGTATACGCGGTTTTAGTATACGCCGTGCGCCTTAAAGCGTAATAAAATACAAAAACCGTTGATAAGACATATTATTATTATTCATAACGTTGTGTTGGTCGTATTTGTGCACAATTAGAACGTACACATGAATGGGGAACGTCGTCGCACGGCTTAATATTATGCTTTTGTCGAAACGAACATGTTGTATAACGATCGCTTTGTGTTTACGCTTTGTGCGTATATGTATTAATAAATTTCAAACGACGGCTTGAATGTAAAAAAATAAAAAAATAAAAATTACAATGAAATTTACGGCGTGACTGAGTGAAGCTACAGCTAGGGTTTATACACAATGTTTGTTCTTTTTCCCCCCAGGTAAATGTCGAGCGAATTTTCGATGAGCTCGACGATCGATTTTAACACAATATTCCACCGAACGATTTAACCAGACGATTTTTTTCGCCATTTTAGATTCTGAGTGAAGCGAAGGATCTTATGGTTTTACAATGATGTTTATTTTTTTTTTTCTGTAAACACTTTTTCGTATAGAAATCCTTGTCCAAAAGTTTCGTCCAGAAACTTTTTAGATTCGAAATTGAACTGAGATGGTACTTTAGAGAGGTCGTTTTTCCAAAATCTCCATAGTTTTTCCAGTAATCAATAATAACGATCAAAAAACTGAATAAAAACGGTAAAAGCGGTAAAAATCCGCCGTAAACGAGATTTTCACTGTTCAGATTTTAGGTATTTAGTCATAAATCGAAAGGTATTGAAGCTAGAAACTTGAAAATTTTATCCAATATCAAATACATACTTTTTTATATTGGACAACATTTTCAGAGCAATTATAGCACTTTTGACTTAAATATAGAACTTTT
Organism: Therioaphis trifolii; assembly: GCA_027580255.1. Lineage (NCBI taxonomy): Eukaryota > Metazoa > Arthropoda > Insecta > Hemiptera > Aphididae > Therioaphis > Therioaphis trifolii. Next base: position 12,410,141 of record CM050406.1, on the reverse strand, counting down.
AATTTACCAAATTGTTTGAAAGTTTTTATGTAATATAATTTTAAATATTTGACAAAAAGTTCTGAAAATTTAATATGACCTTACTCATATACCTACCTATTTATCCTAACAAAAATTTGAATATCGTTAGTCAGAATTTCTTTTAATACATGTTTTAATATGTTAATATAAATTCGTATACGAAAATATTGGCTGTTTTTACGTTAATTTTCTGCTTAAAATCTGTTTAAAATTTTTTTGGTGTATCTGATCACAATAAAACTTGGAATATAGATATAAAAAAAATTTTCGAATCTTTTGGTGACAGAAAATTTCTAATGAGTTATAATTGTTATAACAATTGAAGTTTAAATGAGTTATATCTAATTGAATATTTTATGAGGGTTTAATTACAAAAAACTCACCAAAAATTATACAAATAACCGTAAAATACGTAAACAGTATTTAAATAATAATATATTATATTACACTGAAGCTTTGCTCAGAATCGTTTTATACTAAAGAAATGAGTCATCATTTCTTTAAAACTTAATATATTCATCACCAATATCTTGTCCGAGGACCGAAGGGACGAAGGACGAATTTGTACCACCATCATCTCACTTATTTTTTTTTTTATTTCGTCACTTATTCCTGAAAACCGGGTCGATGGTCTCGCCGTAGAAAACGGCACCGTATCGAACGAAGATTTTAAAAAATCCGCATTAAGTAATTACGGACTTTGCGTCGTTAACGACGACCAGCAATTACAGCTCGATTGACGTGTGGAATTCTGGTCGCCTCGTTAGCGTGTAAAAATCTCGCGAGTTTCACGTGTTTGTTGTACGACGAATAATCGTAATAATATTGATAAAAATAATATCATCACTAATGGCGGCGACGCCGCTTTTTACTCCTTAAATGACTCGTGTATACCATCTTGTTAGCATCGGCGAACGTCTGTCCGTTCACTACAAGGAGCGTACAACATGCAGTAATCGCGTGAGAAAAAAAATTTGACGCGGTATTTTTTAATAATAATAAAAAAAAAAAACCTTATTTATCCCAGAGAAAATGAATATAGAAAGAGAGAGAGAGAGAGAGAGAGAGAGAGAGAGAGAGAGAGAGAGAGAGAGAGAGAGAGAGAGAGAGAGAGAGAGAGAGAGAGAGAGAGAGAGAGAGAGAGAGAGAGAGAGAGAGAGAGAGAGAGAGAAAGAGAGAGAGAAAATGAAACGGGCGAATGACGGCAATAATAGATAAAACGAAATTGGATTCCGCGGGTTTGAATCCGCGTTCGGGGCTCTCGTCGATACTACACACACTTGTATATATATTTATTATATTTGATACTACACACAGGTCGGACGTTTAGAAATCGAATCCGTTCATTATTTATTATTATCATTTTTTCATCGGTTTGATATGACAATTTATCACATATTAGTCATCAGGGACTAAAATCGTGTGTGTTACCATATACGTACACTTGGTGCGGTACGACACTTGGAGTGTGCATCTGCGAGATTAAAAAGTTCGCAATATCAATTGATTCGGAGTTTAGTTTTAATTGAAAAAGTCGATATTGTTTCAAAACACCCGTAGTACCGTGGCAGAATAAAATATAATATGATAATATTAAAAAATGATAGAAAAAAAAAACAAAGGAAAGGTCGTAATTTATCAGTATTTTTTTTTTTTAATTCATTTATTTATCCAATCGTCGTCAATAATCATAAATAGGGCAGAGGACTTATAGCTCTAAAAAATCACCAAATATGCACTTAAGTATACAAAATATGCATTTTAACATTAATATGCATTTAAAATGAGTATTTTTTTTAATGAATTACTATATTTTATTTAAATTTCAAATACAATATAACATAGGTTTAGACACGCAGAGATTACTAAAATATAAATAGGCATGTCTGATGTCAACCGAGGTCATCTGCGTATCGATAATATTTTGTGTCATCACCAATGATTATACTAACAATTAATTGCTTGTAAATTAAATTTCTTTTCGGAAAACAAGTCTAATCGACAACCCTCGAGGAAAAACACGATCAAAATTTAAAACGATTTAAAATTCAATATTATTTTCGTTGTATATTAAGTACAAATAAAAATATCGACAGAAAAATATTGTTAAAACGATAAATTATTTAAAATACGCATCTAAAAGTAAAGATTAGAAGAAATATGCCCTAAAATAAAAAAAAAACTCGAAATACGCATTTATGTGCAAAATAAAATTTAAAAACTAGCTTTGTTTCAGCACGAAACGTATTTGTATCCTATACTCTGCTATTTTTGTAATTGCGCAAAAAAAAAATATGCAAATGCTACAAGTCCTCTGCCCTAATCATAATCAATAGCAACGGAAATGTCGAGAGGCCGGCCTCACGGTGTCGAACGTTGTCGACGAACCGGCCGGACGCATATTAACAAAACACACATTGATTCAGCAATGATTCGGAATTCGGCATTTTGATTGGTTATAAATATCATTGATTATAAATACTATTAATAGAATGATTTTGGATTTTTAAAACATTGATTTTTATAGATTTTGGATTTGGATCAAAATAGTTATTGATTTTTTAAATGATTTGAATTTAGTATTTTCAAAATCATCTATTTGGTAATTTTGACTTGGATTTTAAAAACCATTTTTTTTAGGATTTAGCCCAGCTCTGTGTATATTACACAATATCTTACCTAGACCATCATTGAAGTAATTTTCAAACTCTCTTCTGACTTTGTCAGATATTTTTAAATTGCTCAAAGCTTCAGCTGATTAAATAAACAGTGAATAAATAAAATTATAAAATAGCCTTTAGTACATAATATAATATAAATATGTATAATAAAATTGGTCCTTGTTGTTAAATTGATTCATTAGGTGCAATTATAACGCTAAATACTACTAATAATAAATGTATGTAATTTTTTTTTGTCATTTTAATTACACAATTTTCTTTACTAGAATCACTAATAATATGAATAAAAGAAGAAGGCAGTTAGGTCAATCATTTTTTTAAAAATTATTGTTATATTCTAACCACGATATTATATACTATACTATACTTTAATAATATTAATTATACCACTTATTATAAAAAAAGGGAGTTGTTATCATTATAATATCACGGTTACATTGTAATGTTATCACGGTAATGAAAACGTATTGTTGGCGGCAATTCAAAATGGACCAATCAAAATGCCGAATTCCGAATCAATGTGTGTTTTGTTAATATGCGACCGGGACGGACGTATATGAAGCGGTGATCGTCCTGGCCGGGTGTGGTATGTGACGTGAAACGGACCGTGCTGAAATTTCGATATTTTAATGGCGGCTGGCTGTGGACGTGCGACGACGAAATCGCGAAAAAAAAAAAAAAAACGTTATCGCGCGATATCGGTCGGACACGCTCAGAAGCAACCCTCGAGCACGCGTACGTTGTGCACGACGCCGCAGCCGACCGTGTCGCGCGCAAAGTCCTGGAAGTTGGACTCGAGCACCATGAGCCGGTTGCGGGCCCGGTCGGCCATCACGTCGGTGCCCAGGAAGCACGCGGCCGACTTGTAGACCGGCACGAAGTTGTCGGCGACGAACGGCCGGGTCGCGTCCCACCGGTACACCTCGGGCCGCGCCTCGTACCTGAAGAACACCGCGGTGCCGCCGTCAGTGCCCAAAATCACCTGGAAAAACAATTTTGAAAAAAAAAAAACAAAAAAATTAATAAAAAAAAAAATAAACGACCGAGCGGCACGACGACTGGGATTCGGACAGTGTTGGGAAATATCTAGATAAATTTATCTATCTTGTACCCCTGTTGGTCGGGGATAGAATAGGCCATCGGTTGTTCCTGCCTGTCGTAAGAAGCGACTAAAAGGGACTTGTAGGGGGGCAGCAGCCTCTACAATACTGGGGGTGTAGGTGCAGGTAACCGTAGAGTTATAGTAAAAACAGCTACACACCAGAAACAAGTCGACGGATATGGGAGCCATATAACTGGCGTCTTCACCGCGATGAGGAAGGCAACGGGATACCACCTCATTATTTTCCCTAGTTAAACGATGGTTTTTAACATCGATTCAACAATGGACTTTGGCAGAGCAAAAATATATTTCCGGAGGTAAAATAGTTCCCCAATCGGATCTCCGGGTGGGAATATTCAGGCAAGACAAACATTTTAGTCTGTGCACGTGAACCCACAATAAACGCAAATGTTTATTTAGAAAACCGACTTGTTTCCAAAGTTTCCAGTTTTAAATACTTGGGAAGTTTAATAACATCAGACGGAAGAAGCTCGCAGGAAATTAAACAAAGACTCGGGCAAGCAAAAACAGCTTTTATCAAGAAAAAGAAAATTTTGGTTTCGAAAAAAATTAACAGAGCAACAAAAAAGACATTTCTAAAAACATTTGTGTGGAGTGTCGCATTATACGGCTGCGAGACATGGGTTATTAATGAAAAAGAAAAAAGATCCCTTGAAGCATTTGAAATGTGGTGTTGGAGACATATGGAAAAAATAAACTGGACAGAAACAGTAACAAATGAAGTCTGAAGATGTACTGACCCAAGTTGAAGAAACACGATCCATAATTAAAGCCATAAAGCGACGACGACGGGACATGATGGGACACGTTTTACGTCATGGCGAAGAATTGCATCATACCATAACAGAAGGTGCAATTGAAGGACGGAAACCACCAGGAAGACCAAGAAACTCGTACATATCTCAACTTAAAAATGACGCAGGGATTGATACTTACGCCGGATTAAAAAGACTTGCCGAAGATCGTGATAAGTGGAGAGCGAAGTTAAAAATATTGTAAACCAACCCAATATAGGTTGAAATTAAAAAAAAAAAAGTTATCTAGATAACAATTATTTATCTTTTATCTTATCTAGATAAATTTATTTTCAGTTATCTTTATCTTTATCTAGATAAAATTTTAGTTATCTATGAGTACCTATCTAGATAGGTAATTTATTTAAATGGCCTGAAAAAAAGGAAATTTAAAATATATTATTTTATTAAATTTTTTTTTTTTTTAAATTAATCGAAAAGATTACTGAGAAAATTTCGTGTGGAGGCCCAGGAAAGGAGATTATAATATGTACTATCATAAAATTGAAGTAGCCACACGCAACAATTTGTTAAAAAATGCAGAAATGTATTATTATTTTAATTTTAAGTCAGAGAATGATTTGTCATGTTTTATGAAGTTTATTTAAAAAAGTACATGTATTTTTAAATGTTTTAAATTATGTATTTTTATTTTTTTACCTCATACCTGTAAGATATAGATCCTGAATATTTTCAAAATAAAACATGAAATTATCCCAAATTTATCTAGATAAAAATGTACTAATTTTTATCTTTATCTAGATAAATTATTAGTTATCTATTCCCAACACTGGATTCGGAGGATTGCGGAGGTGCTTCGAAAACGGTTTCACGCAAAACTTGTGATTACGAGACGGACGGGCCCGCTAGGCCGTCTTTTCTAAACTCCCCTGAGCTTCAGCTGTTTGTACGACGTTTCGATCACGACGTTTACGTGTTGTCGTGGACAGATAAAAAGACGCGGGAATCCCGTGAGTCGATCGCTAATGGTCTCTTGCGTTCGGGTTCAATATCAGTAGTGCCATGACCGTAATTTCGAACGTACCCGCCGTTTAAATAAACAGCGCGTTATGCAAATCAACCTGAATGTAATTTTGCATTTACCCACCCAAAAGATCAACAGCTACACCGTTTCGTTTTTGAAAAATCAATAGTCTCGATCTAAATATTTCAAAATACACTTTCAGCAAGTTCGGGGATTCAAACGTTTTAATCAGTCGTTCGATTAATTACGATATTAAAAATGCACGATAAAATGTTACCGTGGAAATTTTTATAATATTGAAAAAACGGATTTTACATTCTCATTTTTCGGAGGGACCGATTTTAACGTCGGATGCGCTTTTCGTAGCCCCCTCGTTTGCGTCTACGCGGTACGGCGATTTGTAAATATTATCATCGCACTCTGCGGCTCCGTCGAGACGGCCGGACCCCGCGGTTGCATATGAGCAAACCATACATTGCTAGAGACCCGTGAGAAATCGTGAGCTCTCATTGGCTGTATTTCGTTTGTGATAACATTTTCAGGCGCTGATAAACATTTGAATTTACTATACCATACTATTATGTAATAGTATTCTTATAATTGTACCTATAAAATATGATATATCATGTACTACGCCTAGTAGGTATGGAAATCTATGGTTTATCAACAAAACTACCGTCATGTTGAACCTTTTTAAATGAAAAATTGGAAGAACTAGCCAAAAGGGTCAGTAAAGTTTCAGATGGATCGACAACGAACAATGAAACATACTGCGTGTGAAAATAAAATTAAGATTCTATATTATGATCGGAATGAAAATGTAAAATAAAATCGTCAAAAGGTAATATGATGATTCCTATTTCTACCTAAGCATATTTTTAATTTTTAGATTAAAAATCTAAAAATTCCCCGTAGATCTCATTAATAGGATAAAAGTGCCTGTTCTTGATGTATTAGCTAGTATTTCAAAATAATTCATAACACAATAATATTTATCATAACACGTCATGATACAATTTACTTCATTGAAATCAGAATGAGTCAAAACGTATTTATATATAAGACTTATTTTTCTATCACACTCCCCTCAAAAGAAGCATTTGCTACAAAATCCGAGCCCTAATTACGATATTAAAAATGCACGATAAAATGTTACCGTGGAAATTTTTATAATATTGAAAAAACGGATTTTACATTCTCATTTTTCGGAGGGACCGATTTTAACGTCGGACGCGCTTTTCGTAGCCCCCTCGTTTGCGTCTACGCGGTACGGCGATTTGTAAACATTATTATCATCGCACTCTGCGGCTCCGTCGAGACGGCCGGGCCCGGTTCGCGCGGAAATCTTTGCGGTCCGCGACGGCGACGCGTGCTGCAGGTGGCCGGAAACGTCTCGCGTTATATTATTATAATCGGCGGTCGTAAAGGGGCGAGTAGACGGGAGACTTCTCTCGTTGTACTCGTGCCGGCCAAAGTTGTTCGGCTGGCGTCCCTCTCTACCCTTCGGCGCTACAACTTCCGGGATCCCGAGGGGAACGATCGAAACTAAAAAACCGAAATGTTTTATGTATGTGCGCGCGTATAGCCATTATTCCCGGATATTTTCCGAGGTGCTCCTCGGCAACTGGGGTCCCGGTAAATTCGATTTAAAATTCACCTCCCCCGAAACGGATTCAACGGACCGAGTGCGCTCTGAGAGAAAAGAAAAAAAATACAACTTCACTCTTCTTCGCGATTATTTTCCACTTTAAACCGCCGAACGCGTAATGTTATAATAACGACTGCATTACACACACACTCGCACGTCTCGCGTCGTCGTCGTCGTCGTCGTCGCGAAGATCAATGTCCCGTACATTCATCGTGACCGTCACGCAGGCCCCCCACATCATATTTTTGGCCCGGGTACAGAACTAAATCCGGGCCCCTCTATCATATCAATTAATTTTTCGAGATGAATTGAAGGGCTTGCCTGCAAAAACCAGATAAATCCATTTTTTGAAATTTTTCAAGACTGTAAATTTAGTTTAAAAATTGTTATTTATGCTAAAATCATATCAACTAAATATATTTGAATTCTATGCTCATTTATACATACGTCTTAGAAGTTAAAATTGAAAAAAAATGTTTGTTGTTGAAATATTGTTAGTCAAAGTTGTAGGGAACACGGACTTATCTTAGGTTGTTGCACCAAAAAGCACACACATTTTTATTAATTCTTAAATAAAGTTAATTTTGCTCTTGAATCTTGTAGCATAATTAATGCTATTATTATAAATAAATATCAAATGACAGCTTATGCCTCTAAAAAAGTAATCGTAGGAATCCTATGTCATCACTGCAGCAAATTACAAAACACGATAAATCCATTTATTTAAATTTAAATTTACTATTGATGGGATTTAACTGGTTGTTGTGTCTGATTTTCAAAAAAAATTTTCTTCGTGCATTTCCGCAAAAAAAAAAAAAAAATGAGTTTTGGGAAAAAGCGGATTTATCTGGTTGTCGCAGCAAGCCCTTCAATTACTTCAAAACCTTAAACATTAGTTTTATGTATAAATTATTGGTGTAGTTATGATTAAAAAATAAAATATCAATAAATTGATAGGTATCCTTTATAAATTGAAAACATGTGTAATATTATATTATAAATAGTGCGAACTAAAAATGTATTTGAAAAAAATAAAATAACGTGACTATTATAAATTATACTGTATCATAATTGAATGCATGTATGTATAGTTCTGGTAGACTTATAAATCATAATAGGTACTTAATACACATTATCATTTAAATTATGATTTCGACTTTATATACTAAGTAAATTTTGCTTTTCTTGCTTTTTTCTGAGCAAAGTCGTGTATAATATCATTAAAATATACAATTTGAAACCTTTTTCTATTATACATTGAAGTAATTATTTACATGAACGCCGGGCCCCTCGAATGTCCGGGCCCCTGTGTCATGGGTCCACCTGACCCCCCCTTGTGGGGGCCCTGCCGTAACGTGTCGCTTTTGATCGATACGACGAAGCGCGGCGAGCGAAATCGCTACTTTAGGGGTTGTCGAACGTGTCCATTTCCATCACTTTCGCTCGTTACGTTCCCGGATCGTTATTTAGACTTTTATCCTCGCCGCGCCGTCGTTTGCCCGCCACCCGGAAAATCAATTAAGTTTATCTGCCGATTTCCGCGTGAACCCGTCTCCGGATTTATGTCGAGCCCTTTCGACCCCGCCGTACCGTCGCGCGAGAAACGCTATCGACACGGATCTTTCGGATCGGTATCGCGGACTCGTCGGGGACCGCCGCGCCGGGTCGTCGTCACGGAGAAATATTATTATTATCGGTATTGTTCGCGGCACGGACGCGCACGATAAACCCGACTTCCGACCGTCCCGCGTGTCCCGATAAAGCCGTGTACTGTTCGTCGTCGGACGGTGTCGTTATCGCGCGTGGAGGTAATAATGTCGTCGATGAACGTTTTTCTGCCGCCGTAACGCTGCCCGAGCGATGGGAACGAATAAACGACGTTCCCGTACGCTATTCCATAAGTCTATTTCACTGCGCGAATACAATTATTTTTTTTTTGTTAAAAATCGAAAAGTCTCAGGCCAAGAGGGGTTACGGGGGTTCGATTTTTGGGTTTCCGCAGGTGATTTCAAATCGATTCCGATGAAAATGAAGAGATTTTCGCGTTTGAACAGTTCGATTTTTCGAAACGATTTTGAAAATCGGGCGACTGATCACGCCGCAATAAGTAATATGGAGTACTACATTATCATTTAATACCGATACGTATATTTATTGCGAACCTAAACCCCTTAATAAACGTACAGTCGTTCGCGTTTTTCTTTCAGATCACTGCAGTAATACGGTTTTTCGGGGATTTTCAATCACGCGTCATCAATTGCCTACGAAAATCCCGTAGCTGCACTTACGCACGTACGGAGTTTCTCAAGTAGCGAACTGTACGCCGACATTACGGCCAATGTGATTTCATAGCGTTTGAGCGGAGCCGACAACCCGATATGCTTTGCGGTGTGTTTTGCAACGCGTTTCGCCGTATTTGTCCGGGTCAATGATTTTTCGATCTCAGGTCAAGATTTTTTTACGTGCGTTTCACAACAATATTAAAACTACGTTTTTGAGAAAAAAAAACAAATTTAGCTATTTTTATCTATTTTTAAAAGTCATTTAGTGTTATCAAGTGGCAACCACTCAACGTAATATCGTATTACAAAGAGATTTTTTTTTTTTTGAAAAAGTTGATATTTATTATTATATATATATATATTTTTTTTTTATTTGAAAAATAGTTTAAAAGATATAGGCAATTAAAGATCAAAGAGTAGTGGATTAGTATTTGTAAATGTATATTTTTGTGGACGTACAGTTATTTCTCCATTCCCCGTTTTCCTCGACACTAAGTATTGTATCTTTTAAAGCAGTGCTTCTCAACCTGGGGGCCGTGGTTATATGATTGGGGGGCCTTGAAATATAAAATCAGATACTTCTACTTCAACTAGTAACATAAGATTTCCAGAAACAGATAATTCTAGTTCAACAACCAGCAAAAGAAAAAATGAATTTTTACCTGCAAACAAAAAAAAAAAACGCAAGTACAATTCAGAATATATAAAAATTGGTTTTATTACATCATGCGTAAATAAGGAAGAACGACCGATGTGTGTCATATGTTCAAATACACTCTCAAACGCTTTTACATCCATGGAATTCCTTGACAGTTTTACATTAAATTTAGGGGGCCCTATAACAAAAAAGGTTGAGAAGCACTGTTTTAAAGCGTTTGTCTAAAGTAAAAAAATTAAGTGGAATCGAGATTTTTCGAAAACGAATTCTCTTTAAATTATCTAGTTATATGTAGTAGTCACCGTATAAAAATCTAAAATGCTTAAAAAAACCACGCGCATAATAAACAATATAACCCGTCCAGTTGAAAAATTCGCAGTAGTCAGTCTAGTCGTATTTGTGAAAACAGACTGTCAAATAATAAACATTAATGAATCGTGCAATAATAAACAACAAATATCAACTGTGGTGTTAACTATAAACTATAAACGATCCAGACGTCGGTTGTGACGCAGCTCGAGACGAATCGAACTGGTCGAAGAAAAACGACGTTTTTCTCATAAAAACGTAGGTACTTTTACCGGGAGCCTAGCATAAAGTTAACCGGCCGTTTTGAGAACGTATAACGTTTGATAAAAGTAATTTTCATTCAACTCGACACGGTGATATCCAGAACGAACCGAATTATTGCGGACTTCCCGATTTCGATGACGTCATTGATTCGATGCCGACTTGAAAAACCAGAGACTCTCGTCTGAAATACTTACCGATCTGATCGTTTATCGGTTCTCACGGATCGCGAGGGCCGCGGTAACGATTTGAATGCGGTCGCGAAGCGAGTGAGTGTGCGTAGACGGTAATATCGTATGGTTAGTGTATAGGTATAATAGTGTACAGGTGATATAGTTGGTGAGACCGGAGTGTCCACAGCGTTTTGAAGTATAACTCGTTTGTGAGGCGAGCCGATTCAACGTATGCCTACAGCCCTCGTAAAGTCTTACGTTTCCAAAAACCGTCGAGCCGACCGATGCTCCGGGCACCCGACCGGTTTTTAGTTTCGTTTTTTTCCTTCGTTTTTTTTTCATTCTACCTGGCACGGGAGCGAAGCGAACAGGGCGAAAAAAAGAAACGTATCGTCGTGACATTTTACGATCGTCGTCGCCGAAGAAGTTATGTTTGCTTTTCATATTATCACGCGTATCCAATCGTTTCGATCTATTGTGATTGTACATGCTCACTTATGAAGAAAATTCGTGATAAAAAATTTTCTTGCGCTCGAACGAAATGAGAATCGATTATGTTAAAAGTAACTGCCCCTTTTGCAACGGAGCAAGTTTTAGAAGAGTTAAAAAACACTAAATTGGCAACCCTTATGGTACATACATCAAATCACAAAAATATAAAACTTTTTTGTTGGGGGGGGGAGGATGAGTAACAACTGTCCCGTTTTTTTATTTTTTATATATGGTCACCCTAGTATAGACGGTAATATCGTATAGTTAGTGTGTAGGTTTAGTGTACAGTGCACAGGTGATAAAGTTGGTGAGACTGGAGTCTCCGCAGCGTTTTTAAGTATACTTAAATCCGTTGCGATGTGAGCCGATCCAACGTAGCCGACAGTCCTCGTAAAGTCTTACGTTTCCGAAAACCGTCGAGCCGACCGATGCCCCCCGGGTAATGCCCCCCGATGCCCCCCTAACCTAACCTAACCTAATCCCCGACGTTAGGACCTTTTGCCGACCGATTTTTTTGGTTTTTTTTTTCTTTCATTGTTTTTTTAATTCTACCCGGCACGGGAGCAAAGCGGCCGGAGGGGGGGGGACATATTATCGTCGTGACGTCAAAAGTTTACGACCGTCGTTTTCGTTACCATTCTGTCCGGTTTGGCGCCCAAGTCGGACAACTTGCCGGCCGACCCTTTGCGCAGGTGCTCGGCGCGCAACGTGAACGCCCGCGCGCCCGACAGGTACGTGACGACCAGCGCCGCGGCGCCGCCGTCGGCCCGCACCAGCGCCGCGTACAGCACGTCGCGTCTCGCGCAGCAGCCGCCCGCGACGGCGCGCGGCAGCACGACGCGCGCGCCCTTGGCCGCGGCCACGTCGTACGCGATCAGCGCCCGGTTGGCCGCGTCCGTCACGTACACGTGACACTTGCCGCCGTCCGCCGGGTCGTAGTCCACCGCCAGGTACTGGAGCCGGCTCATGGGCGTCGTCAGGCACGTCAGGTCGATCTTTTTCACCAGCTGAAAAACGCCAAAACGACACGTTCACGTCAAAGACAATAACGACGATGATAACAGCACGCGCACCGGGTGATTTTTTTCGCGCGCGCTATCCCTCCTTTTTTTCCTTTTTTTTTTCACCACGGAATTTTTTTTTTTTTTTGTTTTACCGAGGTTGTTTTCCCTTGAATTCCGACTTGTCGACGTATCGAAATTCAAACGAGCGGGTTTTCGAGTCGTTCAGATGCCCTAAAAAACCCCGAAAAATGTCCAAAAAAAATTGCTTTTATGATCTAAAACTCTAAATAATGCCCTAAAAAACCCAGATAATGCCCTAAAAAAATGCTATTATGATCTAAAAATTGTTTTATTTTTAATAATTTTAGTATAAATTACAATAAAAAGTTTTAAAAAATGCATTATAAAAATCTATTACAAGTGTAAACTTTAAATACATAGTTTTAGAATAAATCTTAAAAAACGTTTTTTACGAATTACGAGTACCTACTTATAATCTGTTATATTTATTTAAAAACCATGTTGGTGTAAAAATCTTAAAATGAAATTTCAAATTCATACACTTGGTTTCCAAAAACTCGAAAAATGCTCCAAAAACTCTAAAATGCCCTAAAATATTAAGAAAATGACCTAAAAACTAAAAAATGCAAAAAAATGCAAAATAAACTTTCTTATTCTCATTCAAATGGACATAAAACAAATTTGTGACAAGACGAGCATTGCTCAGTAAGCTTTGGAAAACAATGCAAAGTGCATCTAAATCCCAGCCCTAGTTATTAGTTATATTTAGTCTATACTAAACGAAACAATCGGTTGTTTGCTTTTGCTTCTTCGCGGCTCAAGATTTTTGAGCGGCAATGTTCCGTATTTTACGGAAAAGTGACGACGTCTTGGTTGTTTTTTTTTCGAGTTTCTATTGTATGTGTGTTTAAGAATTTGTTTTATTTGACGATTTTTCTCTTTTTCGTTTTTTCCAGGGACGTTACGACAAGGCGGTAACAATATTATACCTGCTCAGTTACAGATATACATTTATTTGTTCACGGGATTATGTAAACAAAAAGGGCAACAGAGTGGCCTAAACGAGATTGATCAGAAAAGATCCGAAATTTTGAGCTTTGAATAATTCAAAGACGACTCGTTCGAATTTTCGATTTCAATACGTAAAGATTTACAGGAAAATGACCCGAGCAAGAGAGTCTGTTGTGGAAGAAAAAAGCGGAAGTTTTCATCGGGGAAAAAAGGTCGTCTCGCCAAAGGACGTCCTCGAGGTGGCCAGGAGAGAAAAGAAAAGTATTCGCGGTTTCTATGTCGGGGGCGTGGGAAAAAAAAATTAAATCTCGCGTTATCCTACAGAGACGGCACGCCGTGAATTCGCGTGTGACACCCCGTGTTTGTTGCGCACTCGTTTCTCACGCGACACGCGAACACGCGCACGCGACGGGGTAGGAGGGCGCGTAGTGAACGTTCCGACGGGCCCGACGGCGAAAAAACCCGCGTGCTCGTGCGATCGCGATTCGACGCAACACAATATCATCATTGTTATTATTATTATTATTATACGAAGTAATTTATAATAATTTATTCGGGACACGGCGTTCCGGTGTCGTCATCGGTTTTTTTCGCCGTGCGACGACCGCGTCGTCGGGTCCGACGAGATCGAATCGATTATACGCGCGTCGGTCGTGACTTAGTCGTGGCCGCCGCGGTCGTCGCGGTCAGTGCGAACGTTGACGCGGTGTTTTCCTTTTTTTTTTTTTTTTTAATTTAAATTTCTTCGTCTCACCATTTATCCGTCGTCACCACGCCGCCGCGGGCTCGCGGAAACTGCTGTGACTCGTAGGCGCGGTGATCCCAGTCCCTCTCGGCGTTCACACGGCGCGCCGACGACCCGATTAAAAGAGAGTTCACGTCGTCGAAATACAGTGGAACCTCGATAAGTCGAAAAAAATTTCGTCCCCTTGCGAAAACCTCGATAACTCGAAAAAAAAAAACTATAGATAACTCGAACATTCTGTGCTCCGAATATGACGGATAATGACGGATAATTTTAGAAACATTTGTCTAATCGGCTTGTCCGTTCCGAAAATTTTATGTAATCGCGTTTATTGTGTGGATTTGTACTTGAATCTGAGAAAGACGACGATTATTGATGTTTATAATTAAAGAGCGGATCTTTAGGTTTTTACATATTTTTATTGATTTTATGCAACTTTACGAGGATGAAAAATGTGGACGATTTATCTATCACATAGTTCGTAGGAAAAAATTAATTTTGCATATTAAAGAATATTTTGGACATTAGAGAATATTTCGCCTATTTTTCATATTCTAGAATATATTCTGTTATTGTTCATAAAAACTCGTATATTTTGTTAATTTCTCGAAATGTGATTTTTTCTAGCAATAATTATTTCTAGGAAAAAAAAATTTAATTAAAGAGTGATAAAAATTCAAAATTATCGATTTATCTACTTGTATGTAATCGAATTTCAGGTTATGTTCCTAAGGAACGGTGCAAAGTATTCTATTATTTTTTATTAAACTGTTATGTTTTTTTTTTTAATTATTATTATATTTTATTATATTTAATAATCAATAATTTACCTTTTACCAAGAGAATGGCGCTCAACTGTTATTTATTGTATTTATTGTACTATTTTAGAAAAAAATCACATTTGCATATTTACAAATTTGAGGAATATTTAGAGAATATTTTCAGGTTTTCTCAAAGCATTTTAGCATCATATTTTAAGGTTTTAAGAACCTAAAAATCCGCTCTTTATTTATAATAATCGAAAATACTGATACGGATGACAGAGAATGGGCGATGATAGCGAGTCGTTATGGAATCACGGAAGAAACCTTTGACGATTTTGTTAAAATCGACAATGACGTTGCCGTTTCTGGTATTCCGACAGACAACGATATAACTGACTCCGTACGTAGCATCTGAGCCTGTGCATCGTGTTTCAATGAATCAAGCAACAGCAGCCCTCATATCGCTAAGGACATTCACCGAACAATTAAGTGATGTGGACGATAAAGTGTACTCTGCTTTAAATGTAGTAGAAATCGATGATAGCAAATCTCAAATTTTAAGTCAAAGTAAAATCACAAATTAACTATTATAAAGTTGCAACATATGTTTTATTATATTTTTTTCGTGATAATTTGTTTTTATTTAAACTGTATAATAGGGATGGGCATGAAATCCGAATATCTGAATTATCCGGATATCCGGGTGTCGAAATCCGGATTTGAATCAAATTCATATCCGGATTATCCGAATTATTTTAAATGAATGGTAGTTTATGAATGGTATTTCTTATAATTTTTAAATAATTTTTGCACTGTTTTTAAGTATTTATTTTGTTGATTTGATTTTAAATCAATTACTAGTTATTAATTTGTAATAGCCCTGTCAAATAGTATGTTACGTTATTTCATTATTTTTTTTTAGTTTGTTAATAAAACATAATAATTAATCTTTATAAATAAAATATGTGCTGGCCAATTCAAAAAACCATTAAATTCCATAGGTAATTATTTTTATTATTTTGGGCAAAACATCGTCCATTATTGAAATACGTTGGAAAAATAGTATCAATCAAACCTATATTCAAAAAAGGTTATATCATTTATTTTATGAAAAATATAAAAATAAGTCATTGAATAACAAAAATTATTCGGATAATCCGAATTATTCGGATTTCCTAAATCCGGATTTGACAAATCCGGATTATCCGGATATTTGAAATCCGGATATGCCCATCACTACTGTATAATCACATTTTTTACATTGTACAATATATTATGTACATATTTACATACATAATAATTAAAAACTTTAATACTTACATTTTTAAAACTTTTTAAGTCGAATTTTTTTTCTAAAACCTTGGTAACTCGAAAACCTTAGTTAGTCGAAAACCTCGATAAGTCGAAAAAATTGCATTTCCCTTGAATTTCGACTCATCGAGGTTTCACTGTAATTACGCGTTGAATACGTATTATACTCGTACTATAATAAATACTGTGCGGTTTTTTTCCCTTCTAAATCAATCAGATTGGAAAATCCAAAGGGGGCGAATATATACTCTCCCTCGACGAATACGTGCCCGTGTACTCGCTGCACACGCGCGGGCGTGTGTAACGCGTAAATCTGCCGTGTATACACGGGCGTATCGATGTAACCGTCTTCCGGACCACTTAATCGGGGACTTTCCGAAAAATTAATACGTCCACTACCGTGACAACGCGTTTTGTCACCCGTCGCCCATTACACTCGTGTGTCCGATTGACGATTACGGATTTCGGGGTGTTATAATGACGTGCTCGAGAAAATAATCCTCCTCCTCCGACGACTGCGGGACGTGCAGGTGCGGATCAGCCGAAAACCGAGCCTCGTACACAGGGGGTCAGGGGGGGATAATCCGATTACGTCGTCTATATTTTATTGTGCCGTCTTAACGTCGCGTCACTATAACCAAGACGCATCATTGCCGATATATTATTATTATTATTATTATTATTATTATTAAGTACGCTACAACACACACACACACACACACACACACACACACACACACACACACACACACACACACACACACACACACACACACACACGCATACACACGCCTGAGCGTTATCTCGTGTTTGCCCCCCTTCCCCTCGAACACGGTCGAAAACGACGTCGAGACTAGGACTGTGCGATTATTTTTATTAATCGATTATTTTTAACGAATAATAAATAATCGAATGTTCGAATAATCGAATAATCGATTAATAATCGAATAACTACAATCTTAAACATGAAAATATAATTATAAAAGGGGGTGTTCAAACTTAAAAGACGAATTCAAGATGTTGGATCTGCATTTAAGCATTCGTTGAATGAGTCTAAAGTTTTTAGCGTTTACATAAAACAATATGTCCATCAAAAAGAAGTGGAAAATCATAATAAAATATTGTGTTTGTATTATTACTATTTTGACTGAAATTACTGATTCAAAACGGAGATAGATAGAAGAAAGTAGTAATTGATGTTTACCCGGACGGCCGGACGAAGAAGAGTGACGAGTATAAATGTAGAAACGTTTTGTAACAGATGTGTATTTAAAATTTTTATGAATTAATTGATTAACCCACAACAATTATTTGATTATTCATGTTACTATTATTAGAACATTATTGAGTATTCGATTGTAAATTATAATTCAACGATTATTCGGTTAATCGATTAATCGATTACTATTCGAGTATTCGATTAATCGAATACTATTTGAGTACTCGAATAATCGTACAATACTCTCAAAATATTCGATTGATCGATTATAATCGAAAATTATAAAAAAAATTCGATTATTATGGGGAAAAAATAATCGCACAGTCCTAGTCGAGACTCGGGTCCGCACGTACCGTACTATGTCGTCGCACACGCGGCCGGGGCACAGACGCGCGCGGTATCGATCCTCGATCGACCTACTTTCACCGCGGTGTCGTTTTTTCGGGCCAAATCCACTACCGCACCGCCGATTACGCGTACGGGTGTATTATTTTTATATTGTACTCCGCGAGTAGTGCGCGTGTAACGGTTTCGGAGCGGACGCGTAGCAAAACAAAAAAAAAAAAAAAAAAAACGAACGATAATGACAATAATTATACCGTCGGCCCGCGGGTTTATTTCGTCGCGCGGCGCGTCCGACCTTGACGGCCGCCGCCGTCTGGTCCGCCCGGTCGGACGCGCGCGCACGTGTGTATTTACGGTTCCCGGGACGACGTCACGACGGATATTCGAAAAAACCGACCGGTACGACAGAAGAACGGCAGTGTGCATCGTTGTGACGCGGCTGAATTTCAACGGCGCTCAAGCCGTTCTTCAAGAAACGAGCTGCGGGGCTTTACTCGCTCCCGTACTCCTGCACGATCACGATACTTCGATCTACGATCGATTCGCATGCCCTTTCAAATACGATCGATGTACGCTGTGAAAATCGACGCCGCCGGTCAGTGTCGTTTTTGACGTGTAAAATCGAAGAACATTATATTGAATTTATTTTTCAGCGTACTCTGCAGGGCGTCTCGAACCTTACGCGCTGCTGAAAAGTTTCTTTCGCTTGTATTTTTGTATCACGGTGAAATAAATCAAGTTTAAATTTCAATCGTCAAATAGCACGTCGATCGATTGTAAATTAGCAAATACTAAATTAAACGAAATCAAAAACCACATTCTCCCTTGGCCGAACAACACACTCACCAGAAAAGAAGAAGTAGTTACTAGATCTGGCCCACGCCTACCGAATGAAGAAAGAAGACCCACCCATGTGCCCGATTTGTAACGACCCCGTAACAGTTAAACACATCATCACCGACTGCAGAAAATACGAATTACAACGGGAAAAATACCGTCTAACTCACCATCTCGCTGAAAACCTCAACATCGATACAACCAACGTTCTCAAATTCCTAAGGGACACAGAACTTCATAAAGAAATTTAATTTAATAGGTATATATAATGAGTATAATGTATCTACCATATTTAATGTAACCTATCTATTATTAATGTAAATACTATGTATTTTTTGTAGCCAATGGCCGAGGCATTTGTCACAATAAAAAAGAAAAAAAAAAAATTAGCAAATATTATTCAACGACAGACGAAAAGAACAATATAATTATTGTTGTTGTACTAAGAAACTCTCAGAGAAAAATGTCGATTTCCTCGTGATTTTGGCAATTTATATTAAATAGATATTTTGAGATCTTTGTCCTAGTTTTTAATCCTTTCGATTTTTTTCTTCTTTTCGATACCGAAAAATAATGTCATGCGTAAAGGTACCTACTATTTTGCAGTTATTCTTTTAATATATTATGTCCGCCCAAGACGTTCGCTACCTAGGTTTGTACCTAGACCGCCGACTAACATGGGCTACACTGCACATACGTAACAAACGACTAGTTCTCAACAATGTCACGCTACATAATATAATTCTCATCTACAAGCTACTCCTGAAATCTATCTGGCCTCAAGTCGCGTGCACAATATACAACGAATCTTCTAGGGTGCCTAGGCTGCCCCTGCAATTTTCCAAAGGCGCCGATCAGCCGAGTTTTAAGTCGGATGGATTCCAAATTTAATTTTAAATCAAGTATCTTTAATTGCTAATAAGTAATAAGCAATTACATACTATAGTATTATGATGTCCATACACGATCCTTACCGCAAAAAAAATAATATTATTTACCATGTACGTGGGTAACTCTCAACTCAACTGTCCCTGCTGGTATAATTTGTTATTTGTGTAGGCACTATTTTTGGCATGGCACGGAGTGGTGGTATTAATGTTGAACAAGTTATTGAAGATTTTCAAAATGTTCCAACAAAAAGAAGACTTGTCCTTTAAAACA
Organism: Therioaphis trifolii; assembly: GCA_027580255.1. Classification (NCBI taxonomy): domain Eukaryota; kingdom Metazoa; phylum Arthropoda; class Insecta; order Hemiptera; family Aphididae; genus Therioaphis; species Therioaphis trifolii. The sequence goes on along the minus strand of CM050406.1, from coordinate 12,390,296 downwards.
CATCGTATAATATTTTAAATATTATGTGTTGGTGTTGTTACTTGTTTTGATTTTGTATTACGTATTTTATGTACCGTTTAAAGAATTAAGTTATTTTGTACAAAGAATACACGTAGGTACACACCATGTATTTCTTTTTATAACCTAACTCGCTGTAGCATACTTTTGTTTAATGTAAAATCTTAAAATTGTTAAATCATTGGATTTTAATTATTTAAAATAATGATTATATCTATTGTGTTTCTATAGGTGGTGTAAACTAGAGGTGTACATGAGACTTTTTTTTTGAGTTTTACAAATATTTCGTAAGGAAGCTACACCCCCCCCCCTCTCACCACAAGAAAACCGTGTGATGGCGCCGGTCATCAGCTAGGCTGCCCCTCTGCGAATGAAGTCTAGTCACGCCTATGTAATCACACGAAACGATTTTCGTGGATGTGATAAAAATCGATTCTCGCGAGCTTCAACGTCGTCGGAACCATACCGTTGGTCGACGAAACAACGCGCTTAATACACGTAGCATGCTGTACACGCACCTGTACACCGCCACGCCGGGGGTGCCGCCGATTCGGTTTAACGGGCTTTCGTCCCGCGGGAACCCCGGCGCCCACGCCCGTTGCCCGTACGCGCGCGCGCGCGTCGCTTCGCGGAGTGAAACGGTCTTAATAATGGGTTGTGCGCCGGTCGGCCGTGACGGGGTTGTGGTGGCGGACGGTGCCGCCGATCTCCGTGGATGGCGCGGAGAACGCGCGAGTTCGGAGTCTCGGCCCGGTCGCATTAAACCGTAATTAGTGGGCGCGAATAACGTCCGACCGTGTACGTAACGCGCGCACGACGACGACGTCGCGGGCTCGGCTTTTCCCGAAACAATTTATGCGCTCGCCGAGAAGTAGTAGTAGTAGTAGTAGTACGACGTACAGACGTACACGGAGCGCCGCTGATGAGCCCGGCGCGTGACTAATGGTCGCCGCCGCCGGATCGTTTCAATTAAATAACTACGACGCGAGCGATTTTAATTCACTCCTCCGGGCCCGAAAACGACCGTGAAACAACACCGGCGACCGAGTTTTGGTCCACGAATCATCCGGACCACGACGTGTCGGTGCGCGCGAATTACGGATATTAATCGCGGTCGTATTTCACGCGCGTCCAACCGATTTTTCGTATCGTCGCGGGTCGCCGACGTCCGCGCGAGCCGGCCGAAAACCGGTGACGGCGGCGGCGGGGGAAAATGTTAACGTGACCGCGTTCGAGAACCCGACCCCGCATTGGCGCCCGGACGAGTAAAGCTTAAGGCTGGCAACACACGGGCGTTATTTTACTGCGCGACATCTTTACCGCGCCGTATTTTTACGGCGCGTTTTGTTAAAATGCATTTAAACAAATAGAGCACAACATACGAGTGTCGCGCCGTAAAAATAAGGCGCGTCATTTCGAAAACTGTCGCATGCACCTTGACTATACCGTGCGTTAAAAATAGCGCACGATAAGTATTTTCCGTTCATATGCACTGAAATAAATGAGCAGCATCACATGGGCCGTAATAATCGCGCGATTATTAAATAGCTTGTCATTTGCCTATTGTTGATCGTAGTAGTCGTACTTGTGCTTGTGCTGTTCAACATGTCTTCAACAGATGAAGAAACTCAGGTTCTTGACGAAGATATTTTGGATGTTGATCTTTTTTTTTGAGAAATAGCCTTCCGCACATTTGTATCAATTTTTAAAACTTTTTCTCCCAAGTATGTGGATAGCAGCTCATCAAATGCAGAAACGCTCATACGAAAAAAATTAAAAAACTTATCAGGATCACTTCTAAGGCCTTCAAAAATTAAAGTAAACGCGCCTTCGGATGGACGAGAACTGACTAAAGGATGAACCCACACTTTCCTGTTGATTTTTTTCTTCTTTTTTATCAATAAATGGTAACCCGAAAACAAAATAATGTTTTCGTCTGCCATGTTTGACATGTCAGCACATACTGAATAATTTTTGTTCAAATCGCCAAGTTTGGGAAATATTGTGCGGTAAAATGACGCTCGTGTGTTGTACAATGTTTTTACTGTGCGTACTATTTTTGTTTATGCCGTAAAATGCCGCGTGGTAAAATAGCGCCCGTATGTTGCCAGAGGACGTGTCACCGAGCCGCTCGAGCGTAATAATTCCTTAAAAAAACACGTTTGCGCGTTCCAATAATATGGCTTACTGAGTGGTTTTAGCACAAAAATACCTATGTACAAAATTGTAGAAGACACTCAAATCTAGGTACGTAAGAAGTCGGATTTTTGAAATTCGAATTTCAAGTCCTATAAAAAGCTATCGAAAAAAAGATAAAAAAGAGCGTAATTCAACATGGTGTATTTCACGCAGTTTTAAAGATATTAAAAATCGGGCTTCTTACGTACACCTAGATTTGAACATCCTCTACAATTTTGTAAACAGGTGTTTTTGCACTAAAACCACTCAGTAAACCATATTATTGGAACGCGCAAACGTATTTTTAAAGAAAATCGTATAAAATCACGGCCGACACGTGCTGCTTTATGTTTATTTGCGGCAGCCGTCAACAATGATTGTAATCCTCGACCCGCAAAACTACCACCGTCCATGTTCCAAACAGGATATCGACGTGTTGCAGCGCCGATAAAGAAATAATAATAGATTATAATTTTATTATTATTTTCGATTATTTTCGGTTATGACGGACACATGGGCGCCGGGTTTCCCAAATTTCACGGGGTGCCTAAAATCCTTAGATATTAATAAATGTCAATTTAAATAAATAATAATTTTTTTTCAACATAAATTGTTACCTTATTTAACACGACATTTTTTTCATAAAAATTCATTTTTATTTTTTTTTTTTATATATTTTTATATATTAAAACTTTTAAATACATATTAATATTATTATACATAAAATTATTTTCATTTCATATGCGTATGTTAGGAACGAGTTATCAAAACATCCAAAATATATTGTTGCCATAAATATTATACAACGAAAAAATTATAAACGTATTAAATTACGTATTGCTCTATATTTTTATTTCATGTGGTGCAGAGCACCCCATAGAATGAGTCACGAGGTGCTTGAGCACCGCAGCACCCCAATAGTCGGCGCCCATGGACGGACACACGTCGCTCACGAAATATGAACAATAGTAGTGTAAAACTTATTCACAACAATTTCTATATGTTTTGCGCGTTCCAAAAATATGAACTACTGAGTGGTTTTAGCACAAAAATACCTATACACAAAATTGTAGAGGACGTTCAAATCAAAGTTCAAAGTAAGAAGCCCGATTTTTGATAACTTCCAAACTTCGTGGAATATAGCATGATGAATAATAATACTGTTTTATACTTTTTTTTCCAATACCTATTTTTAGTACTTCTTACGTACCTAGATTTAAGTACTCTAACCTAACCGTGTCTTACGCAAAGATTTCTGTATCGTCAAGACGCGAACGCGGCCCTAGGCGTATTTCACGGCGCGAACTCGAATCCTGTGTACGTACACGCGTTACTCGACGAAACGCGCATACATGTGTGTGTGTGTGTGTGTGTGTGTGTGTGGCGATCTGCACGCGTCTCCGCTGTACGTCTCGGTCGGGAAGAGAGTGGAAGAAAAAAGTTATTAACAAACGTTGCACAACACCGGTTGACGTATACGCACGACGACGGAGACGACGACGGATTTATGACTTAACGAAGCGACGGCGGCGGTGGTTGCCCAAACTCTCGACTCGAACGAAATCGAATTTCTACATTTTAGATCATTAATCATCGTATCGCTGCACCTACCAAATCGTATTACGCGTTACACCGCATTAATCGCGGTGATCATAACATTCCGCGTAACACGCCGCACATCGGAGCGTGCGGTTTGCAAATAACGTTATATTATTTTCCGGACAGACGCGCCGCCGTGGTGTAAGCGGGGCAAGGGAAGGGGCGTAGTAATTACTGGCGCCTGTCTCTCGTCGGGTGTCTCACCCTAGCGTGTTATTATCAATATCGTACGCGCGAGCCAGTGCTCGAATCGGAAAAATAAAAATTGTCCGACTACTGCTGAACCGAACCGGACCCGAAAGGATGACCTTACCCACAAATCGACAAACAATAATCATTCACGAATAATTGTAAGACATATACCTACCAGTAATACACATTTGTATGGTAGACCAAATATTTTTTTAAATATTAGTTATTTATTCAAATAAAAAAAATCCTATTAACTCATTAAATATATATATATATATATATATATATATATATATATTTATAAATTATTTTAAGTTACATTCCATTGGTGTTGATAAGTGTAGGTACTTAAATCCTGTGTCCTCCCTCGTGATAAATGATAAATATAAAAATGATTTTTAGTCGAATAATCATAGGTGCTAATAATTTAAAGTATTCAAGATATTCAATTTGAATATCTTGTATTCAATACTGTTTAACGGAGTAAAAATTAAGTGTGTGTTTCAAAAAAAGAAAGATTTTGTCAAAAAGTACGTGCCGTAATACCGTTCCAGTAAAAATAATTAGGAGAGGCGCTCTCGAGACGTGAAAAAATTTCTGAGAGCTCCGTCTCCTCGGCGTCCCTCTCCAAATTCGAGGACAGCTTATATCACATTGTATTCACGTGTACTGACACTTGTGTGCGTGTGTGTGTGTGTGTGTGTGTGTGTGTGTGTGTGTGTGTGTGTGTGTGTGTGTGTGTGTGTGTGTGTGTGTGTGTTTGTTACATTCGTTTAGCGACCACAAAAGTCACGTGAATTCAATGGCGTTGTGCTATATAACAATAACAACAATAATAATAATAATAAGAAAAAAAAAAAGAAAGAGAAAGATTCTCCGCACTCCGATCCCGTGTCGGAAACGAAAAAACGTTATCGGTCCGTGCCAAATACCCGCGAGACCCGTATAACGACTGCACGTATATTCGGGACGAGCACGGACACCGCCAAATGCAGGCTGCGGCGTGTGTATGCCTGTCCTGACCGGTTCGCGGTCGGATAACACGGGTGGTAGGACCGTGTGGGGGAGGAAAACGATGCACACACACGCACACACGACGTCGTGTTGTGTTTTCCACCCCCGTGTGTCGTTTCGCCTCCACCGCACCTCCGTAGCGCGGATGAGTCATCGAAACGATTCGGGGACGCGTTGGGATCAAGCCAAAGCTTTCGTCTGCCGTGCAGCGCGCGCGAGGGACCACGCAGCATCGGTGTAACGTATAACGGGTACAAAACGAACGCACACACTCGCGTGTTCCGCGATCACCGACTGCGGTCGCATAATCGTCTGTCGACTCGCGTATATAAAACCCCTGCCCTCTCGCGCATTCGTGCGGAGGCGACGACGAGAGTCCAGGGCGCCGCGGACGTACTTTCGACCCGAGAAAACTCCGATTTAGTCGGTTTTCAAATTCGTAAACCACATAACAGTGTCTCGCGACAATATCGATGTTAAGAGGACTCTATACCATATACCCGCATGCGTTGTTTTCGTCTTACGAACGTGCAACGCGGCGTATTAGCGTTCGAGCAAAAACGTAATCTGTTATTCTACGTTGGTTTTTCGCGAAATTTCCTTTTTTCAAACGTGAAGTGTTTCAACATTAAATTGTTTGTAACTATCTCGAAAGTTGAAAATCCTAAAAAACTGACGTATAATAGCTAGTGTTTTAATCATTAAATTCGATAATAAGTCGATTTACTCGAGTATTAAAACACAAATTGTTATTGCTTATGCTGAACGTAAATTCGATGGTAAGACGAAGACCACGCGTGCGAGTTATGCATCCTCTTTGGTAACTGTACAAGTATAACACTGTAAACGACAATTTTATTATGAGTAAGGATAAACCAATACTTAGGATCGTAGGACGCGCGTTCTATGTTAATACGTATACTATTGATGCGTTTATGTCAGTGGCGGATCTGTAGCTTATTTAAGGGGAGGGGGCGAATCGGCATCATGGATTCTTAATTAACAAGGACGTAATAATTGAAAACGTACTGTATTTTTTTTTTTTTTTTTTTTTTTTTTTGTGATTTGAATTTGGACGAAATCGACTGTTTTAATAAAATTTCATATAAAACTGATTCTCCACTCGGAATAATTTTTTATTGAAAAATGATTTATCATTGCTTTAAGATTTAATACATCTACCCCACTTTACACAGCAAACGCAAAGAGAATGTACTTATTAGACTTCTTGTTGCGCTATATTCGATATTTGTTCTTATTGATAATCAAATAATAAATAATATTTGATAAGATATTCAAAAGGATACCGTTTTCTATTATTTATTTTAACTTTATAGTTATAAGTTATAATTATGAGTTATGAATTTCATATTCATTATATCATACGGTGCTATAGTTCAGGTAACAAAAAAAATCCCTAGGGGGGGCGATCGCCACGTCGTCCCCCCCTAAAATCCGCCACTGGTTTATGTCTATAAACAAATAGACCAGTGATGCGTAACATTTTTAGATCCACGTCCCCCGAATTTCTTTGTTTCCACGAGACTAGACCCAACCTAAATCGTATACATATTAGAATTTTTTACGTGACTTCTCGCACTTTTAAGATTTTAGTGATTCTTTTTGAAATTTCGCGACCCCGAGTTTACGAAACGCTTGTGTAAATCTATCTCGATACGATCAATAACATTCTCGCCGCTGTGGTTAGATCACACAAAATACAAACGCGTCAATTAAACAATCAGATAAACTGCCGGAAACCCACCGTAACCGTACGTTTTATATTTGTCTTTCTAAACATCGAAACATATCCTCCACAGAAATCATGAATTCATAGTATCTTTTATAAATGTAATAAAAAAAAAAATTGAAATACTGTTTTTAACGTAGGTACAGTAATGATTATTCTCGACGGCCGTTGAACTAATCTATAATTCATAGGACGCGCTCGACCTTTAGCGCGCACCGAACGAGTAACACAGCGTTGGTTTGTACGATGAGTCTAAGACATCTTGGCGTGGCCGTTTTGGCGTTGCCGTTTTGGCGTGGCCACTTTGGCGTAAGGTCACTTTGGCGTAAGGCCGTTTTGGCGTAAGGCCATTTTGGCGTTTATGTATTTTTTTTATTTTTTTTTTTGTCAGAAATGGTCGAATTAGATTTAATATCCAAGTACAAAAATGATGCTGATTTTTCTATATCGGTAAAAATGTTTTTAGCATTAGCATTTGTTAAAATTAATGATTTAGACATAGCAATAGAGGCACTAAATGAAAATATACCTCCAGAGTTGTTGCCTTTTTTAGATTGGTTCGAGGAATACTATGTTGGTAGAACAATACGAAATCGGCGACGACTTGCTCGTTTTCCATCTACATTGTAGAATGTTCATGAACGGGTATTAAATAAAGAAGACAGAACGAATAATCACGCCGAAGCAGCCAATAGACGACTGAATCTACAAATGGGTGTACAACATCCGACATTGTGGGCATTTATTTCAAACTTAAGGAAGGTGCAATCAGGTCGTGATATATTTTATCAACAATTAGAAGCTGGAAATAGTCCTCCAAAAAAGAAAAAAAAATTATTGATGTCGACAAAAGAATTTTTAAAATTGTAGAGGATTACAACAACCGCAACATAATTGTTTTTTTAAGGGGTATAGCCCAAAATATAAGTTGTCATTAAATTACTTTTTTAATACTATTATATATACGTAATTTTTTTTTTTTTTATGAAACTTTTTTATTTTTTACTTACGACAAAACCGTCTCACGCCATAACGGCTTAACGCCAAAACGGCCTTACGCCAAAAAAGTTTACGCCAAAGTGGCCACGCCAAGACGGCCACGCCAAAACGTCCGGTTCCGTTGTACGATAACCCGTGAAAAGCAAACGCGAGAGCAGTAGGCCCGCGCGTCCACACCGGCCAGGGTTTACGACGGACAAACGAATCCCACGGGTAGAACTCTGTCGTTGCGGCCATGGTCAGTACCTACGTATAAACGCGCGGGTATAGAGTACAGGCAGATTCGAGAAGTCCAGCGAGTCCCTCCCTCGGCCGTTCCCTGCCGTGAAACGGACATTACACGTTTTATATTTGTCTGTCGGCGACGAAGAAGCTTTTTTCGACTCGTTCCGTCGAAAACAATAATATCGTTGACCGACGACGGTCGGTCCTTGTGTGTGCAGTTACAAAACCGCGCGATCCGAGTCTCGTTTATCGTTTATCGCGTCGCGTCACAAACGTCGGGGCGTCGTCGTCATAAAAAAACATTAAATGTATTACCGACCATTTACATATTACCTTCTGCGTGTTCAAGTCGAACGCCCACACGGTCGGCGGTCCGGTCCGTCGCGGCCACGTGTCGTTGTCCAACGTCTGCACGACGCCCGTGTCCAGCACCCAGAGCACCTGTTGCGCGTCCACGACCAGGTCGACGGCGTTCTGCACGTCGCCGGACTTGCCTTGTTCTTGGGCCGACAGGCACGGGTACGGCGTCATCAGGGCCTCGGTGCACGCGTCCGTGGTCAACAGGTGCGTCACGGCCACGGTGGCCGGCACGCCGGATCGCAGCCTGAAAAACGAGTGTTCCGAATAATGTATCGAATTCGTGCGAGTCTGAGTCTCGTGTATGGCAAGTCCCGTGTTAAGGCCGAGTCGTTGGGTTTGTAGCACTCGCTTCGGGTCGGGCACAGAGCGAATGTTATGAGCTATTACCGAATAGATATAACAAGCAAAGCGCAGAAAGAAACGAAATAAAAAAAAAAAACGTTTTAAATAAGTTCTTGTCGTACGACTTGATTTTGGTACTTTACTTGAAAATAATATGAAAATGATATTTGATGATTTGATTTATTGAAAAATCTGTTATTTTGTTCGTGCTTTATTGTTGATTTTAATGTTTTGACAATACACCGCTTATACTCGTATTGCATAGGTATTAAAATATAGTATACACATACCTTTTAGACTACAATAAAGATAATTGTGAGTTAAATCAGAAATTAAACAAAAGCAATTGTCAACTATCCGTATTGTAATATGCACTATCTTATTTATTTTCCTCGTGTATTTATTTATATATTATATGTAATAATTGTATAGGTATTTTTTCTTTCTCGCTCTCTCTCTCTTTTTACTTTCCTTTTATTTCCACTTTAGGTTTGTGATTTTTATTCAATAAATAATCAATAAATTGATACGACTCTAAAACGAGGTTTTACCTCAGTGGTGAATTGGGCTAATTACTTGTAACAAAATGTACCTATATTTAAATATTATTTTATGTGTTATGTATTATTTTTAAGACATTTTTACTATTTTAAGTTTAAACCGTGTTCAAACTATTTATGGCCAAATAAATAATTATTATTATTATAAATGCCACAAACATCGAAGTGCATGTTATTATAAAGCACGAATATTATTATTTATTATGTTTATAGCTATTTATATAATACTAATATATTGTTCATATTGCAATCATTTTTTTTATTTATTAGAACAGGTAAATGAATTGTGACGACGAATGTTGCGTTTTATACTAGCTTTAAAACAAACACATCTTTTGGTTTGACAAGAACTTTTACAAGAACGACTTAGGAATCCCTGACCTCCAGTTTCACGCAATGTTAATTATTTTTGTTTGTTAACCCGTTCAGCTAAAATAAAATTTGCAGTGGCACGATAAATTTGTAAAACCAAAAGACGTGTTTGTGAAAAGTGAACGACCGGATTGTGAAACAAATGACACGATGTTAAATTGGAGTGACCACTTCATGAAAAAATGACCATTTTGTGAAATATTTTCGAATTTCACGAAGTGGCTACGACATATACATAGATACACACACACACACACATATATATATATATATATCGATAGATCTCGCTAGAGAGAATTCTGTGCTTTATAGCGGCCCGGTGTCGTAGCACAGAGCGAAGAGAGAGATATATAGAGAGATACAGGAGAACGACCGTTTTTTTTTTTTTTTTACATGCAACGTATATGGAGAACGGCCGAATTTACCAGTTTTTCGCTTTCGCAATACCGCGTTGAGTTGCGACCATGTGCGCATGCGTGAACTTGGTTGCTGCGGCGGCGGCTAACAAAACTATTAGTAACTACTAACTACTAACTACTGTTCATTTGCTCGCTAGCCGCCGTGCAGTTCGTAGCCTCGTTGTTATATAATATTCATATTACAATATAACAACCACGTACGAACGGACTGACGACCGTTTATGCATCTTCTTTTAATAATAATTATTAATTATTATTATTATAAAATTATAATTACGTTACAGTAGTACTGTACATTTTATATTATATCGTCTGTTATTCGAATATTATATTTAATATAATATTTATAATTTATTAATTTATTATTATATAACTTCAGAAAAATAGCCGAAATTTCCCAAAAAACTTCGGAGAAGTAAAAAAAATCTTCTGTGCTTTACTTGAATTGATTGGAGTACTTAAATTTTGAGGTAAATAAAGAATTTAAATCAATGTCAAAATTCTGTGCCCGAAAGACAGATAGTGCCATAACACGAGAAAAAAAGATTTTTTTATTTTGATTTTCGAGGTAAATAAAGATGTGAAATCAAACCTCAAAATTCTGTGCTCAGTAGATGCCAGAGAGAGAATAAAGTTCCAGTTAAAATTGTGGTGAATAAAGAAGTGAAATCAAATCTCAACGTTTTGTGCTAAAACCAGCAAAATCGACTACTGAAAAAAATTCGATGACATGAAATTTCACCACATTTTCAAGTACAAAAAAAAAAATTGCACAGAACGAAGTATATTCTTGGACATGCGAATTTTCGCAGTCAGATATTTTTGGTTCTACTGGCCGCGACAACGATTTAACACGTTTTGTCGGCGAGCCTTGTTCGTGTTTTTGCACAGACGAATCGGAAAACGGTCCGCGTCCCGTTCGAAAAACCAAGGGTCCCTCGTGCTCGTTCGCTCGTCTCACCTGGGGTACGCCAAGTACAGGTCGTCGCCGCATATCTGGCCCCGGAGCGCGATGTTGTTCTTCGGCACGTACCGGCCGTCGTCCCGGAGCAACGAGTCCACCGTGTCGCACTCGAACCGGTACTCGGCGCCGGTCCACGTGATCGCGTCGGCTGCTGCGCTCGCGTTCCGGCAGTAGCACGGCCGCGTGGCCGCGCACGGCCGCAGCAGCAGCAGCACCATCAGCGCCGCGGACACGGCCAGTGGCCACGCGACGACGTTGTTGGTCATGACGTGTGCTTCAGCAAGTCTGAAAAACTGAAGTCCAGTGGCGAGAGCTGACCACGGCGGTGCGAGTGTCTTCGGGTGCGGGTCGCGGCGGAACGACGACGGTGGCGCGCGTCCGTCTGGGAAAATGATAAGACGTATTAGAGATGTACAATTCACGTAGATATATATATATATGTTACGGACAAAGTGGAAAATTCGGGCAATGTATACAATGCCCGGGCATTGTACACATTGCCCGATGCATATTGGGCAATGTGAATTGTAAAGTATTTATACATTAATAGTATTGATTTTTATATACAATTTATTTATAAAAATTGTGAAATAAGTTTATAATCATTAAATGCACTGTATATCCCGATAACGAAACCGATAAATATCTTAATCTCATATAATTTTGGTACGTACAGTTTTACTTTAGTTGTATACTGTCACTCAGTGTATATTGTGCTTAAACATTTATTTTTTGTTATACAGTGCTTAACCAAACATTTATTTATTTATTTTCTACATTTCATTTAAAATGGAAAATTTTAATACGAAATTTAATATTGTGTTAAAAGAAAAAAATCTGAATAATGTGTATTTAACTAAATTAAAATACGACGAATTATTAGTGTATTTTACTATTATTGACATTTGTTTGTTTTTTGAATTTTTTTATATGAATATGTTATATTTATATTAATAATGTATCTATAAAATAAATTATAAATTAATCAAATCGGATTCATTAGATACCTTAAAATAACAACAAAATAAAATCTAGTCTTTTAGATTTATTTGTCTTTTTCTCTAGACATAAATTGAATGTTCGACGTTGTAGGTTTTACAATATCGACTATTATACCTTTCGGCTGTTATGTTATGAATATCCGCCTTGTTAAGACGTTTAATTTGAGGTGTCACATACGAATTTTTTCGGTAAAAAAATATTTACTGGTAAAAAAATAATTTGCAAATTTACCGGTCTTACATCTCTAATATAAGTTTACAGTAAACGTAAAACACGATCGCGGTGAATTGTGTCGTGGTCCCGTCGCGAACGCTCTTTGCGAATTCGGATTCGATTCAAAAAACTCGTTGGAAAAACGGTATACGATGTCATATGACACGAACTCAAAGTCTCGTGGCGTGATTGGTAGGTACCTTATTAGAAACTGTGCGGAAAAAAAACGGTTTTACGAGTTTACGACACGCCGCGACGTTTATACTTGGACATTGAAATTTGGCCGAAATTTTCGTTTGGACGACTTTGATGTAAACGATACCTACTAGTTTATAATATAATGAGAAGACTCAGTCGGTATAAAAACGATATCACAACTTTTAGAGCTGGGGGTTTTTTTTTTCTATATAACTTAGCGTTTTTTCCTGCGGTGAAGTGTTTTAGTTGGGAATTCACTTACTGGGTAATCAAAACGGGTTATTTTTCAAATGTTCTCGATGTCTTTTCCAAAAACAAAAAAACAAATTTTTCGAAAATCCAAGTTAAAACAGTCGAATATACCTAAATAAGACATTAATCGTGTCGATTATTATTTATGTAATTGACGATTCAACGGAGACCTTGAAAGTTAAAACCCCTTTTGTTATGTTGATCAGATAGTCGCATTCTTCTATAAAGTACATAATATGAACAAGTTAGGTAACTACTACGAGGAAACCACGGGATGCAAACGCACACCCTCGCGTCCTGCAAATGACATCTCTGACCCTACGATTATGTTATTATTATTATTATTATTATTATATTAAAGTATGCGCTTACCGCGATTAGATCGTATTCTGTCGAGCAGTCGCCCCTCGTGTGTACACAAATAACGCACGCCCAGAGCGTGTGTGTGTTTGTGCGTGCGTGTGTGTGTGTGTGTGTTTGTGCGTATATGTTTGTGTTTGTGTGTGTGTGTGTGTGCGTGTGTGCGCGCACGGTCGGTTTGCAATTCGGTTTTATTCGGTTCGCGGAAATAATTTCAATCGATTTCGTCGTACGTGTGCTCTCGACTCGGCGCACCGCGATTATTTATATTACGTTCCGGAGCGTATACTATTTTCCCGATACGTGTTATATATCCGTTTTGTGCGTTTCCACGGGCCAACCCGTCGCGCACGTATCGCACGTGGGCCTTTTTTTTTTCGCGTCCTCCGTCGTACGATCGAAAACACGTTTTTCTCCTATTTTTTTTTTGTTTGTTTGTTTTGTTTCGGGAAAAAACCAGTACGTTTTTCAAAAAACCGCGTTCGGTCGATTTTTCGGCCTCGATTTCGACCTTTCCGTTGTCGTCGTACTCGTCGCCGTACACGATAAAACAATTACGAATAAATCACGCAGTCCGCGCGAAAGTATTTCGGTATATCGAATTTCGTGTCATTTGAGTTAGAAAGTCTAACGAAAACAGTTTTTTCTTTCTTTCTTTCTTTTTTTAATTTACTTTTTAAACACTTAACAACGTACGACGTATAATTGTCGTTCTCATTATTTTTTATTTTTATTTTTATTTTTTTTTTGTTATTTTCAAGTAGTACGTTTTCGAAACCATGTGCGTAGTGTACGCCGACGCGAGCACGCACATCATCTGGACTGTGCCGACACGCAACCGCGTTGAAATCCAATAGTCCGTGTTTACAATAATAATTCGCCGCAGCCTTATACGGGCGCCTCATACGGCGTATGTGGGTGGGTCGCTCGATCTCTACCTCGTTCGGTGTAGCGAATGTCTAGTGCACGAGTACACTCCGCATAAAATTTCCTCATTCTCGCGATTGAATAACCGTTCGCTGAACACACACACTGCACGCACGCACGAGCTCGAGAGTGTATGTGTTATCGGATAGTATAATATCTATATACAGGGTGTGTCGTTATGGTGTGAAACTTGCGAATTAACCCTGTTTAATATGTAATGCTCGCGTTTAATATTTTTTCACGTACTATTCAAAACATTAACAAAACAACGTTTTTATTGAGAATAGTATTTTTCATACCTTCATTGTCTACGTGATTTATTCAATTTTTCAATTGTCTTGAACGGTAATCACTACTTGTAACGTGAAATAAAACAATATAAAAAAAAGCTGGCAAGTGAGATGATGGTGGTACAAGTTCGTCCTTCGTCCCTTCGGTTCTCGGACAAGATATTGGTGATGAATGTATTAAGTTTTAAAGAAATGATGACTCATTTCTTTAGTATGAAACGATTCTGAGCAAAGCTTCAGTGTAATATAATATATTATTATTTAAATACTGTTTACGTATTTTACGGTTATTTGTATAATTTTTGGTGAGTTTTTTTGTAATTAAACCCTCATAAAATATTCAATTAGATATAACTCATTTAAACTTCAATTTTTATAACAATTGTAACTGATTAGAAATAAACTTAAAAGAAATCAGACAATATCGTAAAAAATCGTATAATAATTTATTAAAGTGTGTTTAAAAAAAAATCCTGTCACGATTTTTTAATTTTTTTAGGATAATTAGGTAGGTATATCAGTAAGGTCATATTAAATTTTCAGAACTTTTTGTCAAATATTTAAAATTATATTACATAAAAACTTTCAAACAATTTGGTAAATTAAAAGTTCTATATTTAAGTCAAAAGTATTATAATTGTTCTGAAAATGTTGTCCAATATAAAAAAGTATGTATTTGATATTGGATAAAATTTTCAAGTTTCTAGCTTCAATACTTTTCGATTTATGACTAAATACCTAAAATCTGAACAGTGAAAATCTCGTTTACGGCGGATTTTTACCGATTTTACCGTTTTTACTCAGTTTTTCGATCGTTATTCTTGATTACTGGAAAAACTATGGAGATTTTGGAAAAATGACCTCTCTAAAGTACCATCTCAGTTAAATTTCGAATCTAAAAAGTTGCTGGACGAAAAAGTGTTTACTGAAAAAAAAAAAATTAAAAAAAAATAAACATCATTGTAAAACTATAAGATCCCTCGCTTCACTCAGAATCTAAAATTATAAGTATGAATATTAAAAAAAAAAAAATTTCCCTTTCTTCGACCGATAATTTAACTGAGATTAGAATAAGCCTGGGTATCCCGTATAAATTTACCTGCTACTAGATTCGTGTTGACCTACACTTAAAATACTCATATACGTTTCGTGCGATCAGTACTATATAGTAATGCAAATCAGAATGAGAATATTTTTCAAAAAAGCTACTCCACGTGATACTGATAGTGATTAGTAGCGGACGTCACTCGAGAAAACCCACAAACTCGTAAAATCGTGTGATTAAAATAAAAATAAAAAAGAACTCGATTTTTCTTCATGAAAATTCAGTTTTACGAGCGTTTTAAAGCGCACACACGAACAAAACCAAACTTTGCACGAAAAAGCGATCTTTTTACCACATTCGGCGGATCGTCACAAGACACCCTGTACGTTGTATAATGTATACACGTCCCTATATATAATAACGTGTATCTTGTCGAGCGATTGTGTGTTATGTTTGTGTACGCACGGTGTTGGTCGGTCCACCGAGAAGAAAAAGTTATATTACATGGTCACGCGCGCGCGCGCGCGCGCGGACATGCCGGCCGAGTCAAGAACGAGAGGTCTCCCCTGGTAATGTATATTTCACGCGTGTACGGCGTATTTTTACGATCTAAATATTCGCCGATACAGTCATGAGATCGCTGCAACGATCTGACCGACTACGTGTTCGCCGTGTAAAAGTATAAACACTTAAGGTCGAAACGCTGTAGCTGTTTAATACCATGGTATTGTGGCGATTGTATTTAAATAAAATTACACACGTACATATAGTATTATACACCGACGTGCGTCCTATAGGTGGTATTTTATTTTTCGGTATCATAAACGTTTACCTAACGCTCGTATAAATATCATATACGACACGATGACTGATTCGGTCGAAGGTGACGTACGGAACGGAAGCGAAAGTTCATATTTGTAGAAACATTTTTTTTTTTCGCAAACGCATCCGGGTGTTGGGCAATCGTTTGGTTGCACTAGAAATAATATAAAACCTGTTTCCAAAACGGTGACCAAGTATGATAATATATATATATATATATATATACATACAGGGTGTTTCACGAAGATCTGACATGTTGAATAACTTTTGTTCTATTCAATATTTTTAACTTTTTTTTTTAAATGAATTTTTTAAATGAATACTATAGCCTAGCGCTACAATAAAATTACATTAACTTTTTTTTTTTTAAACTCAACTTTCAAAATTTAAAATTGTTGTTTAGCGTTTGAAAAAAGAATCAAAATAGCCATTTTGTAAACATGATTTTTAGAAAAATTTTGGTGTTTGAAATTCTTATAAAGGTTGATCCGTTAATTTTCTATGATTTTTTAAAGGTTACGAAAAATCGAATTAAATTGCTTAATAGTTCAACTAGGTATTACTATGTGATATTATCTAATGACTGATAAACGATACATATTATTACATTTTTCGTAAACTTTAAAAAAATCATAGAAAATTAACGGATCAATCTTTATAAGAATTTCAAACGCCAAAATTTTTCTAAAAATCATTTTTACAAAATGGCTATTTTGATTTTTTTTTCAAACTAAAATTAAATTTCAAATTTTGAAATTTGAGTTTTAAAAATAAAAATAAAATTTTAATGTAATTTTATTGTAGCGCTAGGCTATAGTATTCATTAAAAAAAAAAAAGTTGAAAATATTGAATAGAACAAAAGTTATTCAACATGTCAGATATTCGTGAAACACCCTATATATTTTTGCGTGCGCGCATCTGTGTCTTTGTGTGTGTGTGTGTGTGTGTGTGTGTGTGTGTGTGTGTGTGAGTGTGTGTGTAAAAAAAAAGATGTCGTGGCGTCAGATTTACGCGACGTTAATTTGTGTAACAATACGGGTGACGACGAACAGCACGCTGTTTAAACTCCACCCGAGAGATACGTGCGTGTAGTAGAAAAAAATAGTGTAAAGTTGAGCAATGAAAAAAAAAATGTATATACATATTTATTCGACATAATTATTTGGGTTTTAAAATGTAATAAACTCAGAAAAGTCGTGAGTGAAATGGCGTAACTGCGTGAGGCCGATTTCTACGGATATAAATTTTATATGCCTAATATTATACACGGTATAAAAATACGCGTGTAGAACGTATACGCACTGCGAGCGTGTACGTAATCTGAAAATCTTGTAGTTCGTGAAACAAAAGAACGGACATTTTTTTCCGGCCTACAAAAACGTACGCGATAGCGGTGGGTTTTTAAACAATAATTTTCCGACAATTATTTATGACTTACGCGATAAAACGATAATCGTGTAACCGGTGACAAATGCGCCGCGATAAAAACACATCGGCCGGCGTTCGACTGCGCGGATTCGCGATAAATTCGTTTTTCCGACAGGCCTCGTTAGGTCTGTCGTTCGGTCGGACCGAGCCGTTTAAAACCAACACGTCCCGGTCGCGTATTTACCGTAACTGAATTCGGCCAAACGGGTATGCACATCACCCAATGCGCATGCGCGTGACACATCTGTGTCAATTAGATACGTTATCACATTCTTATCAGGTGCAAATATTAATCCAGTTGAATTGGAGGACCAGTCCGATACGTCAGAAGAAATGAAATCTGAATGAATTGTATTGCAGTGTGAAATTGACCGTATTAAACAAATGGTAGATGAAAATAGTAAAGATCCATATCTCCTGAAAAATTTAAAAAAATTCAACAAAAACTTAAAAAATATCACAACTTTTACTTCGTTTGTTAATGTAACTAACCATTTTATCAGTCATAAAAAACAAATTGGAACCCAACCTACATCTCGGTCAAGAAGGAAAGTTGGAATATCTTCTGGAGCTAAACGTATTCAAGCTGGTCGACCATCTACTATGAAAACAAATTTATAAGTCAGGCAAAAAAAAAGATGTTTAGGTTTAAATATAAAAAACAATGTGACAAATGCAAAATCGCATTAATTTTCATTAGTATTAATTAATTTTACATTTTATATACATTATTGACTGTACCTACCTTTTTTTTTATGATATGAAGAATGAAATATGAATTAGTTTTTAAATATAAAAATTACTTAGATCATAATATATCATCGTACATTAACTAAGGAAAATTATAAGAATGTAAAAATATAAAGAATATAATTTATATAGATAAGAATGTGATAACGTATCTAATTGACACAGATGTGTCACGCGAATGCGCATTGGGTGATGTGCATACCCGTTTGGCCGAATTCAGTTACGGTCTGTAAATACGCGTCCCGGTCGTCTCGGGATCGGATCGCTCTCGACAGCGCCACGGCGTACGTACACGACAATACGCCCGCAATATTTACATATTATTATCGTCGTCGTGAATCGTGATAATAACGCGTGTGTTCCGCACGGCCGGTTATTAATTTCCGCAATTATGTCGTTTATTATCATACTCTGGTGGCGCGCCGACGCGAGCGTGCACGACACAGTGATAATTAGCGTACAATAATAATTGCTTTTGTTAATTTACGGATTTTTTTTGCGCTCGTCGTACGCGTCGGGGGCAACGACAATAACGACAACGGTATACGCACCGGTGCATTGTGTACGACGACGGCGCAGACGACGAGGTCGATGATAACAATACGATGTTTTATTTTCATCTATTTTGTTTTTTTTTTTTTTGTTTTCACCGCTGATTTTTCACCGTCGAACAAACGTCAGTGTGTGAAGGTCGCGGACGATGCCGCCGTTTTTTCGCCGTTGAGGATTAT
This sequence comes from Therioaphis trifolii, assembly GCA_027580255.1. Taxonomy (NCBI): domain Eukaryota; kingdom Metazoa; phylum Arthropoda; class Insecta; order Hemiptera; family Aphididae; genus Therioaphis; species Therioaphis trifolii. The sequence continues at coordinate 12,371,285 of CM050406.1, read as the reverse complement.
ATTCACACTGAACCGACACTCGCTGACCGGCACCGGACCGCACAGACCCGTACCGAACCGACATTTCAGAGCATAGGTTCCCAACCTTTTTGACTCTGCGCGGACCACTTGGAGAACTTTCAATACGTCACGGACCACCTCAATTTTAGTCTTTATTTTTCTTGTTGACGAGAATGAATTTGTTTTACATATTTTAGAATTTAGGTCATGACTAAATCAAAACCAATGAAATTCATCAATATTGCAGGATTATAATAATGGTTATGCTTGATCGATTTTGAATAAAACCATTAGCGTTTAATGAAAATTACTATTATGAAAAAACTGTACTACATCATAGTATAATATTTATTATAGGTAAACTAATAAGTTGTCGGAAACATGACTAAATAACTAATGCGATTTTTCGAAGCTTAGGGTACGCAATAGTGTATATCGCTTTCTAATATAATAATATATCGCTTTTTTACACCAAAACTCTTCGATATTCATGCAAGATTCAAACGTATCCTTACAGTTTTGATCGTTTTGCTATTCTATCAAATCTTCCTGGTTATCATCACGTACCTCATCGACTTTAACAATAAAAGCGTTTCGAATCATACATCGGATACTTTTCGTTTCCGAACCATTATATTCTGGGAAATACCGATTAAATTCATCTTTAAGCTTTTGCAAATGATGTCAAACGTTTTGTTGGACCTTAACTGTGAGGTCCTCCCCCCCCCAAAAAAAAAATGAAATATTTGTCACAATGTCTTGCGGACCACCAGTGGTCTGTGGACCATAGGTTGGGAACCTCTGTTTTAGGGAGTATTCACACAGTGCCGTTTTACACCGACAGACACAGACCGTCACGAACGCTAAGTAATTTATCTACACGCACAGTTAAGTTAACTGCACGTAGTGCAACGAGTCCTGTAACGCGTGATATTAATTTTAAAACCGTGTCTAAGCACTTGTCCACCAAACATTTAGCCATGACGGCAGTAGCCTTAGACGAAGAAGAACTAAAACCATTAAAAATTAAAAAACGTATTAGGGCGCGTGATATTTTAAAACGGAGAAAAATAGAGGGCGAATTTCATAGTTTATGCGGATCTATCGAAGATCACGAAGAAAAACGTTTTATTTATTTTAGAATGTGTTCATATTATTTAATATTGTCGGGTATATAATATTATTATAATGTTTATATTTGATAATAGACATCATAAGGGAAAACATGTTAGTATAGTAGTCTATAATATTCCTAGGGGATAAGATACCGCGCTGGGGTACTCCAGCGTTTATACTCCAGCAATACCTGACATAGTAGTACCGAGACGAATTCGAATAGCTCGTTCAGTGAGATAAGATTTGATGATCAGATAGTTAGGCGAGGGAAGAAAAGATTTGAGTTTATGGAGGAGACCGTCGTCGTGCCACACACGATCGAAAGCTTGAGAAATACCGAGGAAAGCACACGTACAGTACAATTTTTTTTCGAGGAAATAAGAAATTGCATCCTCTAGTCTATGATGGACTCGATGAACGGTCGAGTGAGATGTACGAAAACCAAACCGAGAGTCTGGTCGAAACTTTTTTTTCAGCGTGCAAATATCACAATCCTATCGTGGAATATAGAAAGCCGTAAATCACGCGCGTCCGGACGAGTTTTGGTCGCGGCCGAATCGTCGCGATCGTCGTGCACGGTTCCTGCAGTACGCGCGCCGATCGAGTTTTACGCGGCCGGACCGCACACGATCGGCTCGCGTCCGGTGATTTTGTTTCGCCCGTATATTACATAAATTATGTACGTATACGTAGGTACGCGATTTTCCGTCATCGTAGGCTGCCAATAACCCGACGATATCATTTTATCTGAAATCGATTCTGTAGAGAGAGAGAGAGAGAGAGAGAGAGAGAGAGAAAACGAATTCGGATTCGACTCTTTTCGAGCTTACACACCGTTACACGTCATTACGCCGTCGTCTAATAACGTTTCGCACGCGCGTGTGTCGGCTGGGGCGAAAATCGTTTTCGGTTTATCCGACGATTTCTGAGTTCGATTCCAACGAGCCGTGTGTAAAACAATACTCTAATGCTCTAACGTTAACGTAATGCCCACATTACTGCAGACGAAACCGTTTACGTAATGCGTCGTTTGGGACGAGGGGGAGAAAAATTATTTTTCGGACACGGTCGGTGTACGCCATTATTTTGCTATTATTATTATTATTTTTTTTTTTCTATAAACTTCGCGACTTACTGACCGATCGATCGCTGCGCTGACGTTCTCGTCGTACAATGTATACGAAACATCGAAACGCGCGAAAACGAGTTTGGTCGCCGATAACATTTCATCATTATAAAATACTAAAGAGTGGATTTTTAGGTTCTTAAAACCTTAAAATATGATGCTAAAATGCTTTGAAAAAACCTGAAAATATTCTCTAAATATTCCTCAAATTTGTAAATATGCAAATATGATTTTTTTCTAAAATAGTTCAATAAATACAATAAATAACAGTTGAGCGCCATTTTCTTGGTAAAAGGTAAATTGTTGATTATTAAATATAATAAAATATAATAAAAAAAAAAAAAAAAAAAAAAAAAAAAAAACAGTTTAATAAAAAATAATAGAATACTTTGCACCGTTCCTTAGGAACATAACCTGAAATTCGATTACATACAAGTATAGATAATTCAATAATTTTGACTTTTTATCACTCTTTAATTCAATTTTTTTTTCCTAGAAATAATTATTGCTAGAAAAAATCACATTTCGAGAAATTAACAAAATATACGAGTTTTTATGAACAATAATTGAATATATTCTAAAATATGAAAAATAGGCGAAATATTCTCTAATGTCCAAAATATTCTTTAATGTGCAAAATTAATTTTTTTCTACGAACTATGTGATAGATAAATCGTCCACATTTTTCATCCTCGTAAAGTTGCATAAAATCAATAAAAATATGTAAAAACCTAAAGATCCGCTCTTTAATTATAACGTAATATTATAGTAGCATTTCAGTGTAAATAGTAATTAATATTTATGTGTTATCACACAAACGAATGAATATCGCGCATAAATACATACGGATACGCGTGCGAAAGCTATTCACGGCCAAACATAGCGAGTTCGTGCACTGCAAACACACGCCGCCGCGTACGCAATTACGTGTATTAAAAACGTATAAATATACGCGGTCGAAAACTTTGAAGTAAATTGTAATCACTATTGAAACCTCCAAACACGAAAAGATCTGTATCGGACGTTTTTAATAACTGTGGAAAACGTAACGACGCGGTTCGTGGTATAAATGTATAATACTCGTATGTACAGATGTCGTGTCATACGGAGTTGAATTTACGTATTCGACACGTACAGCGTGACGCGTACCAAACATTTCGAATGCACATGCAGTACGAATAACGACCCCGCGTGAGCAGTAAATCTTGATAACGTATTGTGTATTTGCTTTTCTGCACCGAAAATGTATAATAAACGAGTCGGTTAGGGAATGAATGAAAAAACACAAAAAAAAAAAAAAAAAATGAGAGTGTCATGGGCGACCCTCGGAAGATGTGAAAACGATAGGGAATATATGTGAGCTTAGGAATATAGATTTAATATGTAGAATTTGAAGTAAATATCGTTAATTTAAAAGACATGCTTTCATAATATTTGTAGGTTAGGTTTAAAATGTTTTAAGAATTAAATTTGTTTAAATTTTATTTTCCGGACACAAAGTGATATTCAATTCAATTATATATTTTGAATAATATGAAAGTAATAGTTGACTGAAATCATAAATAGGAATGGAAATTTATGTTCTCAGTTAAAGCAAAAATGAAAATGTATCAAATAACATTTATTAGAAAAATATATATATATATATATATTTATATAAACAATGAACATGTAGAAACATGTCAAACGAGCGTTACGCGAAAAAGGTAACGCTCGAAAATTTCACTGCCCAAACGGAAAGGACTGAACGCCGTATAAGATGTTTTCACGTCAAAAAATTAATTTTCAATAAAGTCTTTGGGACTGGTTTTGTGTTTCTATATGCGATTTTCAGCGATGAAATGCACGTTTGCAAATTTTGAGGGCGAGTGTAGAACCGCGGTGAAAAGAGCACGTTTAAAACGGAGAAATGCACAGTTCTATTACTATGAGAAATATGCTCGAAACGTGCGATATAACATTTCATATATTAAACCGAGACCTGTTGTCTCGAAACGAATTCTTATGTCACCTGACGTGAAATACGGCTTGGCAAGATTGATATGCAAATTTCAAATGCATTGGCTCCCGAGCGCTGTTCATAACCGTACGTGAATGAACGTAAAAAAAAGGGTTTCGACGTGTTATCGCGGTCGTTGCGGTCTGCACGCATACGCGCGCGTATGTGTGTGTGTGTGTGTGTGTGTGTGTGTGTGTGTGTGTGTGTGTGTGTGTGTGTGATATCTAATGCATACGTCCGAAACGAGTTTTGGCCAGTGTCCACACACACACACACACACACACACACACACACGGTATAAATATTAACTATTATACGAATAGATCAGTACGCGAATTTCACGACAGTCGCGTTGTTTATACACCCGGTTATCGGTATAATACCGGTACCAGCTCAGCGCGCATAGGTCTACGAATATATTACGCATAAACGTTGTTTTTTTATGAATGGAAAATGCCGAAACGGTAATTGGTTATTATTTTATCGACTATTAAAACGTAATGATATGTTTCCGGCGCGAGAGTCATTTCATTAAACATTTTTACACAGATTGGCCGACGACGAGTGCCGCGTTTTATTACCCGATTCAAGCTCGCCGCCATCTCGACAAAATAAGATTTCCAACGATAATTCAAAACTCGCGCTCGAACGATTTCACAACGACTACGCGCGCACACACACACACACACACGAATGCATGCGGTCGACTAAGGATTTCCTGAAATTCTTTAATATTATTATTATTATTATTATTTTACAAATCCATCAATTATATTGTTCTCTTGAACTTAACCGTCGGAACCAGTTTTGCGAACACGGCTACCGCGCGGACAAACGATTAAAGAAGAAACGGAGAATTCACACGACTCGCGGCGGCTCGGGGATCCTCTCGCGCGCGCGTAATTATTGTTTTCGCGCTCGCGCGACGCGGACGAGTTGCGACCCGAAGACTTTTACGTAACCGGCCCTGTCGTCACGATCAAGTGAAAACGGAGTTTTGAAAACGAAAAATCATTAGACCTGTCTAGTAGTAGTAATAGCGGCAATAAATTTGCCAACCCACGGGTCAAACGTTTGTAAACGCTTTTTTCATACGTCCGTTGTGAAATCTGTTCTTTGTAAATTACTAGGTGAGCACATAAAATGATAATAATTGTAGTCTGTTCGTAAAATCAACAACAATGGCGTTTCTCCTCCCTCGCCTACCCATAGAACGTTACGTTCGACGGGGATTCGGGGGTGTTATTACCTATCAACGCCTTAGAGGCCAGAGCACGAATGGGAAAAGAACCGAGACGCGACCTCCCCCGTTTATTTAAAAGGTGAGATATTTTTTTACTACTTTGTGATACTCGATTAAAAACGATTTTGGTAAAATTTAAAAACGATTCGACTCGTATGATTAGCCTAAAAAAAGAAATAAAAACATAATATCGCTGCAATGCCACTCGTGTCGTGACGTTGTCGGGGAGCATTGTATAAAGATTCCCTAAGAAAGGATTTATAGAACGATGTAATATAAAATATCATTTGCCATACAATTTCATATAAAAAAAAAAAACGTAAACAAATACAGAAATTTTTTTTTTAAATCGACAATTGGAAATATGATTTCGCGTAAATACAATAATTGGTGTTATAATTTACACTACTTCTATGACAAAAAAAAATTAAATTAAATTAAAACAAAAACGACGGGTTTCTCTAAAGGTACGGTTTTCTATCTGCGACTGGCTGGTCGCAACTATTGAACGCTGCGTGCCGACTGGTTTCCTAAATGCGACTTTACTTTGCGGCTGGTGTATAATATAGTTTATTTTATTCCAAAATTTAGTAGAGTACAGACGTGTTTAGTTTATAACTTTATATTTTAATAATCATTATTGTTATGCCTTGTGAATTTTACGAACTGCGACGGAGGAGATTATTATGAATAATAATAAAACAATTATGTTGAGCTGTAGTAATTTTTATAATTAGAAGCTAAATAAAAAAAAAAAAAAAAAAAAAACAATTAGTCTTTTATTAGAGGAGGAGGAAGAAGATGATGAAATGTATAATCGATCAAAAACCAATAAAAGAAAAAATTGTTTGAATAATTATTATAATATAGACCCGTCGTAATCTACTCGAAAAATAAACTAGGTATCGATCAAAACACGCACGCGATTCGTCGACAACACAACCGCAATCGGATCACTACAGTCGCTATCCGCCACGACTATTTTCGACATGCGCATAGGAAACCACTGTTTTAGGTTTGAATATACGAAGTAAATCAGGTATTCCACAAAGACGTTTTAATGCGTTTGCGAAAAAAAATTCGTAAAAAACGGCCAGAAAAATGGCGAACAGTAACCGGGTTTCTTCACTACGACAATGCGCCTGCAGCCTATTCAGCGCTGTCGATACGTGAATTTTTGGCTGATAAAAAAATGCCTTTTGTCCCGCACCCTCCCTATTCTCCTGATTTGGCCCCGTGTGATTATTTTCTTTTCCCAAAACTAAAATTTGCACTCAAAGGACACCGATTTCAAGATGTCGAAGAAATTAAACCGAATACGGCAGCAGAACTCAAAGTCTTAACTTCAGAACAGTTCCAAAGGACTTTCGAAAAATGGCAAGAACGCTGGGACCATTGCATTTTGTCGAGTATTTTGAAGGAGATAATATCTTTAAATAATGTGTAAATTAACTTTTGCATTTATTAAAAATAAAATCCCGGTACTTTTTGAACAGACCTCGTAGATCAGTAGTTGCGACTAGTCGTTGTGCGTTCAGTGGCATGCGGCCGGTCGCAGATAGGAAACCGTACCGTGACACCTTCCGGGGTGGACGCCCGCGGGATACAACAGTCTCGTTAAGGTACGTTTTCCTTGCAGCGTCTGGACGCGGCGTCTAGTCGCGGCGGCTAGTCGACGCTAGACGCCGCGTTTGGACGCCGCGTCAAGACTGTTTTCCAAACAGCGTCTAAACGCCGCGACCACTTCATTTTTTTTACAAATACTCAATCAAAAAATGACCAAAACCAAATTTCTCGTAAATTTTTTTCTAAATTACAAATCGAAATCAGGAATTAAGAAAGCGTCACCAATCAGTCGATCTTTATAGGAATATAGATTGATCGCAATAAAAATGTAGTTTAGATGCACGATACATTATCTTGTATAAACTTCATGTTGTATAGTATAAAAAAATGCAAATTAATAAATATATTTGAAAAATATATCCTTATTCTTGGGATGAGAACAATCGTATAAAACTTTGTTTTTTTGAACAAAATCTATCAAAATTTCGTCCTCCTCAGAGGAAAATATAAACTTTTTTGACATCTTGACGCTGGCGGTTGACGCGATGCACTGGTCTCGACCGGTGTTGACGCCAACCGCCGCGTCAAACGCGCTCATACGCCGCGTCAAACGCACATAGGAAAACGGACACATAGAAACGCATTAGACCAGAGACGCGGCGTCCGGACGCCGCGACCAGACGCTGCAAGGAAAACGTACCTTTAGTCTGTGGTCCGAAACGTTTCGCGGACCGACTCGACCGACGACACGCGATCGCATAAATCAGTCTCACCTAACCGGCGTGCGTCTATTATGCCTGTATAGTGTTGACGCGCGTTTCGGTCGACGGGTACGACGACGGTGTGCAACGGGTCCGACGTGCGCCGGGCCGACGACACGTACAGCCGACGGCGGAATGTAATCGAAACGTTAATTGTTTCGAGTCGCTTTTTCACCACTACCCGGCTGCGATGTTAACGCCGTCGAAGATTTTTCTTCTTTGAGAGTGTTTTCGGAGGACGAGGCGCCCCTACGCGTGTAACGTGTACCTACGTTTTTTTTTTTTTTTTATTAGCTATTAGTAAATACTATGATAGCTCAACATTAACAATTATATACGATAAAACATAAAACATTTTTTTTTTTTTTTTTTTGGTTAAAGGCCTTTCAAGACCATCCCATCTCACACCCGTTCCTCCATCCTTCTCTATCCATTGCTCTTTCTTTCCAATTCGTTCCTCCTCCTAGCGATTGTACATCCTTTTTAACTAAATCTTCCCATCTTGTTTTGGGTCTTCCCAGCGGGTTTTGTTCTAATACTGTTCTAATTAGTTCATTTTGGCTCCTCCAAGCGTGGCCTGCCCATTGGAGTTTTCGATTTTTTATCACTTCCGTTATGGTTGTGTTTTGGAATAATATTTCTAGCTCTGTATTCTTTCTCCTTCTCCATTCACCGCTGTTGTTATCCTTAACTAGATTTTCCTCAATATCTTTCACATTAAACATAAAACATTACATTTATATATTATACATACATATTATATAACAAAGCCAGCATCCAAAATAAAGGAAATCACTGATTTAATGGCGGTAGTGGAATTTGTATTGAGAATGGAGTAGATATTAAGGGGGATATTGAGAGTTTTAAGTATGTTTACTAAAATAATGCGTTTGGTTTGAAGGGCAGGACAGTCAAAAAGAATATGAGATAAATCACAGATACGCATTCATTAAGACGGAGTGTGCATAATGGTGAATCGTTAAGGCCGAGTTTGAAGGAGTTACTGGGAAGAAGGTGATGCCTTATACGTGCCTGTACCTACGTTTTAACGGACGATTTCCATTACGGAAAGCAGGGTTAACGATCGATTATACTCGTGTTAAATAAATAATTCGATATCGTGTTGTAAGACGTCGCGTAGTTATGTGCTATATCGTCCTACGCAGGACGTTCTCGCCGGGTTTTCCGCACAAAAACTTTGAAAATCATCTCACGTCTGACGAGTGCGACGCGTCTTTAAAAGGCACTCCCGCAGCAGCCGTCTCGTTTTCAACGATTCGTCTATTGCAGGGGTGTCCAACCTTTTGTGAAGATTGGGCCACATCATGCGAGTAGAAGTTGTTGTGGGCCACATCCATTTTAATAATAGTACATTTTATTTATAATTTTACGAAAACAATTGGTGAGTAGAAATCTTTTTACGAGTTGTTACATTTTATTTATAATTACAAGGAAAATAAATTAAAGTAAGGGCCATATTAAAATTTACGGTGGGCCGCATGCGGCCCGCGGGCCATGGGTTGGACACCTCTGGTCTATTGATTATTAATATTATACAGTTACACGAGAATATCGCGTAACTATTTTTGTTTTGTTTTTTTTTTTTTGGATAATATTTGAAAAAACAAAAATGTACGAATTCCAAGTATAACTCACCTACAACACGAAAAAAAAACATTGTGTTCAAAGCTAAACATGATTCTGGAAAATATTAATACGATTTCCATACACAAGTAATATTTTGTCTCGATGACAAATCGTCAACGAAGTCAATGTGTAAAATAACTTCATATAGATATACAATATATATATATATTTCAAACTATTCCTATTCTGGCTATTCCGCGCACACCCCTACGGACAGGATTCGACTCGTGTACCATCTGTCGCATTAAATGTGTTAGGGATACAATTCATGTGCGTCGTTAATTTTAACGCAAAGCTGAATTTAAATGGAAAATTAGATTTTCCGTGTGATTTATTGTCCCTCAAAACTTTTGTTTCGATACGACACGCGATTTTAGAGATTTTATAAACGGGGCGCGAAAAAGTCTTGAAAATTGACAAATCGAAATAGGAATTTCGGCGGACGATATATGACTCGTATGGTGTATTTAGATTCGCATTTAAATTAATATTCACCAATTCGAAATCGCCGACATTTTTCACCTCAATTCGTTGACACGAGTTTTTTTTTCTCAAAGTTTGTACGAAAAAAAACTGTTACATAATATAATACAGGCGTGTGTGTGTGTGTGTGTGTGTGTGTGAGTATATATATTATATACACACAGACACGTTTGTTTTTGTGCACCATATTTCTGTGTAAAAGATTATGTAATTCGAACATAAATCGAGATAAATGTGAAACGTTGCACAGCGCAGAAACTTTGTATCGATATTAACTACATGCGAAATGATGTATGTGCACAGTCGAGGAGACGACGAAAAAAAAAGCGTCAATGCGTATCCATTTTCCGAACGTGTGTCGCCGGCCGTTAGTTTTTCGGACAAAAAACAAAATAAAATAATGACAATAAAATATCTATTACGAAAACGAAAGAAGAAGTTACTCGCGCTTTGTTATACTATACTATAATACACGCTGTATACATACAGAGCGTGACTTCTCTTTAACAGAAGACACTCGATAAATTTCAATTTTAATTTTTGTTTTGTTTTTTTTTGTTTTTTTTTTTGTTTTTGTTTAATTTGATTTTTATCCTCGATTTGAAACTGTAGCATAAATAAAACTGTACGTGCAGTTTGCAAAAAAACTGATTTTTTATATATTTATTTATTTTTTTGTTTTAGAGACTTGAAAAGTTTTTGAGATTTTTCAAACGGCAAACTCTTATTCATATTCTCGTCGGTTATGGAGAGAAAGACTCGTTTTTGAAAACGCTGGAAAGTGGAAACCAATAGTTCTCGAGATATAACGTTGGGACTATTTGGAGTGCTAAAAACGGTGGAAAATATGTAGTGATGATTGAAATCACGAGCAACGGTTTCCAGTGCTGAAATATCCGACATGATACGTATTATCACGTAGGACTGTTGTCGGACGATTATTTATAACGCCGAAGTGTGCGTGCAAAACTGTCGACTTGCACTGAAAATAACGCCGAGTTCACTTTTTGAGTTTCATCGCGATACACAACAGTCATGCACTGAAAAATTTCATTTTGTCGGAGCACAGATGATATTACAATATTGTAGACGTGACCGCGAGAGGAAATATTAGAAAACACAAAGAGAAAGACAAATCGTATTTATTATTTTTTTTGAAAGTAGAGTACTATAGAAACATATACTACGTTTATCGTGGTTGTTGTCACCGACGTCGTGCGAACACGTTGCCAGTGTCCAGTACCGGCCGTCAAAAGGTCAAGATTTAAGAGACACACGCGGGTTTGACCATATTTTGAAATTTTTCTTGCTTTCACACGACACATTTTTCGTTTTTAAACAGGATTTAATCGCGATTGTCCGTGATCATCGCGGGTACACGTCTTGGAATGAGTGGGATTTATTATACGTTCGCGAATCAGATTTTACGAGGCGACTTTTGAAAAAATATTCAAATTAAAAAAAAAAAAGAAAAAAAAACATTATTTATATTCGTTGGTTCGTCTAAATAAAACGAGATGAATGAAATTCATCAGAAATAAACTGAAAAAAAAAAATCACAAACTATTCATTTGTTCGCTTCTAATTCGTCCCGCGGGCTTTGTACAAAATACATTGTAATAATGAAATTTCACCGCATTCCGATTCATCCTGCATAATGCACACTGATTCGCATGAATACTCGTGCAAATACGTTGCGAATTTCGTGCGGACGAGACGGCACGGTTCGGCCAAACGTATTTGACAGCACGCAGCAGCGCCGGGTTCAGGTTAATCGCGACGTAGTCCGACTGTGGCATTCACGGCACGAATAAAACAAAACAAAAAAAAAACCAAAAAAACGTTCTTGAAAAACCGCGTATCTACGCGCGTGCCACGTGTGTGTGTGTGTGTGTGTGTGTGTGTGTGTGTGTGTGTGTGTGTGTGTGTGTGTGTGTGTGTGTGTACACGGGCGCAGGTGCGCACAAATGGCGGCGGAAAACTGGCTAAAACAAACAGCGTAAAAATGATGATAAATTCCCATTGTCGTCGCCGCGGAGGTAATGCGTCGTCTTGTCCGTACGCGATCGTGTTGTAATGCGTCCGCGGCCGCGTGTAAGTCGAATCCCGCGTGCTGCAGGCACACGAACCGCGTCGTGTACGATTTCCGTTCGTCCGGCGACACCGTAGAGCAGGGGTCCGCAAGTGATCTCTACTGGAGTCCGGAAAACTGAAATAATACGTAAACGGGGTCCGTAGAAAAAATAATTTATTTTATTACATTATTCAATGATTTTTACAAAAATGTTTAAATTATTTGTAGAGTAAACGTGCCTCATTATATGTAATATGAGAAATCGCATTTCTCGTCTATGGCTAGTTACTCGAAATTGGGAACTCTCGTAGAACATCTAATACGAGATACGTCTCCTCAAGGCTCAAGGTTAACTTTGTTCTTAAAATTGTTTATGAAAAAAATTGTTTTACGAAACGACGCTTTTTTTTTAATAGTCACGATGGAAATTGAAACAACGTACTTATTAAATAAACTATCAAAGAAAGACATGTCGACGGTCCAGATCAGTGCCTTCCGCGGTCCGGATTTGGACCGCGGTCCGCCAGTTGCCAGACTCCGTTCACGTTTTCGGCACGTCGACGAGTCGAGTCGGAAACGTGTCCGGTGATTGGCATATTTGTCGTGGATTTTCAAAAAGCGCTCGGGACGCCTGTCGTCTTGACGTCGACGCCGCGCCGCCGAAAGCGAACGCAGAACGAGTTTTGCCGTTTCGAAAATACGTTTCGTTCGGTCGGCGGGGTTATTCGACGTCGACGCCCACGCTTCGGGTTCGAGTTTCGACGGACGAATAATTTCATCAAGCCGACGATCCCGAATCCGTCGAAATAAACGTCCGAAGCGATAGCTAGTCGTACGTCATGAAATCACGCTCAAAGATTATTCGAGAACGTACCCCGCCGTCACACCCCGTGTACACAGGTGGCTTACTTGCTACGGCTATCAATCACGGCGCGACGATGTCTTTTACCGAGCCACGAGCGTGTCGCATCTTCGCTTTGATACGTTTCTCTCAAGTATAACCGACCACCGTTGACGGCGTTACTGTCAAACCCAATTTCTACCGCCCTTGTTCACGTGGTCTTTCCACCCGCGTCGCGGTCGCCTCCAAGGCCACTGTCCCTCCGGTTCACCGCGGTGTTTGACCGTCCGAACTCGCAGAGCTCCCTCTTTCCTCCTGCACGTGCGCCCTACCCGTATGGAGTCAATTTTTTCCCCCGCTCAAATCGGACCTCAGAATCGTCCACGATTTTACACACACGATTCTACACGTCGTGACCAGAGGAGGATTCGTGTCGATTGTTTTCTTTTGAGCGTCCGGAGTGCTCGGTCCGCTCAGATTTCCACGCCGTCCCACAGCCGACTTGAACGGTCGAGTGCGACACGGCTCGCGTCCACGTACTCTGACGTTTTACGACGTCACGACGAACTCGCGACGGACCTTGGGCACCTCGCGCGGCCTTGGCGGTCGGACGCGGCGCGTAAACAATAACTGCGCGCACGGCGGCGCGGCGGCGGCGTCGCGGGGCCGCGTGTGCTCGCGATAGCCGCCGCCGTCGAAATGTTTACAAACACGCGGCCGAATGGAAAAACGTCGAAAACTCCAAAACAAAAACGGTATCGGCGAGTCGACAAACGACGATAAACGCGATAAAAAAAAAAAAAAAAAAAAACGTAAAAAAAAATAATTAAATAATAATAATAATAAAACCGAACAGAAGAGGAACGAGTGGAAAAGGAAAGATTAAAATTGAATAAAAATAAAAATAAATTTAAAACAAAAAAAAAAACAAAACACAGAAGCGATACGCGGCGCCTCGACGTGTTTCTTCGGTATAAAACGGAGCCGCGGCACGCGCAGCCGTCGACACCGGTGTGCGAGCGCGACGCGAGTAATAAATACCGAACCGAAGTCGGAAGATCTCGCGTTTTTCACCGTTTTTTTCTTTTTTTTTTTTTTTTTTTGTTCGACGGCCATCGTTTCTATTTTCTGAAAACGAAAAACGAAAAACGAAAAAAAACATGTCCCGTTTCTGCGCTGTCGCGTTGACCGTGGCCGCCGCGGCCGCCGCGACGGCCGGCGACTTTCGTGCGTCTTCGTCGCACCCGTCCGCGGCGTCCACCGCCGCCGGACCGCGGGCCGCGCTGGCCGCGTACACGCTCAACGGGCAGAACCTCGAGTGGCCGTGCGCGTCCACGCGCCGCGTGTACGCCGACACGGGCCGGTACGTGCCGCGGAACGTGATCGCCACGCGGGCCCAGGTGTGGGCCAACCGGGCGTTCGTGCTCACGCCCCGGCTGCGGCCCGGCGTCCCGTTCACCGTGGCCGCCGTGCGCCTGGACTGCCGGGACCGGTGTTGGCCCGCGCTCGCGCCGTACCCGTGCTGGTCGCTGCACGACGAGGGCGACGCGGCCGCCGTGCAGAACGCCGTCGACATGTACCTGGACCCGGCGGGCGTGCTGTGGCTGCTCGACACCGGGCTGGTCAACACCGCGGAGCAGCCGGTGCGCCGCGGGCCGCCGCGCGTCTTCGCCGTCGACGTCACCACCGACCAGGTAAGTCGATGTCGTCGAACGACGTGTTCGGGATTTTTTTTCGTTAACCTAACGCGGACCGGGCGGTGGGATATGAAAACGTATTGGGTCCAATATGCGACCTACACGCCGATTTATGGTTCAATACGTGTAAAATACAAATAATTTTAATTTTTAACTAACCTTTTAGATTCTGAGTGAAGCGAAGGATCTTATGGTTTTACAATGATGTTTATTTATTTATTTTTTTTCTGTAAACACTTTTTCGTATAGAAATCCTTGTCCAAAAGTTTCGTCCAGCAATTTTTTAGATTTGAAATTGAACTGAGATGGTACTTTAGAGAGGTCATTTCCAAAATCTTCATAGTTTTTCCAGTAATCAAGAATAACGATCGAAAAACTGAGTAAAAACGGTAAAAATCCGCCGTAAACGAGATTTTCACTGTTCAGATTTTAGGTATTTAGTCATAAATCGAAAAGTATTGAAGCTAGAAACTTGAAAATTTTATCCAATATCAAATACATACTTTTTTATATTGGACAACATTTTCAGAACAATTATAGCGCTTTTGACTTAAATATAGAACTTTTAATTTATCAAATTGTTTGAAAGTTTTTATGTAATATAATTTTAAATATTTTACAAAAAGTTCTGAAAATTTAATATGACCTTACTCATATACCTACCTAATTATCCTAACTAAAATTCAAAAATCGTGAGTCAGGATTTTTTTTTTATACACACTTTAATAAATCATTATAACTCACCAAAAATTATACAAATAACCGTAAAATACGTAAACAGTATTTAAATAATAATATATTATATTACACTGAAGCTTTGCTCAGAATCGTTGTATACTAAAGAAATGAGTCATCATTTCTTTAATACTTAATACATTCATCACCAATATCTTGTCCGAGGACCAAAGGGACGAAGGACGAACTTGTACCACCATCATCTCACTTACCAGCTTTTTTTTTCATTCCACTTCTCAGTGTCGTCAATAACTATATATGTGTTGTTTCAGTCCGTATTGTTATGAAACGTATTTTTCATATTAGTCAAAAATGCATCAAAAATGGTTTTTTGGATTTTGACTCGATCTCCACCACTCTTCTCGGAGTCGTCGATCTAGTAAAGGAGACGCCCCATTTTTTTTTTTGATATTATATTAGGATTTCATAATTATTCTCCATAAGCCTTCAATTTGTCGAGTGTGTGCTCCTGTTTCCGGGTCGATAACAAATTCTGAATGGTTAACTGTTCGATGAATATATCCGTGATGATTTAATGTCGAGTACGTTCTCCATTGGTCACTATAAATTGTCGTTCCGGTTTTTATTTCATTTTTAATAATTTGTAAAAGAGTTTCTCGGTCCCGTTTTTCTACTATAAAAAATCGCCGTTCTACTAATAAGTCTGGCCGTTTTCAACAAATTCCAAATACCCATGGGCCTACTATACGGTTCCCATAATTTTTATATGTACGTACTATTTCATTGCTGGAATGAATGGAATTCAACGCTGTAATCGACCACGGTTATACTTCCTTTTATCCTGAAAAAGGGATTCGTCAATTTGGACAGTACAAAATAAAGCTCAAATAAAAAAATCACAAAACGAGCGCACGACACATACGAACGAAATCGGAACTGTACTGAATGAGGACAGTAAAGTATTATAAATGATTGTAAGTAGGTATGCCTATCGGAGAACAAAAATAAAATAAAATAGTTTTATTCATAATGACAATTATCGCGACAAAGAAACCTGTAGATAAACTCAATCTTATCGGTAGGTCGAGTAACATTTGTAGGTCGCTTATTGGAATATTACCACGTATTGTCTACATCAGTGTTTCCCAACATTTTTTTTACTCAACGCCCCTTTTAGATTTTAAAAATATCATACCCCCCCCCCTCCATCAATACGTTTTTTTCAAAATATTGACATTTTGATTTTTTCAATAAGCTATTTAATTAAAGAAAAAAATATAATTTAACATTTTAACGCTACAATCTAGTTAATTTAATATTTAAACGACTGCCCTGAGGTCGATGGTTTCCTGCTAACGAAATTATATCTGGCTCAATAGATGTCAGCATCAGTCTTTGAATCTCATCTTTCTCATATTTCTAATTTGTTTCTTGATTTCGTCAACAATTGTTGTACCACACTAAAGCCTTTTTCGACCAGGTATTTTGACGGAAAAGCCATAATGAGTAATTCCACTTCTTTCCGTAGTTGATGGTATATAGATTTTCGTTTGAGCTAAAATCGACTATTAACCATTGAGTTTAAAATCGATTTTAGCTTCTTCATTGTGCTTCACTTCGAATAGTTCTTCTTGAATCGACGGTTGGACATTTTGTGTGTCTGTTAAAAATGGATTCAATACCCGTTCTGGTATAATAAAGTCGTTGATATCCTTAAATCTTGTATTCGTATTATCTTTAAGGGATTCAAGGTGTGCACAGTAAATTTCCAGGTCAGAATCTAAAATTTGTTTTGAGCTTGATAAGTTAGAAAAATGATTCAGTTCACGTCGACTTATTTTTTCTTTAAAAACACTTAATTTTGAAATAAATGCACTAATAATGGACTTAGATTTTATAAAATTAATTCTATCACCTTACAGATTTTTATTGACTTCACTAAGTTTTTCAAAAATATCTGCTAGTTATATTCGTCTCTCTTTTATGTGATTCATCGAAAATTTGTTTATCAAGTGGCTGCAGAAATTCCAGTACAGTTTGAAATAAATTATCATTTAAATAATAAACAATCAATTTTAAACAATAAAAATGCAAATGAATGAGCGCCCCCCTTCAAAATAAAAAAAGCCCACAAGGGGGTGGTAGCGCCCACGTTGGGAATCACTGGTCTGTACCATCTGTACACCGATCGTTATCGAAACGAATCGAAATGATAACGATTCACATAATTATTATTCATTGATTTAAATGTATTATTCATACGAAATACTTAAATGTCAGTTTACCATAAATAATGCCTCCATCAGTACTTATGTTTGCGAGTAAAACTAATGCCATGGGGGGATCTATCCTCCATGCCCCCCCTCCTCCGTGAGAACGCTCATGATCATTGACGATGATGATAAACGCCGCGACCGTGTAGCGTTCAGACCGGCGCTCGGATCGGGGGTGGAGGACGTGTGGGGATAGAGTACCCCGACTGATTTTTCCAAAAATTTACTGTACCTCTGCTGTTTTGTTTTTAAGTGAAACTCGTGGGACGGTAGTACCGTACGAAACAATTTTAAATCATTCATGTTTTTTTTTTTTTTTTTTTTTATTATCGTTATTATCAAAACGTACCCAAAACCTATTAATGTTTTTCGCGTCACGGTTTAATTTTTAATTTATACTATGTACTTACGTATGTGGTGTACTATTAGTTATCAGTGTTATCGATCAGCGTTGCTTTAGAAAATGTTAAGTCTTCTTTTAACTTTGTCGGCGAATTAAATACACCGTGTTGTATTTGCCAATTTGAAACTACAGTCTATAGTAAATAGATCATAATTTTTTACAAAAGATGAATTAATTTAAAATGATTTAAAAATATTTGATACATGGAATACGTTACATGCAATAATTTAAGTCAGTAGAAATATTCAGGTAATGATAATTGATAATTAGTACAGTTCATTTTACGGAGGTTAATGACATAATTTATTATTACGGTATAATATTGTGTTAAAGTAATGTTTTGTGTATTATCACTATTAAAAAATTTAGGATGAATTATTTTCATTTCCATTTAAAAAATCGATACCTAAGTAATATGGACGTTCGTTTCAAAAGCCATTTTGTATTTAAAATAATTTATTGACAAACATTTGAATGTGGTTTCGATATTAGGTTAATAGATGCGATTTAGGCGAAAACATCCAACATCTGCAAAAATCATACTTTATGTATTTTATTTTTTATAATGTTTATTTCGATGTGGTCAAAAGGTTGCTCAAAAGGTTGCCGACCCCTGGTTTACACTGTCAGACGGTATTCTATAGGTTCATAGTTTAATGTACTGCCAACTATCGAATATTTCACAGTTTGAAACACTATTCGAATAGTTCGAATGACTATGCGAATGGTACCTATGATGAAAAAAAAAAAAAAGTAGTGATGGGCGAATACGAATAGTTTACATTATCGAACGGTTTTCGATTAGCATTTAAATAAACTATCGCACATCCGTTCGAATACAACCGAACAGTAGTTTTTTAGTTTACACAATCGAATAGTTCGAAAAACTATCGAATATTTCATAGTTTGCAAAACTATTCGTATAACAGTATGGAATAGTTCGAATGACTGTTTGAACGTTACCTATATTCGAATACAATCGTGACTATTACATTACAGTGACTGATAATATATTCGATAATACCCGTCACTGAAAAAAAGTTCCGATTCGCCGACAGTAAAATATAATACTTTGTCCGGCGAATAAAAAACTGATTTTTATCGGATCCCACCGTACCCCGACGTACAACAATAATAATAATTTGTTATGCCACAGTTTACAATCAATATTTTGAACAATATAACATAATTTAAACTTTGATGACTTCATTATTTGTTGAGACATTAGCCACAGTACGGATCACGTTTGCGTATTGTTTGGTTTACCATAAAATTACTTCCATTCTCATT
This sequence comes from Therioaphis trifolii, assembly GCA_027580255.1. Taxonomy (NCBI): domain Eukaryota; kingdom Metazoa; phylum Arthropoda; class Insecta; order Hemiptera; family Aphididae; genus Therioaphis; species Therioaphis trifolii. The sequence continues at coordinate 12,352,070 of CM050406.1, read as the reverse complement.
ACTGCGTTATATCCAAGGCCGGATTAAGCACCTATTGGGCCTCAGGGCTGAAATTTTATATGGGCCCTTTTGACAAAACGTGCTTTACAAAGCCGCTCGCAGAACGATACATTTTTTAAACTATTTCACAAATTGTCAATAGCGTTATAAAATTATAAAATTAATAGATATGTACAATTTATATAAAATTACTAATTTTAGTATGATAAAAGTAAGTACAAATTTTCATAATAACTTTTAAATTTATAAACAATATACAACAAATATCAAACTAAAGTTAATATATAAAACAAAAACTATTTAATTAAATACATTTTTTTTCTTGAAGCCAACTCTAGTACATCATTTAAGTCTAATGATTTTAACAAATCATTCTCAGGATACAAAATCATTTGTATATTTAAGTTTTCTTGGGTTCAACTAGTTCTATACTTATTTTTAATTCTAGTTAATTTAGAAAAAGTTCTCTCCGCAGAACAATTAGCTACAGGAATTGTCAAATATATTTTTAAAGAAGTAAATATACAAGGAAATACCTCTTCGAGTGATTGATTAACAAACCAGGCAAATAATTTAGGAATGTCAGTTAGATCAAAAGAAGGTTGACAAAGCCTCCAGTATTCTCTAAATTAAATAAGTTCATTCGCTAAAGTAAAATCTACATCATTTTTATACTTTGAAATAAATGTTGAGACACTCAAATCAATTTTTTCATTAGATGTATTAAAATGTGTATGGGCTTAATATTGTTTTGGCCCCTTTCATTTGGGTACTCGAGAGGGCCCCGGGGCTACCGCCCCGGCTAGACCCCCCCTTAATCCGGCCTTGGTTATATCGATAATCAAATTAAACATTAATTGACTCGTATCACTATGTCAGGCTGAAAATCGAATGGTCAAAATTCCGAACACGACCCGATTAAATATATAATATTTACATGTCCGATGTAATTTAAATTGTATTAACTAGGTAATATTTATTCTCGTTTATATGAAACATTCAACAAACAATTATTACTCGCTTTATCAAACTATTTTGGTTGTTATTACTGATTTTCGTAACGTTAAAATTGCGTACGTTCGTATGCCTTTGTAAAACAACTCATTAGCATGCGGTGTAGGCACACAGTGAACAGTAATATTGTAATGTTCATACATTTAGTCGGCGAACCTATATTCGACCCGGTGATGCGTTGGACAGGGCGCGACGCAGTCGTAGGCGGTTTTCATTTTTTTAAACCGATGCGAATTCGGGTTTGGTCGTGTCGGTTTCGGGACGTTTTATTTCGGATACCGAGTGAATGGAAGAATTATAATATGACATATACAGTAGAAACCGTTTATAATGACGTTCAAGGGACCAAAGAAAATAGGTCATAACAACCGGTTGTCATTATAACCAAAATGACGAAAAAAAAAATTGTAACTCCAATACATGTTAATATTATTATTTATTTATATAAAAAAATTGTATTTATTTAAAAAAATAAAGACAAAAACATTTAATGATGTGCATATTATGTATTTAAATTAATTTGTTCAATTATTATTTTAAAAAATCTGTTATTTTAGATTGAACTTTGTTTGTATAAAATTCACGCTCTACTGTTTTTTCTAGTTCTTCAAAATTTATCATTGAACTTAGGTTATTCAGAGCCATATAATTTGTTAACAGTTTTGCTGCATTGAACACTGAATGAATAAATAATAAACTTCGTCGGGAGTATCATCAGTTTAAGATAAAGTAGCCTTAGGTAAAGTAAAGTCATTATAGGTAATATTTTTCCAATACAACCAAAAATAACCGTCATAACATCCGTACAGTCATCATATAGACGTCATAATAACCGATACAAATTAGTACATAAAATATAGGAGTTTTGCCGGGACATTTAATCTAAGGTCATTACACCCAATATGTCACTATAACCGGTGCAATTATAAACGGTTTCTACTGTATATGTAGATTTTTTTTTCCTGAAAAAGTGGAGACACTTTTTCAGCCGGAAAACTTTGTTCGACAAATCGGCAACTCCATAGGTAAAAGTGTCATTTACATGATACTCCGAGGAGTAATTTTTCTCTGCCTTAAAAGTTTTTTCCGATCGCAAGGAAAAACTACAAAAAATTCAAGCAAAAACGATAAAATGTGACGTTACGAGATACTTTTCACTAAATCGTTTTTAGTTAATTACTCAGAACTTTCAAACTATTAGTGCTCGAAACTTCTATGTCGATAACAATTTTTATATGACCTTAAAAAAGTTTGGCTGTTTTCGAGCCAAGTATGGAACATAAAAAATATCAAATTTTTTTTTTATGTTTTAATCTAGTACGATAACATTTTTAATTCTTTATATTGGGTTATAAAATTTAATACGACCCTGCTAACATACAATACTTTCCTAATGACATTAATTATATTTTAATCGTTATTATCAGGATTTTTTTTTTATAAATTGTATTAGAAACGGACTGTTTTTACATAAAATTCCTATTTAAAATTTTGACTTGAAATAATAATAGTAGATCCATTTTTTGATGGTATTCGGGATTTAGAGAAAAAAATTTTTTTTTTTTCGGTACCTCTAAAATGTTTAACGGATTAAGAATTCAAACCTAAACGGGTTTTGAGTACCAAAAACTCTACCGATGATAAGACTTGAAACGATCGAATACGTGTTCGGTATACATTGTACTGAAGCTTAGCTCGTAATCGTTTTATTAAAGAAATTATTTATCGTATCTCTGAAATTGTGTGCACCCATCACCATTATGTTATCCAAGGACCGAAGAAACGGAGCACGAATACTTTCACCACCACTACCTGGCCGGCATTTTTATTTATATTGATGAGTGATGATGGGCACGATATGACAGTATAGCAATAATACGCCTTTTAAGTCGATCTGTAATGAACAACTTTCATGATTGTCGAGCAAACCTGGCTTTACGTACGAACCATAAACAAAAACGCGACGTTCTTACGCCCGAAAAGGCGTTATGGCTTCTAATTATCAAAATTACAGGCAAAGATGGCCTATATAAAGATGTGACGTATCAAGGACAATCGAAAGCCGTACACCTATAATATTCTACCGCAACGAACACCAAAATACTAGAGGCACTTCGAAATAAGTCTTTTCCCGCGCAGTACGCTGTACGTGACATGATATTTATTTATTTGTTAACGGGCTGGGCCCTAATCAACAGTTTAACATAATACAATAATACATCATTTAAAATAATTAATACAATGACACAATTAAATTTATATAAGATAATTATTACAGAATAATAAGTATAATAATGATAATAAAACAAATATAAAAATATATAATAATAAATGAATCAGTTTTGATGAACGGTGCTCTCATTGGCCAGCCGCATCATGCGGTCTAACGGATTATTTCTGCCATAATTGGTATATATCGGCATAATATTGGTATATTATCGACTATCCAGTTCAAGACTGCAACAACTCAAAAAAATTGAAAAATGAGTTAACTACGCCATTTTTTTCAGTTTTCTATAGTAATTTCACTTCAAGAACGAAATAAAAGTTTGTTTAATTATTGACCGCTAGAGAGCTCTTATTTCGTTTTATAATCACATCAATTATATGTGATCACAACTCATCAAATTAATCGATATATTTATATGATATTAGAAACGACGGAAACATTAATTAAAGACCTATGTGTATACCAAAAATTGTATTCCTAGTTATTATATTTTATATATTACAATTGACCAAACATTCATTGATTTTTCAAATCGCCCTCCTGAAAAAAGTTGTTTTTTGAGTTGTCGCAGTCTTGAACTGGATAGTCGTTATCATACGTCTCAATGGTCCCGTTCTGTCGGCGCTCAAATTTTTTTTTTTTTTTTTTTTTACCCAGAGGGGATGTGGATTTTCGACTGGTCACAAACTCGTGACGGGTTTTCCCTCCGCTAACTCTTTCCGGTTGGTTTTTGATTCCATATGGATACGCACCATCTCAGATTTAAATAATTGTCCGTATATGAATATAATGCACTACATTCGTATGTAATCGTCTATGTCAACGGTCGGCAACTGGCGGACCGCGGTCCAAATCCGGACCGCGGGAGACAGTGATCTGGACCGTCGACACATCTTTGTTTGTTTGTTAGTTTTTTTTTTCGTATGGCATGATTATCCGGGAGTGTAGACCCTAGGGTCTACCGTTCGGATGCCGGTATGGCAGAATTTCTATTGGGGCACCCGTAGGTTTCTGCCATGCCCCGGAGTGGAGGATGGCAGTCTCTCTCCGAAGACAGTTGTTTTCTGTCCAAGTAGAGAGAGACGTTTGTTAGTTTAATAGTACGTTATTTCAATTTCCATCGTGATTATTAAAAGAGGCGTCGTTTTGCAAAACATTTTTTTTTTTTATATATATAAACAAGTAGAGAACAGAGTTAACGGATGTTCTACAAGAGTTCTCGATTTCAAATTACTAGCCAAAGACGAGAAATGCGATTTCTCATATAACATCACAAGGCGTGTTTACTCTTCAAATAATTTTAACATTTTAGAAATAACTATTGAATAACGTAGGTAATACATTTTTTTTTTCTACGGACCCCGTTTACGTATTATTTTAGTTTCCCGGACTCCAGAAGAAATCACTTGCCGACCCCTGGTCTATGTTATAATAATAACAACGTACATTGTAATCTTAAATCACGCTTAAAACATAGCGAGTGCTGCACCATCTGATTTTACGCTATAGTAATCCGTAGTGATACAAACATTGAGTCGACGGTAGTTTTCCTCCGGCAAAAGCTTTACCGGGCGCTCGATAGGTGTATACGTTTAGAGCAAAACGATATAATATTTCACCTCGGGTAGATTAAAATATGGTTTTGAGCTCGGTAATCTGATCTGTGGCCGTTTAAAATTTACCGTACATTCGACACAACTTTTACGTATTGTAGGCACGCGACGGGTCCAAATGTTTACGACCTTACGAGTCATTCATTCGTTTTGTTTCGAAGAACCTATTTTGTACAGGTCCAAATAAAATATTCATTATAATATACGGCTCCAGATACTTTGATTCCACGTTTTGATCAATTCGTTTTTTCTCTCCGTCAACGTCAACGGTATCATATTGTTTGTTCATATCGTTTTTAAATTCAAACACAGTAGGTTTTAGTATTTTAATAAGAAAAAAGCTACACGCTCATCATAATATACAGAGAAATCTTTTTTTTTTTTACTATTGAAACTTTGTACGTACAATAATTATTGGTCTCTATAATTATTTGAATATCGCATTTAAAACTAAATGTACGCTTGAAAAGTCATTGAAATCATAGTATTACTTAATTTTAACGTAAAATCTAACTTAATCTGTCAACGATGTAGTTGTGTCGAAGAAAAATAAAATTTTGATAAATCGTACAAAGTCGTTGTATTGACAATGACTAAAAATTTTCGTAAAAATAACTCTAGAATATCTTACGCGTAATAATTGTGCTAGTTTTTTTTTAAAATTTTTTCTTAACCAATTCATATCGGCCATTATATTCTTAACATTCGGCTACTTATATACTAAACGATGAGACGGAGCGTTCGAATAAATAATTGCAAACGTTGCAATACAAATTTTGTATTTTTTAATTGTTCCGATAAAACGAGCTCAAATCGAGTGCTCTTCTAATATATATATATATATACATCGGAAAAAAAATACAGCTAAACCGACAACGTATTTCATTATTTTTTCATTTTCGAGTATTATTGTTTTTAAAACGGCTTTTCGGCCACTCTATTATAACAACGACAATGCCGTTGTGTCGCAGGGTTTCATCCACGATAGAATATAAGTGGAATGGTTACTGCAACTTGAAAACCCATCGAAAACGGGAGAGTCCCGTTATTATAACTGTATAACTCTCTCTCTCTCTTTCTCTCTCTCTCTCTCTCTCTCTCTCTCTCTCTCTATTTCTATATCTCTATACGTATGTGTGCATACATATATATTTATCTATAGTCATATCGCGGGGACCGTATCGCAATTGAATCTTGGTAGTTAGTCGGTCGATCGAAATAAGTGTCTCCGTCGCCGCCCGCTCGCCTTCAACCCTACCCCCCGGCCTACCACGCAACCCCCCTGCCCCGATATTTTACACGGGGTGTGCGTTGTATATAATCTGCGGCCGCAGTGTCGCGCGCGTAAAAGGATTTATCCGGAGTACCCTAAACCCTCCTCGCGCGCGCCTCTTTGTCCCGTAGCCGCACCCTCCGTCGACACTTTCAATTGACCCCCCGTCAAGACCAGACTACACGACCGCGCGCGCGACAGTATAATAATAATAATGATATCTGCCGCTTGGCCGCCGAGCGTGCAGTGGAAATCGCGTTATTGCCAAAGCACACACGTGCGAACGGCCGCGGCACGGGGACAGGCGAAACTTATGTCACCGTGATTTAGCTCATCTCCGACTCTCACGTCTGTCTCTCTCGCCCTCCTCGTCGCCCGTCTAATGCACCCTCACCATATGTATACGCTATACAGGGTGTCTCACGGAGATAAATTCAGTGTGATTTAACTCGCGTGATTCGTAGATATAAATTCTTTTCTTTGTTGAAACACCGATGAAATACTTTTTTCAAACTTCTTCTTACCGAATCGTATAAAATAAACGGAAGAAGAAAAAAAACGTTTATGTTTTTAAAATTTGAAAATTTTAATTTGTAATAACACTGTACAATAGCTTCTATACGCAGCACTCGACTCTGGCGCTCGTACGTCCTGTTAAACCATATTGATCCGATAACAAGAACGTGACAAAATAAACGTTCATAAAATTACAAAAAAAAAAAAAATAATAAAAAATCAAGTGGGTAAAAAAACAGTGAAAATAAAAACCGAAACGTTCTCTCGTAAAACCGTATAGTTACATATTTTTATACACACGGTGTTTTCAAACCGAAACGTCGGCACATAATCCGTGAAAATAAAAACCAAACGACAAACACGAGAAAATCAAAACGTGTCCGTGGCACCGCGCGCCCTGTATACACACCGTGCATATACGTGACTCTCGTCGGCACGGCAGCAGCACGGGGTGATCGGCTTGTCGGCGGCGGCGTTGCACGCGTCTCTCCCTCGTCCCCCCGCGGCGTTTCATATTCTCCCCTATCGCCTGCAAAACGGCGGCGGTCAGCACGCGTGTGTGTTTTTGACGCGACGCCGCGGGTACCGCGGTGACGGACAGTGGCGTTTCCGCATTTCCGCAAACATTTCCGGCCGCGGACAACGTCGGATATTTTTCGCAGACGCGTTAGTCTGGTCACGAGGGCGTTCCGCGATCGTAATTCGCCCTTCGGACCGACTGCGTTTACGCGTGTATTACACGTGAATCGCTAACTGCAAAAAGGGGACACGTCCGTTTTTATCGATTTTGATTTTATTTTCATTTTGCATTGAGCACGCGTAAACACATTGTTTACTGCAGAAAGGAGACGAATCCGTCTGTCCAAACGCTAGATAAAGTCTTTGGAAATTTCGGTTTACCAAAGAAAGGTTATATTATAAGTTATTTAGTTTTTCGTCGTTCCTGAAAAATTAGGAAAATTGTACTTGTCTCTTTTTTGCAGTTGGCGCTTCGTGTACGGTCGATCGACCGAAACTTCCGTACTATACGCGGTTAGGTTAGTTTAGGGCAGTGGTTCTCAAACTGTGCTCCGCGGAGCCCTGGGGTTCCGCGAGAGTAGTCTAGGGGCTACGTGGCTCCCTGAGCATATCTGTATTACTTAAATTCAAATTATTAAATTATTATTAAATTTCTTAGTACCGTTTTTAATTTTAATACTTATATTCAAAAACCGAATATCGTAATAAATTAGATGCTGAAGCAGACATGCAATTCAACTCTCGTCTATGAAGCCAAATATTAAAATACTGGCCAGTAAAAAAGCCAACATCATGGATCACATTAATATTAAAATTTATAAATTACTAAAATATTTTGATTTTTTTTCTATTAAATTAATAAAACAATTTGTTTATATTCGTATTCTACAGAAAAAAAAAATAAAAAGCAAATCATTTATAATTGACATAATTTTTTATGAATTATTGTTGTCTAAAATAGACATTTCTGATTTTTGGACTCCGTAATTTTTTTTTAGGAAAATAAGGGCTTCGCGAACAAAAAAGTTTGAGAACCGCTGGTTTAGGGGTTAGGTTAGTTTTGGGGGTTTACGCCTGTAGACACTTTATAATTCGCAGCCTTTCCGCCCCTAGTAAAATTTTTCATAAACTTATTTGAAATCACGGTATAAGAAATCAAACACACGCGGTATGAGCGCATTTTTTGCTATACCTACGTGCGTACTGGTTCGTACCGTATTGTGTATGTGCGTAAAGTATGTATGTTAGCTGTTTTAATATGAAAAATAGCCGTTTAATTTCGAGCGAGCGGACGTGGTTGTTTACGTGTCGTATTGTAACACTCGATCATAAAATATATATGATTTGTATAAAAAATTAATTAAATTATTTTATAAAAATTAATTAGTCAAAAAATAAATCGAATTTGATTTCGTCGAATAAAAAATCAATTTTATAATGTTGCAAAGAAAAAAAATCGTTTAAATTTGCCGCCCTCCAAATGTCACCGTTCTAGGGCCGGGCTACAGGGCCTGTTCCTAAATACGCCTCTGCGTTTCGCATGGACGTAGGGGCACTCGTAATAACACGACTGTCGTGCACAGGCGCACTGAGGGAGGGTTTTTCGGAAATCCGAGGGTCAAAACGCGTTAAACGGCGGGTAACGGCTCGACGGGTAGTTCAGCTCGTCATCGTCACGGGCATAGAGGATCGACCGCGGGGACTGACGGTAAAACAAGTGCGATACGTCGTTATCAATACATAGATTTTTTTTTTGACACGGAAATACGCTGCAGTATCTATGACAAACTATTAAGTGTCGTTATTATCGCTCGTCGCAATGTCTACGGCCTAACAAACGAATACAACACTTTTGTACACCTTGACATACTCAAAGAGGTTAATTTTTTTTTTTTTCGTAATCCATGTTTATATTGCACAAATTACACACTCTTTGTATTTTAAATCACATCGTTACAAGAGTTTAATCGATCATTGTAGATTTCAGCAATTCAAATTGTTAAATAATTCATTCGAGTCGTCATGATGGAGACACGTATTAAAAAGCTGGTAAGTGAGATTGTGGTGGTACAAGTTCGTCCTTTGTCTCTTCGGTTCTCGGACAAGATATTGGTGATGAATGTATTAAGTTTTAAAGAAATGATGACTCATTTCTTTAGTATAAAACGATTCTGAGCAAAGCTTCAGTGTAATATAATTTCTATCGTATACATTATTATCTTGAGTCACGATTATTGATATTTTTTCGGTATTGATAGTGTAGTATAAGAGTAAACTTGTATTACAATTTCAGAACTTTCTAACAAATACTCAATATTTCATTAGAAATAAACTTAAAAGAAATCAGACAATATCGTAAAAAATCGTACAACAATTTATTAAAGTGTATATACAAAAAAATCCTGAGTCACGATTTTTGAATTTTTGTTAGGATAATTAGGTAGGTATATGAGTAAGGTCATATTAAATTTTCAAAATTTTTTGTCAAACATTTAAAATTATATTACATAAAAACTTTCAAACAATTTGGTAAATTAAAAGTTCTATATTTAAGTCAAAAGTGCTATAATTGTTCTGAAAATATTGTCCAATATAAAAAAGTATGTATTTGATATTGGATAAAATTTTCAAGTTTCTAGCTTCAATAATTTTCGATTTATGACTAAATACCTAAAATCTGGAAAATCAAGGAGATTTTGGAAAAATGACCTCTCTAAAGTACCATCTCAGTTCAATTTCGAATCTAAAAAAAAGGCTGGACGAAACTTTTGGACAAGGATTCCTATACGAAAAAGTGAAAATTAAAAAAAATAAACATCATTGTAAAACCATAAGATCCTTCGCTTCACTCAGAATCTAAAATTTAATATTACACAGTTTTTACTCAAACTGAAATAAATCAACTATAAGATATTATTTAATTACCCAAGACCTAAATTTATAACTTTGAAATGTCAAATTAAAAACATAATAAAACGTTTGAACGAGTTACCTAGAACTTTTTTACTTTAACAGCGACGGGTAATTCAGTTTTTAATATTTTTATTATTTTCTCCACGTCGGTGTACCTATCTCGTTCAATAAAATATTATTTATTGCTTTTCGCATCACGCAACACAACAATATATCGTTTTTACCCGCGAACTCCAACTTTAAATATCATACTGTACTCGATGACCCGGTACCCGTGGCTCGTCTTTTTTTTTGGCCTTCACAACAAATGACGGTCACGAGGATATTTTGGTCGGTAGTTATGTCGACTGGAGAAAAGATGACTGATATAATATTTTAAACTATTTATTTTGGTATGATTAACACGTATTGGTATTTCGAACTGTACGTTTATTTTTATTAAAACGAAATATATTTTTACCCTCTGTATTGCACAGGGGCAATGTAGTTTTTTGTTTGTGAAGCGAATTGTAGTTTAGGCACCTAGTTTTACAAATCACTCCGTAAATACGAAAAATCGAATTCAACTTCTTTACGCGTAGTACATCCGTACACACTCAATATCGAATACTGTTCTCTGAATTTCTCGAAATCATACAACATTCGATTGTAGTCTATAACTAATAATATAACAGTATAACCTCGCTGTTGAGCGAGATAAATAATTGTGATTTATGATGATGGCTATTTCTTGTAGCTCACGTCGTACCAGTTTCGAGCGTATCAATTGTTACCGCCACGGTCGAACGCTCTTTCGGTGCAACGAATAGAGTTATGATTAAACTTTGAAAGTGAACGGGACAACACGCATTAGGAAATTATTGAATGAAAATAAGCTTTGGAGGCGAAGCAGATCCATCATAGAAGTTAATTGAAAAAGTAATCGATTAGGATTTTAGAAAAAAAATCCGTCGTACGAGATTATAATATAATAATTATAAAAGTATTATTATAAAACGTTGTTTGATTTTTATAATTTATGTTTTTCATAAGTAATTGTAAAGTAACATAGTTTATGTATCGTATCGAATGCCATCATATTAAATATCGTATTTTTTTTGTTGTTTTTTTACAAAATAACGCGATAAATAATAATTTGACGAATAACATCAAAAATCAAAACGTACGAATGACCAATAAATAAAGAAGGCCTCCTAACAAATTTCTGGACGGCGACGATCAGTCGATCGACGCGTGCTCGTATCTCGACCCTCGGTCTCGCCGATCGGACAGCGTCAGCGCGTCGAGATTCATTCTTTTATCGGAGCCATGGATATTCACAGCTGATACAAAGCTGTACGGCCTAACGTGTTATTGCACGGCTGCGGTTATCGTCGAATTTTCAGGCGTGTGTTTCCTCCGAACTAACATTTACTCCGGATCACTGTGCGATCACGAAGAGAACGTGATCTTTCGACACTTTCTCGATCGACGGTTGAAAACCGTTGTGAAAACACTATTTTTTTTGTAGGTCATATCGGCTCGAATAGCGAGCGATTTTTCGGTCGTACCAGGAACGAAGCTCGGACGTCGCGTTACGAATTATTCGGTCTCTTACCGAGTTGATTGCATCATCTGTTGATCGCTCGGCATCCGTTTCGACCGAGCACGGGCGGTGGCGCATTTGGGGATTTTCCGCCTGTAGACACTTTCCGATGCGCCGTCTCTCCCTCCCCTTCGCCTCTCATAAAATTGTTCACAAAACACATTCGAATCCACAGTTTGAGTAGCTGTTTGATTTCGAGCGAACGGACGCACGCGTTTACGGTCCGAATCGTGACCGTAAATCATAAAACTAAATGATTTGTAAAAGAATTTCTCTAGTCGAAAAAACAATTCGAATTCGATGTCGTCGAATGAAAAATACTTTTTGAGATTCTGTAAAAACAAAAAAAATTTTGAAATTTGCAGTCCTCCAAATGTCGCCGCTCCAGGCCCGGGCTATCAGGGCCTGTGCCTAAATACGCCTCTGAGCACGGGTCCTGCCGCCGAGTCGTGCGACGGGAGAAACAGCGACGAGAGAAATGATAAAACGCCGTGTGTTCGTCGAGTGCGAAATAACTTTTTTAACGACGTGTACACCGTCGGCCGTTATCGTGCAAAAATATTATAATAAAAAAATGAACCCACGTCTGGAGTGTGATCTTTATGCACGGAAAGGAGTTCGTACGGTGCAATTGTGTATAGTGAAAAGACTCGACGACGAGCGGGCGTCGCGACGGTAGATCGCGTAAGGACACGCGAAGGACTGATGAAGCTGATTATAGTAGTGGAAGGACCACGGGGAAAGCAGTGCCGCGTCTTGAGCACACGGTCAGCAAACAATAAAAGACCAAGGATGCGTCTAATACGTGTAAATAACGAAAAGAAAAGCGGTCGACGACAAAGACCGACCTTTGCGAACGAGAGCGGTGCAGAGAGAAATATAATATTATAAAGTTATGCGCCTATCACGTGCGTTTACACGAAAGGTACTAGAGCGGAAAAAAATCTGATTATTGTTTTTGCGTTTACTATATTTTATATTATGATCTATGTGTGTTTTTGTTATTTTGATCGTTGATTGGCGTAGACATGGGCGCCGACTATTGGGGTGCTGCGGTGCTCAAGCACCCCATGAATCATTCTATGGGGTGCTCTGCACCCCATGAAATAAAAATATAGAGCAATACGTAATTTAATACGTTTATAATTTTTTCGTTGTATAATATTTATGGCAACAATATATTTTGGATGTTTTGATAACTCGTTCCTAACATACGTACTATATGAAATGAAAATAATTTTATGTATAATAATTAATATGTATTTAAAAGTTTTAATATATGAAAAAGGTCTCATTAAATAAGGTAACAATTTATGTTGAAAAAAATTATTATTTATTTAAATTGACATTTATTAATATCTAAGGATTTTAGGCACCCCGTGAAATTTTGGAAACCCGGCGCTCATGGGCGTAGACATCTAATGAATGCACGATACCAAACGATGAAAAACAAAACGCATCACCAGTGTGGTGATTAACGTAGGGTGACCATGTTAAAAAAAAAGCAATAAAAAACCGGACAAAAATAATTTTCACGGGTTTTTAAATAATTTTAGTCAACATTTTTTATCTCGAGTTTTAATCGTGATAAAAAACACAATTTAATATGACTAAAACAGTATCTAATAATATGTATTTAATAGTATTTATATTATTATAAAGCAGTTACAAAACTAACACATTATTTTTAATCAATACATACAAAATAAATAAATAAAAATAGTAGTTGCTTATTAAATTATTCAAACTTTTTATAATATTCTCAAATATTATATATTCCTGGACTCACTTTTCGTAAAACTTTTTTATTCATATTGATTTATATGATTTTTTGGACCACATGTCTACACATTTTAAATTTTCATCTTTTTTCGAAAAACTTATCAAATCTAATAATTCGTGGCGAGTTGTGTATATTGTAGGTAGGTACCTATATAATGTAAACGTATTCACAGGTTTATAAGACTGACTAAAAAACAGTAGATTTACTATTGTATAATATCAACACGCACAGGCGCGGATCCAGAAGAAAAACTCGGGAGGGGTCATGTTTTATAAAATAAAAAATTATCGCCACTTATGCTGCTATAAAATTCAAATGAAAGAAAATGTACAATAATTTTGTATGTACCTACTATATTTATATTATAATAGAGCAAAAAAAAAAAAAAATTAATTATGTATGTAATAATTGTAAAATAAACATAACGTTAAGACCTAAGTTTAAATTCTAGGGGGTCATGACCCCCATGACATCCCCCCCCAGATCCGCCACTGAACACGCATTGGTTTATTAACTGATTTTTCAACGGATCATACATCGATACTGGTGTTTGACTCGATCCGGTATAATATGATGTTTAGACAGAAGTACACGACCATAGAAGATACTACTGATTATCGCTGTAATGGGTTTCCACTTACTCGTAATGTAAATCCCGTCGATTCTTCTAATTAGAGTGCAGATTTTTTTTTTTTTTATTTAAAAACGTAATTCAATCGGATGAATAGGTAAAAAAAAAAACCGAAAGCAGGCAGATCCAAGAAACTAGAAAATGTTTTCGTTTTATGCATATAGTTTATATATATATAAAGTTTTATATATAGTTTTTATATATACAATATGTTTATATAAAAGTGTATTTTTGCACATCTCGGATAAAAAAAAAAAAAAAATAATATAATAATAATAATAATAATGATAGTAAAAATATAAACATTTTAACCGACGCGACGAGTTTTTATTCATTTTTTTTTTTTATTTTATAATTTTTACGATATTGCAACTAACTAGGCTAGGCGATGTTTACAATACGCGAAGTTATTATTCAATCGTACAAAGCGACGACGTCGCGACCTCGTGCGCATTCGACCTCCGTGCGACGCGGCAAAAATGTTATTATATTGTTAAAAAGCGCTTAAATTCAATAATAGATAAATAAATATTTAGAAACGCGTAACGTTCGCCACGCCGCGCCGTCGTATTGCTGATTGCCGCTTCGTGATTTCAGAGCTGAGGAAAAAAAAAACAACAACAACAAAAACACGCACTTTATCTCGTAGATAGTTCGCAGAGTCTGCGTTTGTGCGAGATAACGGTATGGGTAAACAACGGTGGTCGTCGCGAATAACAACGACAACGATAATAATAATATTACGTATTCAAAACCAAACTTTTCGCGTTCTGTCCGATTTGGATTTCCAGTCTGGCAAGGTAGATAAATATCATGTGCGTGTACAGAACAGTACAACAGGCGTACGCAGACTCCGATTTCCGGTCTAGTATGAAATAATCAATGCCTTCACAATGCCCACTCGGAAACTGCCTTTTATTTATTTATTTATTTTGTACAACGATCGCGATTGTTATTGTATTAAACGGAATTATTAACCGTTCTACTCGTGACTTTTAAAACGGTTCAACTCGAATTATTAGACACGACATATTTGTATACATCGTATTTGTTCCGCACTTGTTCCGCCATAACTAAAGACCGGATTTATATTCTCTTAAAATACCCAAAATATGATGCTAATATTCTCTAAAAAACCTTCAAATATTCTCATTATATTCTCTCAAAAATTTATAAAATATGCAAAAGTATTCAATAAACATCATTAGGTATATGCTTTAATATGCATTTTAAAAATTGTTTTCCGAGATTATTTTAATAGTGAGGTATTAATTAGGTATTAAAAGTTGCGTATTATACCTAATGGAATACTATTGCACCTTAGTAAGAGTGGGAAATAGGGATATAATATAAATATAACAGTATAATATTAAAACGTAAAAACAATTATATTATATTATATTCCTTTGGGATATTTTAATTAAAAGTTGTGTTATCACTAGAGTCCGGATTTGTATGCACTCAAAAAGTCTAAAATAGTATGCATTTATGCATCTAAAAACTTTTAAATATGCACTTGATATGCTCTGATTTGTTTTTAATTATATGCAAAAATATACTCTAGCCCAACATATATGCATTTATTTGCATAATTTTTATGCACTTAATTATGTTTTTGTTATTTTTTTAATTTCTTTCATAAATAATAATTCAACTAAATAAGATAGGTAGTTTATTTTTTTGATTGCAGACATCCACTTACAATATTGGTTGAGGAATAGTAAATATTTAAAAATGTATTCAACAAATAAAACAAATATTTTAATTAGGAACAGTAAAAAGTAATATACAAAATCATATTAAATCCTCTTATAGCATTTCTTTGGTTAATATTTTTGAACAAAGATACAAAATAAAGAAATTAAAAAAAAATACACGGTTTTATAAACTTTAATACTTTAATAGGTACCAAGTATGCTTGAATATGCAAACATTTTAAAATATGTCGTCATCTCTGAAATATGCATTTATATGCAAAATAAATTTTTTTCTATGCATTATCTGTTACACAAATCGTCCACATTTCTTACTGTCATCGAACTGCATTCACTCATTACAAATATGAAATTGCATAAAAATCCGGACTCTAAATTTATCACTTAAGTCACAGTGTGAAAAAATAACAAATATCAATATATATTAAAACATAATAAAACAAAACAAATTTTTAAACAATAGGTAATCCTTAAATAGTAATTATTTAAGTGGTTTACACTTGCATATGAAATTGCACTGAAGTAGCTAGGAATACAAAATAATAATACATATATAACATTTTCTTTTAAATATTCCTTTGGTATATTTTAATCAAAAGTTAAAATAACTATAATATACTTATATACTAATATAATAGTTAAAAATAAATAGAAATTTTTTCTCGAAATTTACGAAATATTCCAAAATATGCTAAATGGGTTAAATATTCTCTGAAACCCATGAAATATTCTCAAATTTCTCAAATATGCAAAAAAATTTTTTTTGTACGCATTCAGAATTGAACGAATCGTCCACATTTTTTATTCTCATAAGACTGCATAGATCCAGTAACGATATGTAAAAACATATAAATCCGGTCTTTAGCCATAACTATCAAAGGTATAGTTGAAATAGTACTCAACGTGTAGTTTAAAATGTGAAAATATACGTTTGGTTTGTTTATTCGCGTTGTTATTGGGCAAAAGAGATTTGTCCGTAACGGAGGGAAACGAGATTTTTTGTGTGTTTATTACTTTTGAAAAACGCTTCATCGAGTAGTCCAGACTTGAGCCGTTCCAAATTTTAAACGACGTGAATCGCACCTGCTCGTCTACTATTGATACGCCATATTGATTGTCGGGCGGGTCGACTCACTGTACGTACATACCGTGTAATCGTGTGAAGAAATATATTATTATTTTTAATGACTTAACTCTCAATTATTACTATCTCTGTGCATAGCCGTCGCCAGAAAACTCGACTCGGTGGCGACGGTTAGGTTACCCATCGATGATTGTATTTCAAACCACAGATAGACATAATAATATTTTTAAATGTCGTCGACAGTCGATGGTCTATCAATGGCGGATCTAAAGCTTATTTAAGCGAATCGGTAACATGGATTCTTAATTAACAACGACGTAACTGAAAACGTACTGAAATTTTTTTTTGTGATTTGAATTTTGACAAAATCCGCTGTTTTAATCAAATTTCATATGAAACCGATTCTTCACTCGTAATCATTTTATTGAAAAAATGATTTATCATTGCTTTACGATTTTATACATCTACCCCACTTTACACAGCACACGCAAACAGAATGTACACTAGATTAATTATTATTGTGCAACAAGAGCGACTTACCAGATTTTCTTTATATACATCAATGAATAATTTGAATAAATAATTCTTATTATCTAAAATAGAAAAAGCCTAAAAATTAACACTTCAATAATCTACGTATTAGTGAGTAGACATCTGTTCTAAAAAAAAAAAAATTGCATATAAGAAATAAGTTGCTTTTTCATTTTAAATGTTGTTCAAGAACAGTATCACCTGGTCCTGGTGATATCTTAAATTTGAGAAGTTTCCTGAAATTTCCTTGATTAGTAATAGATATAGTCTATTTGATAAGATATTCAAAAGAATACCGTTTTTTATCATTTATTAAGTTTGACGTAATAAGTTATAACTATGAGTTATGAATTGCATATTCATTATATCATGCGGCGCTATAGTTTAGGTAACAAAAAAAATCCCTAGGGGAGGTTTGGGTGATCACCACGTCGCTTCCCCCTCAAATCCACTACTGTGGTCTATTAAATGTTAAACGACTGGTTTAGCGAGTCGACTGCAGATTATTAGGCAGTAAGTGCGTTCGGAGATTTTTGTCTCGTGTTAATTTATTTTATAGAACTAAAAACAGCTGTGTAACCACATGTTATCGGTATGTAAACGAACCTAATGTCTCATGATTTATGTCCGGTTTTTACTCACGGATCGCACCGAAATTTTAACCGTGCACACGACCGCACAGTGGTCTGAAACGTTATTTTAGGCGCTCAAAAGTCCTATTCCAAATTTATCAAAAAAAATTTTAAAAAATGTTAAAACCTTATTATCATATGTTCCTTAGCTCGACTATAAAATTTTACAATCGTACATTTATTTTTACCATGTGTATAATTATTTGAACATGGACAATTGTACGTTTTATACGATTTTTTCGTTATTTTTAATGAAACTTTATTTTTTTATTTATCAGGGAAATATAATTTTTTTTTTTGAATTTTTTTTTTCATGTTATTTCCTATATGCGTATTAATTATATTAGACAGGTAAAAAAATATTTATTAAATTTTTTTTTTTACAATCCAAAGTTATTTGGAAATATTTTAAATTTTAAGATTTTGATTTTTTTCTGAAGCGTGTAAATAAAAATTACTCAATTTTACCCAAAATCTGATATGTACATAAAATAAAGAATATTCCCAGGATTTTGAAAATGTTATTTTTTTTTGCGTCCATAGGGAGTTATAGCGTACAGAAATTATTTCTGTAAGGTTTATCGTAATATTTGCAACAAAACATGAATTTTTTTATATTTCTTATTTTTCGTCCACACGTCATACATGTACATAATATTTCAATATATACAAATGTAGTGTATCTATCTTACTTATTTACCTATGTAATATGTTGTACATTTATATTTTTAAATTATTAAATAGGTAAATTTATGTCACGTATCTATATAATTTATTTTTGAAATTTTAAAAAAGAAAATTATAATTATTAATATCATATGTTTATTCATTTTCGTTTATTTCCATTTCTGAAAACGACGAATTTAATGCATTTGTACTTTTATCTGAGTACTCAGGAAACATAAATAAGTTTTGTAAATCATCACTGAATTTATTGAGGGAATTTCAAATATTCTTTTTGAGGTGTGGTTAAGAAGATCCTGCAATTTTATTTCACAAAAAGTTTCAGATACTATACAATTTTCAGGATAACACAATGATTTTGCTGCAATAATTGTATCGTATGGTGGATAGATATCAACATTATGTTGTTTCGCTGTTAATCTTATATTCAAATATTGATTTTTCGTTAAATCGTTTTCAATAAAAAATGCCAACGCTTCATCAGCCATAAGTGGTATGATTTTTGAAGAGTTTAATTTGGCGTGAGACTTCAAAAGATCTGAAGCTTTATCAGATGATGTTACCTCTTTAAAAAGTTGGACCATATTTCGCTGCAGCCATTGAAAATGTATTTCGTGAAGCGTAATGTATTTCAGGAGTCGTCATAGTAGAATTAGCTATCGAAATATTATTTTTTCGTCTTTTAGAACTATCTGCACATTCGTTAAAATTTTTAATAGGTCTACCAATGTTTAACGACGTTGAAACATTATTATTATTTTGGTTAGGTATTTTGAAGTATGAATCAAGCCATGAAGTATGAATTTTATTAAATTTATTATTATTCCGGCAAGATTTTGTCCATTTTTTTGATAATGCTAAAGAAAAATTTAATATTGCACTTTCTATTGTTTTAATATGAACACTGTTCCACTTCAAACCATTGAATTTATTTTGAATCAAAATAAACAATAATTGTCGTGTATTAACAGTTGTCACAGATTGCATAGAACATTTATTACGCACAACTTCATACAGTTCACGATTCAAAATACATTTTTTACGCTTATTGTTAGTTACGAGATCAACAGAAAATACGTAATAAAAATTACGATAAACCTTACAGAAATAATTTCTGTACGCTATAACTCTCTATGGACGCAAAAAAAAATAACATTTTCAAAATCCTGGGAATATTCTTTATTTTATGTACATATCAGATTTTGGGTAAAATTGAGTAATTTTTATTTACACGCTTCAGAAAAAAATAAAAATCTTAAAACTTAAAATATTTCCAAATAACTTTGGATTGTAAATAAAAAAATTTAATAAATATTTTTTTACCTGTCTAATATAATTAATACGTATAGAGGAAATAACATGAAAAAAAAATTCAAAAAAAAAATTATATTTCCCTGATAAATAAAAAAATAAAGTTTCATTAAAAATAACGAAAAAATCGTATAAAACGTACAATTGTCCATGTTCAAATAATTATACACATGGTAAAAATAAATGTACGATTGTAAAATTTTATATTCGAGCTAAGGAACATATGATAATAAGGTTTTAACATTTTTTAAAATTTTTTTTGATAAATTTGGAATAGGACTTTTGAGCGCCTAAAATAACGTTTCAGACCACTGTGGACCGTGACGATTATTCGATCTACGCGTGACAGCAACACGCAAATCAGCTTGCGACGATTCGACGACGCACGAGCATCAAAACAAACTCGACCGCCAAGTGTAGTATTGATAATCAACAGTCAACACTCATTGGTTTTTTTTTCCCTAAACGTTTTTATCTAATTTATTCGGTCGTGATTAACGTTACGTTTTATGTGAACACGTCGGCGAAAACAGCGAATAGTGGAGACCTCTACTATATATCGTCGACAGCCGAACGACATTCGTTGTTGATTTTTCGCGTTTTGGGAGATTTTTTTGTTTCTATCAGCCATCACTTCGCCGGGGGATTTTCATTCCTAGATCCGTACAAGTGCGTACGCGTAAGGCCGAGAGCCCACCAAAGTAACGTGACGTGTGACGAGGCAAGTGATATTGCAAGTAGCGTGCATTTAGCACGTTACTTTGTATCAAAACAATGTCATAAATAGATTTAACGCCAACTAAACTGATACGATTATGACTGATATGACAAATGTTACTTCGGCGTCTTTCAAATGCGGCGTGTTCCATTTTTCGCCACGTGCTATTTACCTTCTATATATAGTGACATTTGCTTTGGGAATAATTGTATGTTTATATATTTTATTAATTTTCAAAAGTATTACTAAAAATGAAACACGATCCAGATTTTAACGTGAATTTTGATTACAATTTGAACACAATTTTTTTGTATTTATTATTTCTTGTTTTCTCTTCTAATTTATTAAATTTTATTAAAACACTTACTTTAAAGAGATTAAAAAACGCTCTTCTGGTGAAATTGAGTCTCTAAAATTAGTATCTTTTTTCCTAATTTTTGAAGTAACAAATTAAATGTACTCGTATTCATTCTATAAAATGATTGGAACCGCTCTGGATGGGCATGAGTAATTCTTTGAATACACCAAAAACACTACGCTTCATTTTTTGATTTTTTTCAGTGTGGATGAACCCAACACTGTCTTTTTTTTATCATTTGCATTATTTACTTTAAATTCACTAATTTCAAAACACTTTCGTCGTCTGATGAAGAACGAGACTATTGGTGCTACTATATAGTTAGGTTGGGTTACTACTATGGTTATTAGCAGGGCTCGGGACTTAAAGCATTTGCTTATTTTTATGGTTTGTCTTATAATCTAGCAGAGTGCTATGAACATTCATGAAATATAACAACGATTTGAAATTTGAAATTTGAAAGTTCTTATTTTTGCTTATTTCGTTGGATTTAGAAAAAATTGCTTTCAACTAGTTTTTTCTGCTTTTCTTGCATATTTTCGAATTAAAGATGAAATGACGACGTGGGTTGACGCAAATTTATGTTTTTTCAATGTGTACTTGTATTACTACTCCAACTAGAAATATATTTTGTTTACCTTTTTATTCTATTTCCTCGTAGTTAATATACCCCAAACTCGTATTTTTGTTTGTTTTTGTTATCTATTTGCCGTGTCTATCGTAGCTGGCTGTAATTTAAACGTAACTCATTGGCGTGGGCATTCCCAAAATTTTTGTGGATTTAATAATTATATTATGATTTATGATTTATATTCTTATAATTTTTTGATATATTAAATAATAAAAATGAAGATTACTTAAAAAAAGTCATTCTGTGTTCGTCGTTTAAAAAGTCTGAAAATATATCACAAGAGCACAAAATATACAAATTTATTTTATTACAAATTATTGGAAGATTTTGAGGCAACGGATTACAAACATTTTTTTCAAAGGGGGTTAATCATTTTTTATTTTGCTTATTTTTGCTTATTTTAATGTTTTTGAGTGCTTATTTACGTGCTTATAATGAAGTATTTAAGTGTTTTTTTAAGCACTTATTTTGATGATTTTAAGCGCTTTAAGTTCCCGAGCCCTGGTTATTAGATACATAGGTAGGCGTTGTGTCACACCATACATCATTTTTCTGTTACGCGTTTGCTACATCACTTGCCATGTCATACGTCAAGTTACTTTGGTGGGCGCTCTCACTGATAACGGTCGTCGTCGTCGTCGTCGCCGTGCTCGCTTTTTAACGACAACCGGTCGCCGACGGGCTAGATAAGAATAGAAGACCCGACCGTGGCGGAAACGACGTTATTGTCGTTATTACATCGGTTCGAAAAAAAGCTTTTCTCTCGGGTTCCCCGGCCGTTTGCCGTTTTCATTCGATCGATATTCGGCGCGACACGTGTACGGCGTACACGGTTTATGTTGTTTCTCCGCGCGTTTTGCCCGTGCGACGACGGATTCCCACCTGCGTACGCGTAGTAGTTCGTTTTCTCTTTCACGGCTCCGGCGCGCCGTGACTTCTCGCGTTTGTTTTGATCGTATCTAATTTTTTTTTCATTGCGGAACCGGTAATTTGTTTGTAAGCCGAAGCGGAATAAAACGTAAGATAAACACACAATTTTTTATTTTTCATTCGTAGTTATTATTTATCACCACGCCGATTTATCGTTTTATGGCAGGTAATAATCGCCTCGGAGCAAACGCAATTTTTTTTTTTATCATACGTACACACGTAAAAAACATCTACATTAGTGTAAAATATGTTTCATTAAAAAAAAATGGAAAACAATCGTAAACGATTTAATCCGTTCTGATGCTGTCGGCGTTATTATTATTATTACTATTTTTTTTTATTCGTAAAGACAGATCTTCATAAGAATTTGTCACACTTTACACGCGAAGATTATTTTTATAATATTCAATTTAATGAATAATTTAAAAACAGTTTTAAAATTCATAAATTCAAACATAATTTGTTCGTGTATGATATTATAATATTTTTTATTTTCGTATTTATACATATTATATATTATATTATACGTATGCATAATATGTTTTCGACCTGGATACGCATTTTTTTCTCGCCGATTTCGGACACAAATAGCGTTTTGAGATTCGGAGGTTGCAGGGTTCTAAAATTCTCAATAAAACCATTGTGGAAGCGACAAACACATAAAACAAATTTCACATAGATAAACGTACTTATAATAAAACTGTGTACACGTTTATTCTAACAGATACTCGTATTTCATCCACTCGTGATAGTTGTATCAAAGTTTCATTATTATGACGATACAATATAAAATTTACATTATAATAAGCCACAAAACATATATAAATATACACCGTTGATATGAATGACTTAAGAGCAAAAAGTAACAACAGAATAATATTACAAAACAAATTTTTTATTCTGCGCCATTAACTACAATAATAATCGATAAGTACGAGAAAAAAATTTAGTAAACGTTTGGAGGGAACTGTGACTACCCTATTTTTTTTTGCGTGTAAGTGTCTTGTAACGCTGAGTCGCTTAACAACTATTAACTACGTATTTATATTTACGTAATTTTCATTCGTGTATTTGGCCACAATCACAAACATTTATAATAATATGATTCAATGACTTTCCGAGTCGCGTAGAAAATATTATTTGGGGAGGTACGATAGGGTTTAACTGCTTTCGCATCCCTTTCACTCGGTCCGTATCGTTTTCGATATGAATTTTTCACTAAGTACTTAATCGAATGGTGTAGAAGAGTAAAATCAATTGACTCGAACCAGTTGCAATACGAATTGAATCGATCAATCAAATAACAGTGTGAGAAATGCACGTGACGCGCGAGTCGAGAAAATTCGCGTACAGTCGCGAGTACATACTATATTTCACTCGTTAATCATAAAATTTCGCCCGGGAACTGTTCGCCGCGTGGATTCCGGGTGATTTAAACAGTTGAATATTTTAACAGGCCACAATGATATAATTAATGAACGGTCGTTAGCCGTAAATAATTAGGTGACATAAAAAATCACGGGACAGGTGCGATTAGAACGATCTTTAATCACGAAATATGATTACGCCGTTGTATTAAGGCGTCCGTGCGCATTCGGCGATGCTTCGCATTACACGGTAATAAATTAAAACGTAATGTTGCGCAGCTTTTCAAAACTGTGACGGAAGAGAATAGCGTAACGTCATGCGGCTACGAGTGATCGCACGCGACACGTGTTGTCGACAATAATTATTATATAACTCTCTGAAACTCGCCGCCGTGGAGGAACACGTCACGTTTTACTGTCAAAAGACAACGTTGCTTCTCTTTCCGACAGTGGTAGATTCGAGTATATGGTGGCCTCTAACAGATAAACAAGAACATGCATTTTTTCACTCCATAAATAACATTTTAATCTCATGCTTAGTAGTAGTGCCGCCAATTAACTATTTGTTTAATACATATTATAATAATTACAAAAACAATTAAATCGAGCAAAACCGTACATTTGGTTTATGAAAATTGCTAAAACTGTATTAATGTGTATATGATAAATAATAAAAAAACAGTAATGTTGTTAAGTAATTAAAATCAAATGCCTGAAACTTTTCAATGCGTGCAAAAAAGAAAATTTCAACTTAACTTTTTTTTGTTACACGTCCAAATATTGAAAATGATACTCAGTCACGGACGACCCAGGAACAACGGACCCATAATCTATTTGATCTATTTTGCGATATTACCGATTAAAATCATTACCGAATCGATCTAATGTTCTAATAGTAAATCGACAACGAATTGTGATGTAAACAACGACTTCTTGACGTACAACTCTAGATCTAGGTGTGTATTCACAATCGATAATCGACGGATCGCCACGATCACGGACGGCGCAAAAACCCATAATTACATAGAATCTATATGATATAACGTTTATTAAATGCCGTTTTAACGACAAAAACGCTACGGCACGGCGATACGGGATTAAATATCATGATTCATGAAGAATGTATACTGTATTTTTTTTAATTTTTCAATTTTCGTTTAACGTATAAACGTAAAATATCATAGATACGCAAATAATATCGTTGTGACGTAGAATACTTACGCGGGCCAGATATTTAACGATGGCGGGCCGCAGTTTAGCCACCACATCTATACGATAGATTCTTGACCATCGTTCATTTTCAATAAACACGAATACATCAAATTATTAGTTTAGTGAAAATTAAATTTTAAACGTAAAGTTCAATTTTATGCGTTCGAACGCCCGTGTGGAAATTTAAGTGCAGGTATAATTTTTCCTGCGTTCATCGCCAAATAATTACTGCAACATTGTGGCGGCCCCAAATTTCAGGCTGGACCTAGCCTCCCGGGCTGCGGCCCACTAAGCCCACCCTATACACCGGACCTGATTTTCGAATACCGTCCTGACGGTCGGTCGGACGAGCTCACGAGAGATACGAGAGAAAAAGAAAATAATTACAATAATGTCGTTAGATCAGAAACGATTCTCGGTCCGGGCGTCGTGATTTATGCACCGCAGACCAAACGCACGTGGTGATTAGTGAAGGAATTCCGTCTCGTTGACGGTGTTATAAATCGTTTTGGTTATTAGCCGCATGTAGGTGCACACGTTGTACACAACAGGCCTCGCGTCCTCGGTTTATTTAATCCGTCAAGCCATGACCCATTATGTGGTCGCGAAACAACAACAAGCTCAGGGCGACGGACAACATATGGAAATAACTTACGGTCCTATACACACACATTCGTTTTGTCGTGACCCCGCGTCCGACCCGTAACGTAAATGAATTCCGTCCGGTCGATTCACTTTTACTGCTCTGCGTTCGCACGCCGAAAGTTTGCGCGAATAACAAAAAGCGATTAGTGCTAATGTGTTTCCGAAGTCGCCCGATAAGTTATTTGCATTTGATTTTGATTTCTGGAACGTACGCGCGATGTGAGAATATTGTAAATCAATCACTCCGAACTCGTTCGGATTTATGACTAAATGGGGCTGACATCAGTGGTACCAAAACCCCTGTACGTTTGTGATCGATACTATCGACGGATCGAGGTTTTTGATTTCGGATAAAACTCAATGTAGTTTTTATAAAACTCGCGAAATCGTATGTGACGTAGACCGACGGTCAGGCTTAGAGTTAATCGCGAGTGATATCGATCTACACGTCGTTATGATTTATATCGTACCGGTCGGCGCGTGCCCAATATTTCATTTTTTGGGCGATATCATAACTATTAAACTTATTTTTTTAATTATTAATTATTGTCAATGATGTAATGAATC
Source organism: Therioaphis trifolii (assembly GCA_027580255.1). Classification (NCBI taxonomy): domain Eukaryota; kingdom Metazoa; phylum Arthropoda; class Insecta; order Hemiptera; family Aphididae; genus Therioaphis; species Therioaphis trifolii. Next base: position 12,325,608 of record CM050406.1, on the reverse strand, counting down.
GTAATATAAATCGGTTCCTAAAACTTTTGTACTTGAAAAATTAACGAATAACGTGTATACTTACCTATATAATCAAAAAACAATCCATACCTAAAAACTTTATTTTATATTTTACTGCGAGTATTAAAAATATTACAATTTTAGAAAAGGATTACTTTTGATAATACAAGAAAAGTATAATACATAAGTTTACATAATAAAATTCAATGTATATGTATATAAGAAATTATACTTCCGGCCCATCGACCGCGTATTTTCATTTCGTGAGTATATACAATGACAATGTCGAGGAAAAAGCTACACGGTTGATTACGAGGGGTGATTTGTATCCCCGAAAAAGACTTCCTCGGCGCACCGCTGTCTTACGACGTTTTTTCAACCGGTCTAGGGCGTTCTCAGGGGTTTTTTTTACTGAAGGGGGAATACGAAAATGTATTGCAAAGTAAACCGTTGGGACTATTATTTCATACCCTCTTCCACGTATATATCTAAAAAAAAAAAACATACATTAAATCATAACAAAAATAATATTTTTAATCATTCGTCGTATTTGAATGGTATTTTTTAAAGTTAAATGTACAAAATGACATCCGTTTCCTTTTATTTTTGATATAATACATCTAGAACTTTTTCGGGATCAACAATATGCACTTTTCTGTCGACGGCCAACTATGTTGATCCATTAAGGTGATATAAATTTTGGAAAACTATCGATTTAAAGTATTAAAAAATTCACTTCTCATACCTCAGTCACCAAGAATGTTCCTGAAATAGGTATTTGGCCTTTTCACGCGTGGTAAAGTTCTCTCTCGAGGGTCGACGTAGGCTGTCACTGAATGCCAATCGAGCGTGAAAATCTCTCCCACTGCCTCGCGATAACGTCCGTGCGACCGATCTACTTCGAGCGATAGAGATCGAGGACAAGTCCGTAGATCACGGATTTCGAGAGACGGGTCACGTAAAAAAATCGATCGGCGGGGTGGCGGGTCTAGTCAGCAGCTAGCCACGCGGCGTATAGCTACACAATTAGGTATTAATGTTATGTATTTATTTAGTTTTTTTTATTAATATTAAAAAAGTCGATGATCAATAAAAAATATAAAAAAATAAAAATAAATTTACAAACACGATATAAAATCTCATGATCACCACGTGTACGTGAAAAAATATATCTACTAGCCGTATCTGGGCGGATCCCAGGTTCGCGATCAAAGGGTTTTATTTAATTCGAGTAAAAGCCTGAATCGCGGTACTCGGACAAGCGTGTGTACGTATTTTACGGACGAGGACTCTCGGGAACGAAAACCCCTGGGGGGAGGGGGGCACTCACGAGAGAGTCGGGAGAAGCTCGTCGGCCCGGCTCGCGGATCGCGGTTCACGCTCACCTCGACTCGCGTGTGCCGAGGCCGCGTCGTCTGCACGTGCCCGCGAGCCATATTCCGCGCGTACGCACACCGCAGCTGGTCCGCGTAGATCCCGTCGCGATCTATATTCCGCACGGGCCGTATCGATCATAAAACGTCACTCGCGCGATACCAATACATACGTCATTACGGCGTGTTTTATTGTCCGCGCGCGCGTGTGCCGCGAAAGACGGAACGGAAAAATCCGTTTTCGTCAAAACAGTGTCAAGTAGAACCACACGAGTAAAAGTGCTTGCGGACGCGGCCCGCAATCCGATTCACCGACAACGACCTATGGATTTTTTATTTTATTTTATTGTTATTTTATTTTATTTTTCGCGCAGACGTCGTTTTCGATGTCCGCTACGATTTTAGATTCTGAGTGAAGCGAAGGATCTTATGGTTTTACAATGATGTTTATTTATTTTTTTTTTTTCTGTAAACACTTTTTCATATAGAAATCCTTGTCCAAAAGTTTCGTCCAGCAACTTTTTAGATTCGAAATTGAACTGAGATGGTACTTTAGAGAGGTCATTTTTCCAAAATCTCCATAGTTTTTCCAGTAATCAAGAATAACGATCGAAAAACTGAGTAAAAACGGTAAAATCGGTAAAAATCCGCCGTAAACGAGATTTTCAGATTTTAGGTATTTAGTCATAAATCGAAAAGTATTGAAGCTAGAAACTTGAACATTTTATCCAATATCAAATACATACTTTTTTATATTGGACAACATTTTCAGAACAATTATAGCACTTTTCACTTAAATATAGAACTATTAATTTACCAAATTGTTTGAAAGTTTTTATGTAATATAATTTTAAATATTTGACAAAAAGTTCTGAAAATGTAATATGACCTTACTCATATACCTACCTAATTATCTAAACAAAAATTCAAAAATCGTGACTCAGGATTTTTTTTTTATACACACTTTAATAAATTATTATACGATTTTTTACGATATTGTCTGATTTCTTTTAAGTTTATTTCTAATGAAATATTGAGTATTTGTTAGAAAGTTCTGAAATTTTAATGCAAGTTTACTCTTATACTAAACTATCAATACCGAAAAAATATCAATAATCGTGACTCAAGATTTTTTTTCCAAGCATTTAAAAAATTATACAATAACCGTAAAATACGTAAATAGTATTTAAATAATAATATATTATATTACACTGAAGCTTTGCTCAGAATCGTTTTATACTAAAGAAATGAGTCATCATTTCTTTAAAACTTAATACATTCATCACCAATATCTTGTCCGAGGACCGAAGGGACGAAGGACGAACTTGTACCACCATCATCTCACTTACCAGCTTTTTTTCACTCGATTTCGGTAAAACACCGTTTCGGGCCACACGAGTCTCTTGACTGACGACGGGTGACAAAGATTTATAGGACTAAAAGAGAATAGTTCGCGTCGTCGGCCACGTGACGTGTCGCTTTTTCAAACATCGGCACTTTACGTGAGCGAAGCTGCGCGATCGCGAACTCGAGCGTAAATAGAACGCTTCGCCGCCGTAGAGAAGACGAAAAACCGTACGCGGAGTCGTTCTTTGGAAACCCGACAAATCAAAATACGACGTCTTCGAGCTTATTCGATCTGACGAATTTTCGTGTGCGAAAAAATTGCCTACTCGGAACCCCTTGAAGACCCGTAGTTTACGACGACGTCCTCCGGTAACGCAAATAACAACACGAGTAAAACGCGTTTAAACACATAAGAATACTGTGACCGCAACCGGTGTCGTAACGTTTTCGTCGAAGTTTAAGGTTTTTGTGTAATGACAAAGACCCAATTAATTAAGAGTGTGAGAAGTAAAACGATATAATGTGTTATGACGTTGAGAAATTAGAGCAGTTTCTTTAGGTTTTTTTATTTATTTTTTGTTACGCATACTACGTCAAACAATAATATTCACATAATGTGTGTGAGTGTGTTGAATGTAAACGAAATTTCAGCGTTTTAATTGTTTTTCTTTTCCGCTCAACACAGGCCGTTTTACAGGAATCTTTTTGTTTCTATTACGTCGCGCAATAATTTCGTCATGTAATGATTTTTGAAAGCAGTCGCAGAATAGGTCTTCAAAAGACCGCAGATGACAGAACGGTGACCGAGTGTAATATTATCTATACGACATATAGCTGTTGTTATCGTTCTCGAAGGAAAATCCACACGAATTTTGACGCGACGATGACGCTTGTCTAATAATAATTGTATACGATTATATTAAAAAAAAAAAAAAAAAAAACACTATACGGTCTCGCCCGTAATTATTATATAGGTATATATATATATATGGTATATATGAGTGTGTGTGTGTGTGTGTGTGTGTGTGTGTACAATGTATAAGTAATATACATAACTGGTCCATAAATATATAACGCGCCGGCGTATTCTGGAATGGGTTCATCGAAGTTTCACACCAAGGCGATGTCAATCAATTACTACAATTTGGCCGATCGATTAATTGAGTTATGATACATATAAGGTGAAAGTGATATTGAATTATTGTTTTGTTACTACAGAGAACCACACATCTTACATTCCTTAGCCTATATTATGGTGGTTTATGAAGCAACTCTCGCTCGCACGAGAGCGCGTGCACGCACACACACACACACACACTCACTCACACACCTGCAATCGTACATTAGAATATGTCGTCGTGGGCCGTATAATGTATACTTCGTCGAACATGCGAGCGGGGTGTGTTATAGTGTAGCCGTTTGTGTTTACTTTATGTAATCGATCGGTAGTATTAACGAATCAAATTTTTTTCGTGGTTTTTACGTAGGCGCTCCGATCGCGTTGCACAGATATAATATTATACGAGTTTGCTATAATAATGGGTGCTTTGTTTATTTATTTATTTATTTTTTTTTGAAAATCAGATTTCAAAAAAACACTTGTCTTAATTCCGACATTGCGTAACGGTTATCCGTAATGCACGTCGTCGGCGAAAATCGAAACCGGACTGTGTCCCGCGTACACACACACTCGTAATATACTTAAACGAAAGTTTCAGTGCGTTCATATCGTTGTCGCTGAACAGTATTGTCGTACCTACGTGTGTAATTGCGTATACGTTCGTGTACAGATAGAAAGTACAAAATAGGAGCACTCGAGGTTATAATAATAATAATAATATTGAATCGTGAGCGACGGAATCACGGCACGTGGACAAAACGGGCGATCGGCGGCCAGAGAGACAATCTGCGGCGTGGCGCACAAAATTGATATTATAATATTTTCATAAGAAATCGTATTATTATGTGGGTACGCGCGCGTATTGATCGTGTTCGGACGGATAATCGACGACGAAAACTACGCGAGGAAATAAAGAACTCGTGAAAGTCTCGGCGGATCGATAACAATAGCAGTCGGGCAAAAGAAACAAAAAACGAATTAGAATTAAAATTTAGAAAAACCGCCAGAGGCGTCTGATAATGAAATTACTCTATGGAATTTTGCCGCAAAAATCGAAAGCTGAATCCGGACACTGCACGGTGAATTTTTCTCGAATCCCACCGCGTGAGAGTAATCAACATTAGTCGATACGGGGAGCCGTGCACCGTATACATTGCAGCAGGGCCGGCGCTTGAAGAATCGGTGCCCTGAGTGAAACTATTTTTAGGCACCCTCTACAACCCCCCCCACACAAAAAAAATTGTTAAAATTAAATTAAAAATTTTAATCGGATTAAATAAAAATAGTTTTGAGGTATTTTGTACTAAAACTTAATTACATGATCATAAAATAATTTTTTTTTCGTCACTTTAAACTATAATTTATATTTATAAAATTAGAAATTTACTTGCCTAGCTTTTATTTCAAAAATTATTTGATTGCTTCTTCATAATCGATTTTTTGGGCTAAATCATTTCCATTGGACAAAATCGCTAACGACGAGAGTCTATCATCTGTCATCGTGGAGCGTGAACAAGTTTGTATTAAGTTTAGAAAAACTTCGTTCACCGAATTCTACCGTACCTGGAATCGTTTATGTGGCAATTTTTTTTTTTTTTTTAAACATTTTTTTCCTTTATTATTACATATTATACACTCATATAAATAACAATAAAGAAAATACGTCTACTCCTTTAAGCCTAAGCTTGTGGCGGAGTAGAGAGTTAACATAACATAAAAGCACCTATATGAGATGCCTAAAATTTATATAAAATAAAAATAAAAATATAAAATAAGAAATACCACAACTGTAACATCATAATATGAAACAAAAATGATATAAAATGGTTACATTATATAGCATACGATTATCAAAATCAAAATGAATACAATAGTAGATAAAATAATGGTACAGAATTAGCATAGAATCATAATTTAATTACGATTAATCAATAAAGATTGAAATAAATAAAAATACAAATTAAGATTATATTTCTGAGACTGCCAAATCGTCTTGTTAACAAAATTAAATACAATGAAATATACTAATATAATTATTATACATAATTAAAATAAAAGAGAATTTAAGAAATTTAAATTAAAATTTCCATTACCTTATTTCATTCAAAAAATGTGAGTTTTATTTGTTTAGGGAGTCATTATAAATAACCATTTATAGACTAGTTTTTTTCTATTCATTACTCCCTCATGAATATTATTTTTTTTGTATAGTAATTGCATTTGATAGAAATTGCTGATCTATCTTTAACTAAAACCACCCGATTGATAAAATTTGAATTTCGTATATTGATAATGCGTATAAAAACGAATAGAAAATAGAAAAATTTTCAGTTTGGCACCTCTTCCGTGCTGGTGCTCTGGCGGTCGCTCAGTTCACCCATAGCTTTCGCGGACCCTGCATTGCATTCAAGTGCTTCGTATATTAGTTTGTATTGAGATCCGTTCACGGTCGACTCGCATCACGCCGCCGCACAGCCACTGTACATCCGGTCGACTGCAGCGCGCGCTCGTATTATATATAATAGGCCTGTTTGTGCGGCGAGTTCGGTCGGACCCTTGAAGTCAGCGGTGTGACTACGTAAATCAGACCAGAAACTTTGGAAAATGGAGGTTTCATCTCTCTGACGATTTTTATACGACGAGTGACCCGTAAGGGATTTCTACCTGTTCCTCTCGGAATGATTGATGTTCTGTTTCGTTTACCATACCGCTATTTCATAATATGCGAACGACATTCATTTTATTTTTCATTTTTATCAATATCGTGCGAATTTCCTTTTTTTTTTAATTTTAGTTCGATCAATTTAACCGTTATATTATAATTTATAACCGTTTTTCGAACGTTTCCCGGACAAATTACTTAATATTTTTTTAAATTTTTTTGAACCCAAAATACAGCCAAATCGTTAAAGACCGATTGGTTTATGAGATCGTCAAGATAAACTCTACAGACATTGGCGACGATTGACCACGAAAATTATGTTCAAATCACCATCGCCGCAATCTACTCTGACGACTCGTACCCGGATAAAATCGCAAGTGTCCGTCGCGCGAGAGCGTGTTACAGTTTTTATTCAAATGAAACGTGGGATAGGATATTATGATGTTTTTACTTAATCATAGATATCGAGTGAATTCCTAATTATAAACACTAGATTCAACCAAAAAAAGAAAAACGTTTTTAATTTTCATAATTAGGTAATAATAGTAAGGTTAGCAGTGTAAAATATATTTATTGTGAAAAAGCACACTTGGCCCTTTAAATTTTTACAGAGTAAAGTTTTTTTGGATTTTAAAAGACTCGAATGATGTAATGGAAAGAGTCGTCAACCAGATCATTTTTTTTTTTTTTTAGGGTCATAGGTCGATTGTAGTTTACTTACAAAGCGATTACACCACTATCGACCAATCACCTTTGTGTTCTTTTCTCTAAAGCGGACTCTCGTGTTATACGTTTGTATACTCTTACGTCGTGCTCGTCGAAATAGTTTTTATAATAATTGTTAGTTACAACTCGAACGTCAATAAGTCACAAACACACACACACACACAATAATATTTTTGTCATACTCCATTTCGACTGTACGTAAAAACGAAAAACACTCGTAAAATCTAAACTAAAAGACGTCGATAATCGGAGACTTCAAAAATGTCAAGTACGGCTCACTCGTCCGACGAGGTCGTCGAAATCTTTTTTTTTTTTTAGAAGAAGAATATATATTTACAATCTATTTTTACGATTATCAATAAGTATGATGACAAAATTTTTTTTCATAACATTTGAATGTTATAACAGCGAGACCCTCAGTAGTGCCACCTGACAATAAATTACATTAAGTTAATTAATTGGTATTACTTAATTGTTGTTGTTTTCTTGTATTTTATGCGTTGAGCATGTCTCGGGGCCGCAGCCTTTTTAGTCTCCTGGGAGCGTGTGTGGCAGAGGATAAATTTCGGATTAAAGGATTGAAATAAGTGTGTAGTTTGGAAAAGAATTTGGTGTAATCGGATTTAGCCAAACTGTTAAGAGTAGGTATAGTTTTAGATCTTTGTGGAGATTTTTATTTGTTATGTACCAGGAGGGAGGTTATTAGACGTAAGCATATTGATTGGAATGCTTGAAGAGTTCTGGTGTTGGAAGGCTTTGCAGACCCCCCACAGCTGAATGCCATATTAGAGCCAGACCGGACGGATTATAGCTTTGTATATTGTCACCTTGTTTATTAGAGATAATTTGCGTCAAAATCTAGGGTATTCCCTTAGCTCTTAGGCCCGGCATTAAATTTTCTGTGAAGAAACCGCTTGATTTTTTCCCCTCGCACCCTCGTGTTCGACGATAAAATTTCGATTTTTTTTTTTTTAATTGGAAAAAACGAATAATTACGATCTATACATTATATTATGTTTGTACAATAAGAAAATTTTATATTTACATTTATAATAGCGGGAAATGACAGAAAGGGAGGGCCCGCAGTAGTGCCAACCGATAGTTTAGATTATCGCGTCTCTAGGCCAAGACCGTTTTAATCTTCTGGGGGCGTCATGCGTTTGGGCGAATTTTTAAAAATTCCAATGTGTTTAGGCAATTTAGCATAATGCGTTTGGGCGACCATTTTTTATTATTTATTTTTAATACCCTGGGATGTTGTATTTTATCAATCCATTTTCCCTCTCATTTTGACAGACTTGGGACGAGTTCTTTAAAAAACGAGATTAGTGCCTTGAATATCTTTACGTATTATCTTATTTGGTCTTGCATGTAAGTCTTCTTCGGCTTTCCTTTTGACGGCAGTTCTAACACACTGAACGGCTAAATTATGATCAGTAGTTGATTCGTGATTACGTGTAATATTATTTGAAAAAGCTAGTATTTTATCGTTGGTAGAATTCACTAAAACACTCTCAGCACATTTTTTGTTAGTACACCGAAAACGAAAAGACCAGTTTTTCAAGTGGTTAGATTCACTAAAAGTATAATTTTCAATTGAAATGCAACGTTTATTTCTTTTTGTATCGAAAATATAGTCGATTTTAAGATCCATATTTTACACTATAATAAAAGTTATACAACCGTTTTCAATGTCCAAAGTGAACTGATATTTGAAAATATGATATATACTGCCGACCTGCAATAAGACATATATAGGTTGATATAAAATTCCCTATAGAATAATATTTTTATCTTATAATCATTACAATTTTATCTTTTATATTGTGTCGCATTGTCCTCACTGCACGTCAATCATTTGTTTAATAATTACGATAATCCCGATCACAAAATTCAGGAATAAAAAAAATATATTGTCTCGCCCAAACACATTATAAGAAACTCGGTTAACTCGCCCAAACACATAACTTTTATTGTACGGATAAAAAGGCAATTCGCCCAAACGCAAACCGCCCTTATCAGGAATATCACGGAAAGAGAGACGGTTTATTAGCGGGTTTGTATGGTAAATTAGATTAGAGTGAAATGAGTGGAAGTAAGATTTAGTCATTTGAGATACGGTTGGGATCTTTAAGTCATGATGCAGATTAGCGTTTTTGATGTGCCAAGGTGTAGAGGCGATTAGACGGTGGCAAAAGGACTGAAAAGCTTGAATTGTTCTTGAATTATAGGGTTTGGCAGAGCCCCGTATCTGGACTAGGACTGTGCGATTATTTTTTCCCCATAATAATTGATTATTTTTATAATTTTCGATTATAATCGATTAATCGAATATTTTGAGAGTATTGTACGATTATTCGAATACTCAAATAGTATTCGATTAATCTAATACTCGAATAGTAATCGATTAATCGAATCATCTACGAATTATAATTTACAATAGAATACTGAATAATGTTCTAACTTCTAATAATAGTAATATGAATAATCAAATAATTATTCTGGGTTAATCAATGTATTCATAAAAAATTTAAAAACATTTCTGTTACAAAATGTTTCTATATTTATACTCGTCACTCTTCTTCGTCCGGCCGTCCGGGTAAACATCAATTACTACTTTCTTCTATCTTTCTCCGTTTTGATTCAGTAATTTCAGTCGAAATAAATAATACAAACACAATATTTTATTACGATTTTCCACTTGTGTCCACTGATGGACATTTGTTTTATGTAAACGCTAAAAACTTTAGACTTATTCAACGGATGCTTAAATGCAGATATAAATCCAACATGTTGAATTCGTCTTTTAAGTTTGAACACCCCCTTTTATAATTATATTTTCATGTTTAAAATTGTAGTTATTCGATTATTCGAACATTCGATTATTTATAATTCGTTAAGAACAATCGATTAATAAAAATAATCGCACAGTCCTAATCTGGACACCATACGACCACACCGGTCTAATAATTTCGATTTTAAAAATCTTTTTTTTTCCCCCCCACAGGTGGTCAAACGGATCGACTTGTCCGGGCTGGTGTGCTCGGCCAGCCGGCTCAACTACATCGTGACCGACTACGGGGACGACGGGCGAGCGTTCGTGTACGTGTCGGACGCGGCCACGCGGTCCGTGATCGTGTGGGACGTGGCGGCGGACCGCGGTTACCGCGTGGTCATGCCCAAGGCGATCACGCACGACTGCACCGGGCGCCGGGACGTGCTGTACATCGCGCTGGGCCAGCGGGCGGCCGGCGACGGCGGCGGCGGCAACGTGCTGTACCTGACGTACCTGACCAGCAACCGGATGTACGCGATCGACACGTGCCAGCTGCGGCGCGGGTGCGCGCAGGGCGCCGTCGCCGACCTGGGCCCGAAGCCGGACAAGCTGGTGCTGCTGGGCACGGACGGCCGGAGCACCGTGTACTTCCGGTACCGCGGCCGCGGCGACGTGTACGCGTGGGACACGGCGCGGCCCGGCCGCGGCTTCGGCGACGACCGGTTCGCGCTGGTCCGGAAGGCCGACGACTGCGGCCGGCTGGCCACGCAGGTGGCGCCCGGCCGGCCGGACGGCGCGCTGTGGATACTCGAGAGCAACTTCCCGGACTACGTGGCGGGCGCGGTCGGCTGCCTGGGCGCCAACGTCCGGCTGCAGCCGCTCGTCGACCAGCGCGCCGCCGAGTGACGCCGCCGCCGCCGCCGATTATTATATTTATCGTCGTCGTACGCTCACGTCGTCCGTGTCGTTGTCGTTGTCGTATTTATTATTAAGTTATTATTATTATTATTTATCCGAAAAAAATCGTTTACTCGAGACGCGCCGACGATCTATATGTATTTTGATCTGTTCGTTTGCGTCCACGAGATCGCGGGCCGACTGCGTTTCATCGCTCGACCCCCGTGCCCGGTTAACCGCGGTCGGGGGGCGAAACAAAAACGAATCCGTTCGATTTCTCTCGGCCGCGACGAGTCCTGGATAGGACTGTGCGATAATTTTTTTCCCATAATAATCGATTATTTTTATAATTTTCGATTATAATCGATTAATCGAATATTTTGAGACTACTGTACGATTATTAATCGATCGACGAATAATCGATTATTATTCGATTATTATTCGATTATTCGATTATTCGAATATTCGATTACTTATCATTCGTTAAAAATAATCGATTAATCGAATAATCGATTATTATAATCGATTAATAAAAATAATCGCACAGCCCTAGTCCTGAAGTTGTCAAATCGTCGTTGAGTTTTTCACGCGCACTACAAATATTGTACTTTGCACTAAGAGAAAAAATAAAAAACCGACAAATAAATCGTCGACGAAAACTATATTACGTGGTGTTTTTATTGAACGAACGTCAAAGCGTTCGTCCCCCTCCTCCCCGAGAGTCGTACTACTAGAGGTATACTACGTATACCCGAACCCGAGTCGTGTGGAACCACTAATGATTGCGTTCTACACGCGACTAACGCGATCGGCACTTTGGCGTGCGACGAGTACGATTTATCGACGACAGGAAAATTAAACATTAGCGTTTCTATTCTCCACGATCGAGGACTACTGCCACTGCAACGCAATCCGACGGTATCACTCCGCGTTGGTACACGCACCCGAACTCGTGACACACACACACACACACACACACACACACACACACACGTGCACTATTGCACATTTACACATTCTTACGGACAACTGATAATACTCGCTAGCACAAAAGCATGTTGGCACCAGTGGCGTAGCTAAGGGGTGTGTTTTGGGTGTTAAAACACCCCCCTTCTTCTTTGGCCAGAATTATTCCGGTTATATATTTATACGGTGTGTTTAAAACATAGGAACAGTCATTTGGTCGCAACAATTCTGTCGTGGTAAAATCTATTGATACGACACTGGGTTATATCACCCTGTGTAACACTAATGTGCCACGATGTTCCCAGACTGAAGCTGATGACTATTCGGCTTTGGGTGAAATTTCATTATGGGGAAGAACAAATTAAAACAAAACGCATAACAAATGTCGTAACTGCTTTAGCTGAATGTAATGAAGACATATAAACATCAATATAAGGGGTTTTAATTTAATTTTAGCTTCTTTACCAGTAATATTGCAAAAAGTGAAAGATCGTTTTCAACCCTCCAGTGAATAAAGACATATCTGAAGAGTCCGATAAGTGAAAATCGAGTTGACGGGTTCACATTACTGAACATTCACCGTGACATAAAGTATTTGTTGTAGAAGTTGTAGAAAATATGGCAAGAAAGTGTCACCCCGCATGAGACCGAAATACATTTTATTGTTAATATTTACATTATTATTATTTATAAAAAAGTATAACAATTTATTTTTAAGGTTAGAAGTTAAACGCATATTGTAATTTATTATAATGTATCATGGCTACATTATAGCTAGGGAGTGCTCACAAGATACATTTTAATATTAAATAAAAAACACCCCCCTAAAAAAAATCCTGGCTACGCCACTGGTTGGCACTATCGTGCGCATACACACACACACACACACACACACACACACACACACACACACACACACACACACACACACACACACACATCCGTGCAAGCGTTTGTGCAAGCGGTGTATGACCGAGAATGACACATGAACGCTCTCGGTATCGATTGTCGGTCGGAATAGTGCATAATATGCAAATCTGGATTCCATACCCGTTGCGATCTAATCGACCGTTAATACGGCGATGTGCAACGTACCTACGTGTTCCGTAAACGGCGATCGTATACTTAGTTGAAATGCGGTCGTAACGAGCGCGTTTGACGTAATAAAGTTGTCGGCAAAAAAAAAAAAAAATAGTAAATAAATAAAAAAAAAAAAAAAAACGAATCTCGAGAATTAAAAGCAGAACGTTCTCGGGTAGTATTGTTATTATTCGCGTGTAAAATATAAATCATTAATACCGTAACGCGTGTCTCACGGCAACGTCTGTAAGCGGTCCGTGCGCGTGTGTGAACAGGTGTGTTTTGTCATCGGCCCATAAACACCGTCGCCGTGCGCGGAGCTCCGCGTTGAAAATGTGGAAATACCATGCGATACTCGCCGCGAACAATCGGTATTATAAATTCGTAATACATTATAATATATGATAATACGTAACATAATATTATATTTACGAGTCTGACGTGTATCGCAATGTAAGGCACGGTGTGTTGTACGCGCGTGTACTTGTTGTAACGATTAATTATTGATTTGCCCGCAATACATTGTACCGACGACGGTTTCGAACGGCCCGTCGTCGTAAGGTCAAGGGATGGGCAAGTAGTGTTCCCATAGGGCAGTGGTCTTCAACCGGTGGGTCGCGACCCATTTTTGGGTCGCGATAAGTCTTCTTTTTAAAATAAAAATTAAATTTATAAAATTACATAAGGTAAAAAAATATTTTTCAATATATTTTATATTTGTATATGAATTCTATATACTTTCAAATGGTAATAATTAAAAATTCTGACTACAACAATGTGATTTTTATTTATTCAGTTTTAATAGTACTACTGCAAAATATTAAGCAATTTTAGATTTTTTATAAAGCTTACGTGGGTCGCGAAAAATGTAGGCCTAAAAAAGTGGGTCGCGAGTCCAAAAAGGTTGAAGACCACTGCCATAGGGTACACTGCGTGTACGCCGTACACTCTAAAACGAATTAAAAAAATATTTATATTATGTATAAAAAATACATTTTTTTTAGTTACGGTTTATTTTTTACTTGATCGTTCTAAATCGGTGTACTGTATAACATTATAATAGATACTGTTTGAAATTTTTGCAAGAGCTCGTGAAACAAATACAAATATACATTTTTTTTTTTAGCGTATATAATTTTTACTGTACAATCTGTTCGTATAATATTTTACAAAAAGCGTAAGTGTCGTAAAGATAGAAATAGTATAAGAATAAAATAAAAGCGACTGATGACTCGAGCGAAGAATCCATCCAGCGATGGGACTTGTTGAATACAAATATAGTAGTCATTTACTGATCCGTCCGCAACGCAGTAGCGTCATTTCGATTTTCGTTAGAGAGAGGCGCAAACGTTTTGATAGGCCCACATCTGATTATAAACAAAACTTACCGTTTCGCTTGCCAATTATTAACTGTCGTTGGCATTTTTATCATATTTACTATTGCCATCGCAAACTATTTAGGTACGAACGGCCAATGTTTTTCGCTAAAAACTCGTAGTGAACTAAATAAAGATAATATGTTACCTTTTACCCATTTTTTTAATGATTATATTTTTTTTCCAAGAGGAACCAAATCCTTTTCTGGCCTTTAAAAATAAACTCGAAGTTAGCCAGCTTATAGATACGATTTTTTTTACTTAGATTTTTAAGAACCATTTTCCTCTCGGTTTAGTTAAAATAACCTTGTTTTGACATTGTTCAGCATTGCATACCGATCGAATAGAACAACGAGTGTGCACGACGAGCCGACTCGTTGCAAAACCGTACACAAAGGTGTAGGATACACACGGACGCGCGTACACATTCACTTTCGCAAAACTCCGTCGCGCCCTTTTCGATTCTGCTCGTTAACGCTGATATTATTACTGTTCGCTAATGTACATGAATATTTTTTTATTTCCCATTCGACGTGAGTATAAATTATGGTCTTTTTTTTTTTTTTTATCAGCGTTCCGCGTATTGCAATTATAATTACCGACCGATTAAAACGAACAATCAAACGATAGTATAGGTGTACGGCGGTGCTAAGACCGCACCATAATATATACTCGGACGTGTCCTTGTGCGGGTGGGGCGACGAGGGCGTTCGCCCATCCCTCGCGGCATTAAGCGTTTTTATTTATTTATTTTTTATTTTTTCGTTTTTTCACAATGCGTTCGCGATATAATTGATTCGCGTTTAGTCACGTTTAATATTTATCGACGATAATAACCGATAAGCCGCAGCGGGCGCAAAGTTTTCAGATTACACTCGAGTTGCAGCGTAGCGTTCGTGCTGGTTACATACTTTTGGGATACTTTGATTGCTTTTTGGTTCGGAAACGCGGATAAAGGGGTCAGCGTCGGCTTTTCCGACTCCGAACGTTCGTTGGATTTTATTCGTTTAAAAGTCATTATCATAGTACTATATCGACGATGGATAATATTCATTGTTTACAGTATTTAAAAATGCTATGGCTGCCCGACATTCTCCCGGAAGAAAATAAATTCTCTTATATGTTTAGAAAGAGTAGCCACCCGCGAGAGTCAATCGGCTGTCGTGTTGCCGAGTTAAATTATTTCTCAGTGTAAATAATAATAATAATAATAATCCAACGCTTTTGTATCTCATAGAATCACTGTTGTTTTTAAGGACTCGTCGGTGATAATTTCATCGTGTTATGTCGACTGCTCAACAATATTGCATTGTTATGAAACAGCCGATCAGAACTACATTGTACATCAGAAAATATATCATACGTATTAGATCACCATATTTCGACGGGAATGTCACCGAAATAATTATTTTTCATATTCGTATATGTATATACATGTTACGGGTAAAGTACAAAAACGGTTAGTGTACGTATTACCCGGGTAATGTGAACCTCATTCATATGAACAGTGTAATGTATACATTATCCACCTTGATTGAATATGTAGTATCCAATCAATTCGTACATTATCCGGTGTGCTGTGGATAAAGTAATCGTATAACTATAGCCTTAAACTCATAACGTCCACTTTTGGCACCTACCTACTATTCATATCCGAAAACACCATTGGTTTAATCACTAGACCCTTGTTTCTAGATTTTTGTTTAGATTGACACGATTCGCAAAATTTTAAGTTAATAGACACTGCTTTTAGTGTTATATTTTTATACTTTTTTTTTTTAACTTCAGCATTCATGCGGTGTTTTCCCCCATGCCAAATACTCAAATGTACATCGTGTAGCACACCATACACATTTTCATTGGTAATACAGTACAAAATGTTCGTATTACCTTCCAACGACGGCAATATTAATTGTTATCTTCTTCTCCAATAGTAACGAGGTCGTACCTTTTCAAAATTCGATATGCCTTGTTACTTTTTATTCCACTTGATCTCACGTTTTTAATTTCCGAAACTATTTCGTTATACTCAACTGCCGATAAATAAACTTTTTTCGTTGACTGTTTTAAAAAAACACTCGTAAATTTTTTTCGCTTAAAGTCATTTTAAAAACCTACTATATATTGTACGACGCGTGTATTAAGGCGAACTAGCACTGTATAGTAAATATAAACATTTATAATATTCATAAACATTTATCTACAATCGTTATTTTATCGTATACATTTCATCAAAGTACTTTACCCACTCAGTCGTATAGATAATGTGTAGAAAATACCCGAGTAACGTACGAAATAAACGTTTTATAAATAGTATTTTTACTCTATCCAATAGGTACAGGTAGTGTTCACATTACCCGGATATTGTGAACACTAACCATATTTTGTGGTACTTTACCCGCAACATATACACAGATATAAGGGTATAATATTTATCGTATGATTTTTAATGTCGCCCGCACAGTCTGTGGATCTATGCACTCGAGCATCGCGTTGAATAATACACGGCAAGAAAGAACGGGGGAACCATAGACCTTAAACTCATTGAATATGCTCTATGGGAGAAACCCAACTGCGTTTCGTTCATATACCTAATACAGACATGGATACACTGTTCGAGTCGGATGATATTGAATTTGAAAATTTGCGTCTCTCTATGGCAGTGGCCAATGATCGTCAAGGGACGCGCCTGTATATCCACGGCGCATAATATAATACCTGTCCAATCATGTGACAGTGCCGGTCAATAAGTTGTTCTAATCAATATGACGTCACGTCTATTATGTTCAATTCGAAACTATGTTTTAATGGACAAAATCATTTTTACAGTGTTTTGTCCGAGTGATATTTTTTATGTTATATAGATGATTTATAAACAGCAAACATTAATTTTTTTACTAAATATTTTAAAACGATTTTTTTTTTTTTGAAAATCTCAACATTCACATTTGTCTTTTTTGACCTACATTTTAAGAGATACGAACGTGTTTTGAAGTATTCAGTGACGGATTGGACGAACAGCTGGGCAAATCTCATAAATTTACCACTCTAAACTTTGGATTCTCGCGTATCATCATTTCAATAGCGGGCGAAAAAGAAAATTTCGATTTTCCAACATCGGAATCGTCGACGAAAACGTATTATAATCTTTCACAACGTCGAGTCGCTACTATGACCGGGGTGTTGCGACTTGATAAAACTTTGAACTTCACGAAGATTAAACAAAAAAAAAAAAAAAAAAAATAAGGAAATACTAATCCTTTTTTCGTGAAAATGTGGTTTTGATATTTCGTTTTGAATTTGAACGTTGAAAAAACTCGATTACGTCGATCGCATACAAAAAACAAAAAAATAAAAAAATAAAATAATAATAATAAAAAAAAAAACTAGTCAATCGACCAGAACAAACGCGGCGGGACAATATATAACATTTATTTTTATATATATGCTTGAGGCACGTGCCGCGGTGAGACCTGAGAGGTGTACGTCGAGGACGGCAACACAGTCGCGGCCACCGTGTCGCGCGCGGACGACGTCGTGCGCCCGCAGAGCAAGCCGGTGGTGCAGGAGACACCCGCGTATTGTACCGCTGCACCGGGCCGTGCGCACGAATTCGCATAAATCATTACGATCAGTACGTTACGAGACAACGACGGCAATAATAATAATAATAATAACTACACGCGTTTTAATGTTATAAAAAAAAAAAGAAAAAAAAAAGGGAAAAAAAACCCGTGGCGAGCCGCGGATCGCCTTGAACCACACCCTGTTTCGCGATACGCGAAAAATTCCGTATGACCTATAAAACAATGAACGACGAGAGCAGCGTACGCGCGCCTCTAACGTTACCTACTACCTGCGCCGCGGCGGAATACGTTTAATTAGATTCATATTCGTTTCCCAGTGCACGCGGCGGCGGTCCGCGCGGTATAATAATACGCGTTCGTTTTCGTTTCGTTTTATTTTTTACCGTCCAGGAAACGGACTTTGTTGCACAACAATTATAATAATTACGACGCGGCCGGTGGACACGGTATAATGTGTGTGTGTGTGTGTGTGTGTACGCACTGTTTGTTCGAATCACGTATGCGCGTGCAGGCACTGTGTGTGTGTGTGTGTGTGTGTGTGTGTGTGTGTGTGTGTGTGTGTGTGTGTGTACTCTAATATGTATATATACGTGTGTATATGTAGTCCACGTATATGCAACATGTAATGTATATAGTAATACACGTGTAGATACAGTGTGTATAACAGGTCTATTTATCAAACGCACATGTAAGGATTTTCACGATGCTCGTTCTCTCAAATTATTTTATTTTTCTCTACTACGTCCTCGAATTAGAATATGCAAATCTGATATGGCACACCGAATTTATTATTCGAAATCAACATTTATCTCGAATTCATAAAAATTTTTTAAGATTTTTAAGTTTTCAATGTAAAATTTATAGAGCACCTCGTTCTGATTATAAATGAGCTTTTCTCTATTTTACCACCGGAGAAAAGATTTAAACTATTACATTTAAAATTTCTCTACAAAATATAAAACAATATTATACAGATTGTCCTGAACTAATATTGAACGATTAAATTTAAAAATTAACTCTCAAAACTCAAGACATAAACTACTTTTCTATCTACCGAATACATCAATGTAATATATTTTATTCTCTCCATCTAATATTTTAATGTCTATATTGGAAATTCTATTAAGAATGAAGATTTATTTTACTCTCCTATCGAAAACCTTTCTTCATGTATTCATTAATTTTTACTTTTCAATTATTTATGTTTTACATGCAATATATGTGTACACATTTTTTTTTTTTTTTTATTTAAAAATTATTAATTTTCATGTAACTGTGTTAATATCTTGTATATTTAAAATGCAATTGGAATTTATTCCGTAATAAACAAACAAAAATATAAAAAAATATTTGATAAAATACCAAACGAATAATGTTTTTGACGTTTTGTTTTATTTTTCTTTATAGCTAATACACTACTCTACTACGTTACTATGAAAAAAAATAAATATGTTTTTCACGATTTTTGAGTTTTTGAATTTTCTCGATAATCGTTACTATTGCTCCATCTATAAGGTCTGGTATGCAGTGACCTTTTATATTAGAGTTGTACAAAATGTTCGGAACAGCAAGGTGCATGTCCGTCTTTGTGCCCTCGTCCAATAATAATATTATCGTGAAAGAAAATATTGTTGTTGGAAATTTCGATGTTTAAATTTTTGTTACTGGACAAATAGTTTCAAGTGACGGAGAACAAAAGATAGAGTACCCATCAAAAATGTGTTTCGACCACTCCGCTGCTCCAAACCATAAACGCTTATAACTCTCGGCACCAACGGTCAAATAAACGAATTGGAAAATTGTTAAAAAATCCAAAAAAATATATTCTTTTATGTTAAATCATAATAATAATATATGGTCGCCATAAATGAAAACTAAAAAGATTACGAAAATAAAAAACAGTTTAAATATATATATGTACGTATATATGTATTTTTAACTAATGTTTTATGAATAAAACTTTTTTCATTTGGTGTAGAAGGGTGCAAAACTTAAAAAAAGCAAAAAAAAAAAAAAGCATTGACCAAGCCGACAAAACTTGTCAAATAGATCTGTTACGCCCTGTTACATAGGTACGCGTGCAACCGTCGCCGTGCACAGAGCACAGGTCGCGACTATATTGTTCGAAAAACAAACGTAATGAAAATCGTCGTCGTTTTATGGGTCAGTCGCTTTTAATTGTGCCAATATTATGTAATAGAGGTGTACCTACGCGGGTAATGTATATATTACACGTACGATTTGCATATCGCGTACAGTCCAGTGTTTCTCAACTTCTTTTACTCGCGGGACCTTTGCAAGAGATTGAACTTTTTGTGGAACCCCCATATTTTTCTATAGTAGTAATGCCGACATAATATGTTTTCTACACTTAATTTAGTGGGTTGTCGGATACTTCCGGCACAAGGTTTTCACAGAACCCTTAGCGCCGGCTCACGGAACCCTCAAGTTCCGCGGAACACAAGTTGGGAAACACTGGCGTACACAGTCCCAAGGGCGTATTTCTGGGGGGCGATGGGGCCCCCCCTAGGCCTTTTTCAATTTTTTTTTTTTTTACTTTTTTTACATTATCTGTATTATATTATAATAATCATTAGAAAAGAATTACGAAATTATTTAAAGTCATAGATTATGATATAGGTGTGTAATATATTGATAGAAGCGCTCGGAATTTACCCAGCTCGTATCGTATCGATGTTATAACGATAGATACTTTTAGATACACGTTATCTGATACTGAACGTTCGATGATTATTTTTTGTTGAACACGAAATAGTAATGATATTATTGTAGTACACGAATACGTCTTCACAGTTCACGTAGTACACTAGATGCGTGCAAAATAATTGATAGATTTGCAGAACACAAACGATTCAAAGAATTTGTTTTATAGAATAATAATTTTAATTAGTTTGTGCTTCATTTAAAAGAATTTTTATTTATTTTTAATCCTAAATATTATAGTTAAATTATTTTTGTTTATTTTTTATTCCTCAACATTATACAAGTCTAAAAGTCGCCCCCCTGAAAATAGGGTCAGGGACGCCCTCGCACAGTCCCCGCGCATGATGACGACCGTCGTCGTCCGGCACAGTCGTCGCATTTCGGTTCATGCGACTGAAAAACCTTATTATCACGCGTCGATGTGGTGTTCGATACCGCCGACGTCGTCTGTGCACGTCGATCATAATTACGTCGTCGCTAATAATAAAATTATCGTTGTCGTTAGGTTAGTCGTGCGACGCGACGCGAGAATCGGACGGTTTTTCGCCGTGTGCGCTCGGATTTCGCGCTCGAATCGGCGGCGTCCGCGCGTATAATAAATGATTACGTTTCGCGTAATAAAAAACACGATTATCGGTACACGACCCTCTCCGCAGGATCGGGGTGAAAAATGTGTGTTTTACCGCGGATTATTTCATTTTCGAATAACAGACAACAACAACAGTGAATAATAACTCAATCGAACTGTGAGCGTGATTTTTTTTTTTTTCAATAATAAATTAATTTTACCGGACCCTTTATACGTCGTATTTTTCTGATTTTTTTTTTTGCGTTTCGAAATATGAAATTGTTTTTTTTTTCCCCCGTAATAGTCATCTGCCATCGACTGGTTTATCGGTATTTAAAATAATATAGTTATGCACATAGTTTATCATACACTACACGTTTGTTCTTTGTGTAAAAACAATCGATCGGACAAGAATTATTGCGTAGTAAAAAAAAAAACCACCCGAAAGCGCAAAACTACAACGAAAATTCACCGGTAATATAATATATCTGATATCCATGTGAAAAGCCAGGATTTAATACATTCATACATTACGAGCGTAGTTCGGTCATAATTTGGGGGAATTTTACTTTAAGGGGGGGGGGGGAATTCTGCTGTAACTCACATTTTGAAACTCCGAAAAAAAAATTATAATAATAATAAATAATTTCAAAAACGATTTATAACATTGTTTAGGTACACAATATTTATGTACACTGTGATAAAAACGAAGCGGTAGTAATTATAATGGATTTTAAATCGTCGTATGGATGGATCATCGATCGGTTAGATCAATTCTTTTAGTGGACATATTTACGTTTAAAAGTAAAAATCGAGTTAAACCGTTTTTTTTTTTTTGTGTCGATTAATCGGCCGATTGTAAAAGTTAAACTATCAGTTTGAGAAAAAAATAATGATACGGGGAGGATGTAGAGAGAAATTAAAAAAAAAAAAAAAAAAGTGACGAGGCTTTAATTAAAAAAAAGTAGGGAAACACTGTTCCAGACAGTGTGTAAACGATCGTGCCGCAAATGTATCGGTAAAAATCTTAACGTACGGTGACGGGTCACGGCTGTGTACGTGCCGTGATGACGGGTAAAGACAGATTCGCAGATAATTTCCCCCGGTGTGGCGGTGTCGGACTTCGCAAACTGACTGACGGAAAAACGCCCGGTGTCTTCGGGAGAAATTCGGTTTGGACGGATTAACATAATATAAGCGCGTGTTCCGTGATTTCCATGACGCGTCGACGACGGGCTTCTTACTTGCTAATTCAAAGTCAACAAGATTTCGTTATCGCGTGATATTTCAATATTTCGTCCGGCCGAAAGCCGTGTTTTCGCTAGTGATGGGCACTTCCGAATTGTATCAACTATCGAATAGTATTCGATAGTTGATTGAAACTATCGAATGATTAATTCGCAAATTATTCTGCATGACCGAATAATTTGTCGTATTAAGACTATTCGAATAACCGAATATTCGAATACTATTGAATAATTTGAAAACTATTGAATAATTCGAATATGCCAGACTATTGAAAAATTCGATAGTAACTATTCGATAATGCTCATCACTAGTTTTCGCGTGTCCGCATACTCAGAGCGTAATATTTTGTTATTGTTACCAACAGCTGATTTGCTAACCGTCGTCGCGCGTATTATTCGATCTGACCGATGTTTCGTTTCAAATGACGTGCCTACACGAACACGGATTATTTGAATTATTGTCAACTTAAAATGCGCACGGTATGTTTACACGAAAAACTTTCGACTTTGATTTAGCGACCGAAAATATTCGAGTTGATTTGATTGTGTGAGAGAGACAAAAAGAGAGAGAGAGAGAGAGAGAGAGAGAGAGAGAGAGAGAGAGAGAGAGAGAGAGAGAGAAATAGGTTCAATTACATTGTATTGTCGCAGTGTTGTAATATAAATGAGTTGTACACACAAATATATAAAACAACTAGATAGCCGACTTAGTGATAAAGTCTCATAAGACCTATGAAGTCTGACAGCCATATGCGAACAGGGCAAATGCGATTGATTAATCCACGAAATATTTAATTACTCCGTGATTTTTTTAAAAACAATTTAATAACCTAACTAATAATAAGTTTACATAAGATATAACAATGTGTAACTTACGAAAAAAAAATGAACTTTGCTTCCTTTCAGTCTCTTATTGACACAACCAGACACAGAACAAGAAACCATCATGATGTTGAATTACTTGAATTGCACTTTATAGTTTATAGTTTATAAATTATAATCGAAAAATTGTGTTTCAATCCGAATCCATATAAAAAGATAACTGATATATAAAACAACATTTTTATATTATATCTTTGGTTTCAATCATAGAAAAATTATATTTTATGGAATAATATAAAATGTCATGGATTAATCAATCATATTTTGCCCTGTTCGCATATGGATTCTAGACTTCAATTTTATTCGTTGAGTCGGCTATCTAGTTGTTTTATATAATATCTGTGGTTGTACACAACTGTAAATGATAAATATTGACTTTTAGTAATAAAAATTCTATCGGTGATTCGTATTTGGTAATAATGATCTACTATTGTTCGTGACCCGAACTATTCATCTCACGAGTTAGTCATTTCGAAATTTAAGATTTCACAGGTACGTAATATTCATTCCCGTCATTATTACTATCGTCTCGTATTCATAGTGATACGCGGCGAGTGTGCTTACGGTGTTATACACGCTACACCAGCGGTTTTCAATCTTTTTATATTCGCGTACCACCTACACAGTTTGACAATTTTTACGTACCTACGACCTGACGTTTTTTTTTTTGCTTATTAATAATTTTAACGATTTTTTTTTTATATGTGTAGAATTTCATTCGATTGGAACTACAAAAAATTATGACAATATGAGTACCTATTGAATGCACAAAAAGAAATTAAATTACATAATTATGTAGGTACAAATATTATAATTATTATTATGGTTTACTTCATAATCCAGTACGATGGCTGGTGTTGTTTTGGAGGGACGACGACGCCTGTATCGGGCTCCATATTGGTATCTCAAAGCCTTAAATCACTTAAATCTACGTTTAATTTATTTCAATATTTATTTTTCGTGTACAATAAATGGGAACTAGTGGTGTACGCGTACCGTAGTGTTTGAGAACCGCTGCGCTACACATTTAGTGACAAATATTTGAGATTTTAATTTATACATTTTCGAACCTGTTTCGACCTATGTAATAAACTATGTCACTCGCGCTGTATTGCACAATCATTGGCTTTTGATTTACACTGATATCGAGTTATGACGTGATATAAAGTATCGGTTGCATTATGTTAATCGTGCAAAGAGGCTGTTGTTCGATTGTTGAGTAATAATCTTGAGAGTAAGTCGAGGTTTGTTTCTGGGTATTTCTCAAGACGAATAAAAGTAACAACAAAGTATATTAGTTACACGAGTGCAATGACGTACGGATAAAATTACGTACTATTCGTAAAGCAACGACTGTGGATCGGTTCGACGACGATTCGTTTTTCACGCACATGCGGATAAAGTCACGTCCGTAGTAGTAAACACGGTTCGCTGCAAATTTGATCCCGCGACTCAACTCTAAAAAACAAAAGTCGTTAACGTTTACAATATACTTTGAAGGAGTGAAAGATGAACTTTTCTTAATGATGTCGGTAAAGTTACCGTATAAAATCGAGTGGTTAAAATATGCCGGAAAACGACATTTCACGGAATCGAATTTAGTGTTAGTACTCGTAACTCCAAAAAGAATTATACGAACTCTACACTTTCTCGAAAAATACGGGAAACTCGTCGTTTTTTCGAAGTTTGTTCTTTGAAAACATTTTAAACTCTCGTCGAGGCCTAAAAACTTATTCGTAGAAGTTATAATATTGTACTAGGCATACTGAAAAAATCTCGAAACTCGTTTATCAATTTACTTTCTATTTTTTTTTTTTAGGCGTTTTAAAATAAGCATTATATATATAGATTTATATTTATGTATTCAATACTTTTATATAGTAAATTCATATAATTTTTAATCAAAATTATGTATGAAATGTATTCACAGTATAATATTCACCATGTTTTTCATATACATTGTATAGGTTAATGTTTCATAGAGATTAGCGCTATGAATTATTGTATGTACCCGTGCATTTAAAGTTTAGATTACTGCAGCAGAATCAATAAACATTGCGAATAACGACCGAATGAAAAAAAAATTATTTTTGGGATTTGTGGTTTCAAGACATGAAACAAAAAAGCTTATGAATTAAAAATAATATGTGCTTGATAACTATATTTATAAAATCTGATGGTTTTTTTTATTTCCAATGAGCTCTTAAAACGGTTAAACTGATGATTTTCACGAATAATGAAATAACCGATATTTTCAATTATGTTTTCATAGGTATATAAAATTATTCTGCAAAAATTCGTAAGGCTCACCTATATTATATTTGTCTTAGTAATTTGCATCCGTTCTAAAACTTAATTAGACATAAAAATTATTCATAAAGCTTTAGTCAGGGTCGTTTTTCAAAAGTGACGATAAATCTGTATTTTTGCTTTCAAATTTAGAGTAACACGTCGCTATCGAGGTCGTAAGCCAATCGCACAAGTGGTTTGTTCACGGCGCTTTACATCATTATAATATCTTGTCCGAGGAACATTGTGACGAAAGACGAACTTCGCCTTCTGAAGTATGCGATCGACTATTTCTATTGATTAAAATACACACATTATCAATCATTAATATGTTTTTTAATGAATGATAATAATAATATGCGTATATTTTTTTTAATAACTGGTTTTGAGCCAAGTATGCTATACGTACACCTATACAAAGTTTGATGTGGTCGGATCAAAAACTAAATTAATACTGTGGTCCGATACTGTGTGATAACGTATTATTATGTTAAACACAACTAATATTGTTTTAGGCGATCCAAAACGTATGGCGTATTAAAGTGCAATCATCACACGATAATTATACAGCTTACCCATATGATCAGTTACTACCAGATGTAAACTTATTAAAAAAAAAAAAATAATAATAATAGTAATAAATACACGATCGAGTACTTACAAAGTTACAACGTCCATAAGGATGTAATAATGTCATCGAGAAATAATACTTATTCCGAAGAGTAAAAACGTATGCTCATAGTATGGAGTAGTAATGGAAAATAGCATATGTGTTTATTAGGGTGTTCCTTAGCTATAGATGATGAAAAAAAAATAGCAAAATTTTTATGGGCTCACCCCCTAAAAACGTTTGCATGCATATTATAATGAATTAAGAAAAACTTCGAGGCAATCAAACAAGGTTAACCCGTGCCGAATTGTACCTAAAGTTTGAATTAGGTAATTCAGTTTTTGAATATTTATGAGAATTTTTTATATTTTTTTAAATATTTTGCAAACCGTTGAGTAAATCGAAATCATTTATATATTCGGTTTTAAAAAGAACAAAATTGTCTATAAATTATGTCTTGACAAATTTTTAATAACGTCTACTGGTCATGAGGTATATTGACTCAAATTTATAAAAACACTGTTTATGCATTAAAATGTTCTGTTCATCATTTCGATTCCCGGGATACCGTCGAAGTTTTTGAGGGATGAATTTTTTTACCTTTTTTTTTTTTTTTTTTTTTTTTTTTGGTACCAATAATTCAATAAAGAAATACGAAGCATAGTACGCAGGGTCCGGATTTTATAACATTCGCTAATTATTATAGAATAAAGATAAAAAATAGCAGGGTGGGCTATACATTTGTTTTATATACCAGAGACTCTAAATATGAAATTTTATTTTGCTATTTCTTGCATAGTTGACGCATTTTAGATTTTTAGTGCTATTTTTAAAATGTTGGTACTATTTTTCTTATAATATAATGCTTTATTTAGTATTAGTTTTCATAAATATCGTTTATATTATCGAGAAAAAATTATTATTCATTTATGTGAATTCACAATAAAATTTACCACGTTTTTGTTTCGTAATTCATTAATAAATAATATTTTTGTTGTAAGTATACAATATTAAACATGTTAGTCTGTTTTTAAGAAGCTCGGAAAATCGAATATTATACATTTTATGCCCTCTAATTTATTTTTTATATATAATTTAATATATATCTATATATTTCATTATTGTCTAGATTTTACAATTTTCTTTAAATAATACGTATAAATGCAAAAAATAAAAATTTAAATCACCAGTAAAAGATGATAATTTCCAAAAAATTGTTTTTTTTTGTTGCTATTTTTGATATTTTTCGGAAATATTATAGCGCATATTTTAACGATTTTTCGGTAATATTATAGCGCATATTTTAGTAATTTTTGGTGCTATAGAATCCGAACCCTGACAATATGATTCAAGGGCACGCCGCGCGCCGTGAACGAGGGAAAAGAGAAAACCTCTCTCGTGATTTCGGCTCGTCTCTCATTTCGGCCGTTGGCGTGAAAACGTTCAACGATTACACGACAATATTGTTTCCGTGCAGCTGCGGGGAGTTACATTAAATGCGTGTGTAGTAATCGAAACATTCTACGCACGGCTCTATAACCGACCGATTCGAGTACTCGTCTCGTGTCCCGTCCGCCGTTTTGACGTTTACACTCTCGGCGCACTACGACGCACGCGGTGACGCGAAACGAAAAAACCCACCCGGTCGGTCCTTCGCCGTCGACTCCGGCGGGGCTCAGTCGTCATGCGGGCGCTCTGTCGCTTCGACGTGACGACTGTCGATACTAGATATTAACCCTTGGTTAGGTAGGTGAAAAAATGTCACGTTAATAGTTACCATGGGTCTCATAGACCCATATCAATACATCGATTTTACTCTTTTATGGTAATACTTTATCTCTTCAAATATGAATAACAATTACATAGACACACATTAGAAATATATTGTAACAATTACGGAATAAAAAAATAAAATATTTAAATGGTTATAAATAAAAACTTTTGACCCTTATCACGAATATGTTACGAATATTAATCGATATTTAAAATGATGGGGTCTGATAGACCCGACCTGCCTAATGAAGGGTTAAGACTAGGGACGGGTCGATTCCAATATTTTCCCGATTCCGATGTCAATTTCGATTCTAATATAGAATCGGAAGAATCGGTATTCATTATCGGTATCGGTAGGGTATTTAAGTATGTACAAATTCAACATAATATTATGTTGAATGAAAATTATTAATTTAACTGTTTCCATTCATCGATTCTTATCGATTATCGATTCCAACGAATGATCGATCCCCAATGTTATTCGTCGATTCTTATCGAAATTGTCGGAATCGATTTGATTTCGATTCATTTTTTTTACGTCGATTTCGATTCTCATTTATTTACTCTCGATTTTAAATTCTTGGAGCCGATGGAAAATGCATCCGTTCGATTTCGATTCCTTTTTATCCTCAAGGATCGACGGGATCGGGAGTCGAAGAATCGATGCGACCCATCCCTAATTAAGACGCCCGAGACTTTGTCCGTGAAACGTTTACCCCTCGTAGTCTCGGCGCCGTGACCTCAGAACGCGTTGACGAAATTTCCAAATTCGAATGAAAAAATCGCGTTCTCGTGTGTCCCAGACCGGTTTATCGTATTTGTTTGCACGAGAAATTTGACACACGGTTATTATCACATTAAAACCAGACGCAAAAGTAGTTTAAACCGAATAATTACAACAGGCTGCAGACTCTCGTGAAAAATTAATGATGATGACGATAACTACGTGATTATTTAAGTCATGCTTTGATGAGCCGTGAAAAAAGCGTGTTGATGAGAATTCTTTCCATCTAAATTTTAATTTTAGATTTTTATACCGCTCTCGTTTTAATGAGGCACTTATTTTTTCCACGGAATACGTACAACATGAAATTAATACCAGTAGTAAAAAAATAAAAATAACATCGTACGTAGAACTCGAACGAAAATTAAAATTTGCGATATTTTTCGTTAGAAAACAAAACAAAAAAAAAGTTTTGAATATAGTACAGATTTCCTCAAAACATTAATTAGTTTCCGAATCGTGTGATTTCACAGAACATAAGTTGATTTTAAATTTATACATCTCCCCACGAGTAAAATGGCTATTTAAAAAACAAATACATTTTTTTTTCGTGTTGTACGCACGTTTTCGTATTCATACTGTTATTAGATCTATCCGTGAACATGTCAAACAAATCGTAACAACTAAAAAAGCTGGTAAGTGAGATGATGGTGGTACAAGTTCGTCCTTCGTCCGTTCGGTCCTCGGACAAGATATTGGTGATGAATGTATTAAGTTTTAAAGAAATGATGACTCATTTCTTTAGTATAAAACGATTCTGAGCAAAGCTTCAGTGTAATATAATATATTATTATTTAAATACTGTTCACGTATTTTACGGTTATTTGTATAATTCTTTTTAACAATAGATTTAAACATGTTGTTATATCTGAATCCAAAATTTCATTATGATAGGATGAACCAATTTTCATATATAAATATTTAAATTTGAAAATTAATATAAAAATAGTTTATTCTGTAAAAATCGTGATAATAATTTACCTAAATGCTTGGAAAAAAAATCTTGAGTCACGATTATTGATATTTTTTCGGTGTTGATAGTTTAGTATAACAGTAAACTTGTATTACAATTTCAGAACTTTCTAACAAATACTCAATATTTCATTAGAAAGAAATAAACTTAAAAGAAATCAGACAGTATCGTAAAAAATCGTATAATAATTTATTAAAGTGTGTATAAAAAAAAATCCTGAGTCACGATTTTTGAATTTTTGTTAGGATAATTAGGTAGGTATATGAGTAAGGTCATATTAAATTTTCAGAACTTTTTGTCAAATATTTAAAATTATATTACATAAAAACTTTCAAACAATTTGGTAAATTGAAAGTTCTATATTTAAGTCAAAAGTGCTATAATTGTTTTGAAAATGTTGTCCAATATAAAAAAGTATGTATTTGATATTGGATAAAATTTTCAAGTTTCTAGCTTCAATACTTTTTGATTTATGACTAAATACCTAAAATCTGAACAGTGAAAATCTCGTTTACGGCGGTTTTTTATCGATTTTACCGTTTTTACTCAGTTTTTCGATCGTTATTCTTGATTACTGGAAAAACTATGGAGATTTTGGAAAAATGACCTCTCTAAAGTACCATGTCAGTTCAATTTCAAATCTAAAAAAGTTGCTGGACGAAACTTTTGAACAAGGATTTCTATACGAAAAAGTGTTTACAGAAAAAAAAAAATAAAAAAAAAATAAACACCATTGTAAAACCATAAGATCCTTCGCTTCACTCAGAATCTAAAATGTATTAATGTAGCGATTGCAAATCGCGAATGAGTAAATGTCAAGACTAAGGCAAGAAGGTCTCGTTAAAACTACCGGCGCTTACTACCACCTATCGTGTTCACAACTCGAGCTAGTCGAATCAAAATATCACGGGTATGCGACCACCACAAGGTAATACAAAGTCATTACGAAAACACCGACTTACTTTCGAGTTTTTAATCGGCCGACCGAACGTATGAAATCGAAAACGTGATGCCTCCAGGGAGTTAATTCGATAATTATTAATTGTGCACAATCACCGAAAATGTTTTAACGTTGTTATTATTATTATTATTATTATTTGCTATCCTTATGCGCAGCACACCGCATTAACCGACACTATTTATTAAAAACTTTGCTCGATTGTCTCGATTATAGTAATTGCCAAAACTGTGCGGCGTTCATTTAGTGCACGCGGCACGTGTATGTCTAAAGAAAAGCACGGGCGTTCGTCGTACATTTTATAGATCGCTATTTTAGGTGAGCCACGCGAGAAGGATCGTAGTTGCGTCGAATATTCAAAGAATGTAATAACTTGTATGCAAGACGATTGTGTGAGTGGAATTTCGTTTCGAATAATTGTCGTAGATTTTTTTTAATCAACTGCGCTCTGTTGTTTCGAAACGTTTTCGGCGAACATCGAACATTAGACATTCTGGATTGTACGTTTTGTTTTCTGCCGAATTATCGTGCTACGTTTTTACGAGATCAGGGTCATCTGTTCGAATATCCACCGTGAATGCGACGGATTTCACTCGACGTAACAAAACTATAACCGAAACTATACACACGCGACGTCAGAGTCAATTATTAAAATGTGAATAAAA
This sequence comes from Therioaphis trifolii, assembly GCA_027580255.1. Taxonomy (NCBI): domain Eukaryota; kingdom Metazoa; phylum Arthropoda; class Insecta; order Hemiptera; family Aphididae; genus Therioaphis; species Therioaphis trifolii. The sequence continues at coordinate 12,294,225 of CM050406.1, read as the reverse complement.
AATATCTAAAACGATAGAAAACGATTTACATAATCTCCGTCGTAAAGTCAGTGACAAATCGTGAACCGGGATTTAAAACTCGTAAAATTTAACTACTTTCATCATAGATATGTTTTGGGCACAGCAATAATTATTGATTCTCAGTGAAACGGAGGATCGACCAGTTTTACAATGATTTTCCGTCGACACATTTTGATACACAAAACTTTGCCCAAAAGTTTTATCCAGCATCTCCGAAAATCAGAAATATCATCTGGTTGGTACTTTATGGTTGATACTTTAACTATTATTTTTCTCTATTATTGATAGTTTGTTCAGGCGTGACGGCCGAAAAACCTAGTGAAAATGTAACATTTGACGTAAATGTTACTTTAACTAAATTGATTTTGGTTATTGAAGTAAAGTTACAATAAACTTGAAATTTTCACCATATTTTAATAGGAGATTGCTACATACTTCAGAAAAACTCGATAACTTTTTGGCTACGAAAATAGAACTTTGAAAATATTTTGTTTTTTTTTAAGTTTTTAATAGTTGCCGAGAACTTTTGAAAATTTAACAAAATTATACTCGTACACTCAACCAATTATATTGAAAAAATGTCATAAATTGTCAAAAAGTTTTTTTTGTTTTTATAAGCGTTCAAGTAAATAATAATTATGCGATTATGCGATTACAATAGGCGGTTTATCATACAAATAGAATAGTGTGGAATGGGGATTGTAGATAATTTTAATGAGCTTTGTGGATAATAGATTTAATTTTGTTGTTTAATTTTGAAATAATGAATGTCATTGGAACATTATTGTGCGTTTGCTTAAAATTACAGTTATTAGAGACACTAATGGATTTAATAATGTTTCGAGTTCGTGTAAGATGTTTGGCGTTGAATCTGTAGTACTGGATATCGGTTGGACAGCTGTTATACCGGTGTATGATTTAACCGGACGGCGGCGAATGCGATGCATGACGACGTGAGGTGGTGCCTTGTTGTTTTGGAATTTCTAACTTTTTTGGTTTGTTCGTGGATTTCGTCAATTTTTCATAAATGATACAACCTTTACATGATGCTGTATGTTCACCAGAGCATAGTGCACATTTAGCCGGGAGGCTACTATCTTTGGTGCACACATCAGTTGAGTGATTTTCGGTGCATTTAACACATCTGGGCTGCTGTCTACAGTAGTTTGCGCGTATGACCAGTATTAATCTTGGCGTGTGCAGCATTGAGACAGGTTTTTGCGATCAACACATATTTTAAATTCACAGAAAAATGTCAAGAATAAAAATCCGTTATAAAAAATAACGGTTTCCAACCACCACGCTTATAAAAAGTTTGTATCGCCACAAGACATTCTAAAAGCGGTAAGAATAAAAGAAGTTATGGAAAATCGAGTTTTTATAGTTATTCGAACATAAAAAAAACCAAAATTTTTGCATTTTTGGGTCAAAAAATGGGTAAATATGCTTAACGAATCATTCTTCAAATATAATATTATATAATGGGCAGTTACTTTCTTCGAGAAAAAATCAAATTCTGTTTTATATTCAAAATTTTGGAATTAACATTTCATTATTTTGTACAGAATATCTACTAATAAAAATCTTACGTCCTATCTACGACTTTTGTTTAATACGGAGACCTGTATAATGAATTTTGCTGTCTAACATAATCTTCTTTATTCAATATTAACGTTTTGAAAGAAATAAAAACCACTAGCACTCTGGGCGAAATAAAGTTCCGCGCGAAATCGTTATTCGAATGCGATTCTAGTCCGTTTCAAATTTAATACAATAACACACCTATTTCGTGCGGTCAATCCAAAACAATAACCAGCGCAACGTGCTCGGAATATCTGATTTTCTTCGATTTACAGTTACGATACACGGAACAAGGACTTCGGTTCGAGTATTCGTTTAAACTCACCGAAAACGTCAGTTTTGTTTCGCCGTGTGCACTTACGCGCTTTCGACGAAACGTCGGAGAGTAAACATCAATCGTATTTACTATATATGCTCAATAAATTACGAGTCAAACCAAATATTTATTCGAAATTAAGACAACAACGATAATGATTATTCGCGGATTACTATCGCGCCGGCTGATTAGCAAATAATCTCGTCGGTGTATCCGAAGAACTCTTACACCGAAATGTGATTTAAACGTGTGCGTTCGCAGCACTTTGCGAAGTGTGGACCGATTCACGGCTGGGTACGAGTGAATAATACAAATTGTTCGAAAATAAGTCGGCGGTTCGATTTTTACGCGAATAGAAAGGTGATTTAAGAGATCTTTGTAGTGATTTCGATTATGACAAAACCAGTTGAGGCGAAAGCGACGTCTATTCAACTGCCTCTGTATATTACTGCGTTGTATGTCGTTGATTATCGTTAATAGCTTTACTTAGTGGAAACGTGCTAATTTACCCATGTAAACACAAACAACAATGTACTCGTATTATTGATAGTGTTGATCACGTCTTAGATTTTACTTTATTTATTTTTTTTGTCTTTGAGAACATTATCTTTTTGTGAATGAGTTTGATTGTCAAAAACTTAGAATACTCAATACTAATTTATTCACACTGCTCACAGTACATACACGTATCGCACACAACAACACACACACACACACACACACACACACACACACACACACACACACACACACACACACACACACAATAGAGTGAGAAAATTTTAATTTTTCACTAACGCACTAAAACCGTTGGTGGATTTATAGAACTGTAAGCTAATGTATATATCATGATTGTGGTCACGAAAGTTGGTGGAGATTTGTTGGTACGGTTTTTGTTTTCTATTCTTGTTAGAATGAAAGTTCTGTTATTTTATTAAATAATTTAAAACAATTATAGAAAAAAAAAAAGAAATAACTATTCAAAACGTATACTGTTTGTGTCAGTGAAAAAGCGTTGAAATAATATTATACTTACATTGTAAGTATTGGCTATATGTTTTTTTATTGTATTTAATTTTTTGAAATATATTTGATTTGAGCTCTCGTTTAAATAAAGATGGTTGCATATTATGAATAAATTAAAATTCGGCAACTATGAAAAATAGGAAATGCTGTAAAAATTGAGAAAACACCCACGTATTAATGAATAAATCATAATGTTCTTCAGATTTTTTTTGTTTTCATAAACATGTACTGTATTACATAATGAAGTAATAATAAGGAGTAAGGTTAGGGTGGCAAATTCTTAAATGCGTCCTTGATCATAAGTGCACTCGTATATACATACTATTCGTTATACAATCACTGAAACGCGGTCGTTTAGAGTTTTCAATATGATCAAGTCAAACCTCAGATGAGATTTTCACTCGTAATAATTATTATTATTCGAATTCACAGTAACCTCGGACGACTCGAACCGCAAAGTTTTCAATATTCCTCGTTATATTTTATTTCCTATTTCATAGTATCGTATTACTGTCATATTATTTAATCGTGCAAAAGTCGTATGGAAAAAAAAAAGAAGTATCATAAAATTTAATTATCGAATTATTTTACATATTCTTCGAGTACACGGTTGTCAACTAACATGTACACCAACCATGTAGGCAACAATCTAGATCGTATAATATTTCTTAACAATAAAATCGTTTGACCTTCGTCCGTTTTGTTCAAGTATACGTTCTAAACGTGATATGAATCATTGACGAAGTGCGTAGTCGAAGTAAAATGATAAATTTAATTCGGACGAAATCGATCGTATCCGTATGTTTTAAGTTTTATTCGTGTTTAATACGTCGGTAACACGAATGACGATGTCATCTGAAGGAATCGACTTGAGTCGAGCGTGATCTCGTAATTTTTCACATTTTTTATTATTTTTTTTTTTCTGTAAATGGGCAAGTTCCGTGACCCGAACTATTTCTGACGTTTAGTCTGGCCGTTTGTTTGTAAAAGAGCGTTTATAAAAAAAAAAAATTGTGTTTTTTTATTCTATTTGATTTTCTCGTCGACGAAAGTCAATCTTATTAGCGTACCAGGTATAATAATATGTACCGTCGAATTGCCGTTCCGGTACACGAAACAAATTAAAAAATTACTCCGGTAAACACGCATAAAATATAATATGCTGTACACTCGCACGTGTCACATGTTTAATTCACCAATACGACGCGCGTTAATGCAATTTGTCAACAATCGAAATTATTATTATTATTATTATTATTATTATACACGTACGCAAACACACACGAGAGCGACCTGCTGCAGGCACTTTCACACGCGCACAAGCACGAGAAAATGACGTTGATTGTGTTTTATTCGGAAGAGGTTCGCTTAATTATTGCCATCGCAGTGTGTGTGTGCGTGTGTGTGTTCGACTCGACGTGTTATTCCTGTCGTCGGAAAAACAACAACTGTGCACACGTACGGTAAATGCGCGCGTGCAAAAAATTCCCGTGCGTAATTTAATAATTCTTTTTCTCGACGACGTACAGTTTGTAACGTAATAATATACGTACGAACGCATACGACGACCACGGGGTTTTCGGGTGAATTAATTCTGTCTCGAAATTTTATTGTTCTACCGCATACTTTGCCAGCGTACCCATATATATACAACGCGCGCGCGTGTGTGTAGGTACACGTCGTCGTCGTATTATTGCATTATATACCTGCGCGGCGCGAGTATGTTATTTAATGAAACGTACTTGAGCGAAAAAATCGAGTACATTATAATGTTATTATACGGCACATAGTTGACATTTCCCGTGTTTTCTTGTAATGATAATAACAATAATAATAATAATAATAATAATAATAATGATTGTGAGGAAAAAACAACCGACTATTTGGGTTTCTCAAGGTTCGGATAAATGAAAAAAAAAAAACTCAGAGCACGAATTTTATTTATTTTTTTTATTAAATTTGCGGAAATCCGCTAGGAGATCAGAAGAGAAGAGTACGTCAGTGACTGTTATTATTCATATACATACATTTGAAATACTCTTGACATATGAAACGGCTTCGCACGAAAAGACCGGGTCCTCGGGCTTTGGATACGTCAGCTAGAGTAGTGTTCCCACAGGGTATAATGTTATACGTTATACATTCGCAAACAGACCGTGAAAAAAGAAGAAATACACATATATGTTATATTTATTTTGATCGAAATACAAAAAAAAAAAAAAAAGAAATACAAAGAAATATTGTATTAGTATATCCTGATTTTATGATTATTACGTGTATTACTAGTCGTATGATCCGGCTTCGGCTAAATAATTATTTAAACATTAATTTTCAGGCTAGGGGAAATATTAAATTATTCATTTACCTTGTCGAAAAACTCGATAATTGAAATACAATGTGTGTGTTCACCCCTCTGCGCCCTTTTCTCTGACCGGGTCCGGGAAAAAGGTCAAGCGCCCCTATGACATTCAGTTATTTTCGACAAATTCGGTGTAAAAAGTCGCGAAGCTGTTCAGATGCCCAGCCAAAAACCGTAACTTTGAAATACGATAAACCGGACCGGAAAAGGAAAGAAGGGATATTTGCGATACTCGATGACATTGCGATACTCGACCAGGTATTTGAATCGAAACTGTACGAAAAAAGCGTCGAGAAATATTATTCGATAGTTTCGCCGAAAATGTTAAAAACTCGAACCGGTCCGTACCGTCTCCGAATCAAAAATGGAAAAATGGACACCGCGAGGACTCTCGGCCAACGGCCATTCGGAAGAACTGTACGAGAAAAAATTGGAAAAAAGTGTACAATGTGTAATACGGTGTCTTTTCGCAGTAACGTGGCGAGTGAAAAAAAAAAAAAAACAAAACAAAAAAAACCGGCGTGAATTTAGATTTTCACGATTTTGTGTAGAAATACGAAAGACATTTTACATTGACTCGGTCAAATCTAATATTTACCGAGGTCCATTTCCACGCCCCCCCCCCATTTTGGAATTTCGGACCAAAACTCGCGCCGCCCTTCCTCATCAGTTCCGTCGTGATCACGAAAACATGATACGTATGGCCACGCTCTTTCGGTGAACGTACGTACGTATAAGCGTATTTGGCTTGCTAACGAAGAAAAAAGTTTTACGGGCGAATCGAAAGTCAAACGCTACACGTTGAAACGTCAATGAAACGGACGACGGGACGACGTGAGACGTTCGTAAAAGCGTGAAATTTGCGTCGTACGGCATACGGTGACGCCGTCGCCTCGTCGTAGCGCAATACGATCGAGTGCGCACGACGTGTGACACTTACGAGCGAGTGTGTACACACTACACACTAACCAGAACGACGGACGACGCGGGAAAAAGGACGAAAATTTAATATTTCGCGTGCACACACGTCGCGTTTAATTACGTACGGACAGCGAGCGTACAGTGTACGTATATAATAATATCATATACGACACACGTACGCACACTTGGTCTGACGGCGTGACCGTATTTTTTTTATAATAATTATACTTTATTTTTGCAACATAAGGATATCATACAATTATTTTACAAAATTTAGATTAATATAATGCAGTACCCCCTTTAAGCAAAGCTTGTGCTGGGGGCACAGTTCTTATAGATTAAATAAATATATACAATGTGTTTTTTTTTTTTTTTGATTACTAATTAGTTAATAGAATAGGATTATAATAATATAAATGTATAATAATTTTAACATAATTGATAATTAAAACATAAGTACGAAGAGACGTAAATAAATATACTAAATTTACAATAATAATAATAATAATAATAATATTTTACATAAATAATTGATGATATTTTTAAAAGAAATAAAAATTACAAATTTTATAAATTTAATTGTTTTATATATTTTTTTGAAATGCTTAACATTTTTATAATTTTTTATATTGATATTTAGTGAACGACATAAATATAAACCCGTATATAAAATGCTTCTTTGACCAAATACTTTGTTAAGATTTGGTACAAGTATATTAATATTTTGCTTTAGTGTTGTGCGCATGATCTAATGTAGGAATTAAATTTTTATTTTTATATACATCAACTAGAACCGATAAGTCATAGTTAGAGTTAAGATTTTTTACATTAAATTCATTATAAATCAAATTAGTGCTAGTATTCGTTGGTAAATTTAGTAAGAATTTTATAATACAATTTATAGTGACAGTAAGTTTTGTTAAAATATATATTTTGAGGCTCCAACCCAAATTGATATACCGTAAGTGTAAATTGATTGTACAAGTGATAAGAAAATTATTCTTTTATAGTATTTATTAAAATGCATACCTTGCGTCTTTGAAGAAATAGAAGAATTTACGTAGCATGTTATTTAAATAATTTATATGACTTTCCCATTTAAATCTATCATCAATAATTATCCCTAAGTATTTTATTTCCTGTACTTTTTATTAATTATCGTATTAACTTTTACGTTAAACGAGTTGTGTGCGAAAACTCCGCGATAACCCGACGACGGTTATTTAATAAAAAAATATCCGCAGCGACACGTATGTATACTTACGTACGCGGGACCACCGTTGAGCCGACAGACGTCCACGTTGAGTTTTTTCTTTTTATCGTCGCGTAACAATTATCAGAAGGCATCCGACCGTCACGGCTAATCGTAAATCGTATACTATTTAACATTACAATTATTATTATTTATTATCAACATTATTATGATGATTATGTTTCGTGTACTCGTGTGCGCAACAGTTGTTTTCTTCAGACTCTTTCGGGCCGTGCGAGCGCGCGCCGAATCTTTCGTTCCTGCACACTAAAACGTATAGGTAATCGATTTAGGAATATGATTTGTACGCGCGTTCCACCCGTCTTTTCCGGTCGATAGTAGTCCTGAGTAATATGCCGAGTACGAGTGAATCATGTATCCGCGGAGGTTCGATTGACAAAAAAAAAAAAATTAGAATTTCCACAAGTTTCACGAGTTCCCGACGTTTTACAGTTTTTCGATTACGTTTTCAATTATTATTTTTAACGTCATCTTTTGCGATTTTACGGAATACTGCTCTGGTCTGTGACTCGGCGTGTGTTGTAGAAAACATTTTGTCGTCAAACTCCGAGAGAAAATAAAAATAAAAACCAATATTGACGTTTATCGTTTCTCAATAACGATGTTATTTATTGAGACTTCGGGCAAAACTTTAAATCTATAATCACATTAGTCATACTTGATTCACGAACGATTTAAGTAGATATAATCTGCCATAACTCTCAGTGTTTACCTGCCCATTTATTGCGTCATATGTATTTATTTATTTTTTGCAATTTTTTATTTTTTTATTTTATTTTTACACGTCTTAAATTTGCATGAAAAATCATTTAAAAACAGCGTTCATATATTCAAGATCATAATCGGGGATTTTTAGTGCTCGTGAAATCCGAGGCGTAAATCGATAACAATACGGACGCGCGGTTTGTGACGACGGACTGCCGCAGCGCGTGGTGTGGTGATCTTTAAAAACGTACGAATCACTCGTGCTTTTCGCGATAAACCAGAGGTTTATACTTACAAAATTTAAAAATATTTCATTTTTTTTTGGGGGGGGGGCTCACAGTTAAGGTCCAAAAAAACGTTTGACATCATTTGCAAAAGCTAAAAGATGAATTTAATCGGTATTTCCCAGAATATAATGATTCCGAAACGAAAAGTATCCGATATATGATTCGAAACACTTTTATTGTTAAAGTCGATGAGGTACGTGATGATAACCAGGGAGATTTGATAGAATAGCAAAACGATCAAAACTGTAAGGATACGTTTGAATCTTTCATGAATATCGAAGAGTTTTGGTGTAAAAAAGCGATATATTATTATATTAAAAATCGATATACACTATTGCGTACCCTAAGCTTCGAGAAATCGCATTAGTTATTTAGTCATGTTTCCGACAACTTAGTTTACTTATAATAAATATTATACTATGATGTACAGTTTTTTCATAATAGTAATTTGTATTAAATGTTAATAATTTTAAACTTTTATTCAAAATTGATCAAGCACAAACATTATTATAAGCTTGATATTGATGAATTTCATTGGTTTTAATTTAGTCATGACCTAAATTCTAAAATATGTAAAACAAATTCATTCTTGTCAATAAGAAAAATAAAGACTAAAATTGAGGTGGTCCGTGGGATATTGAAAGTTCTCCAAGTGGTCCGCGCAGAGTCAAAAAGGTTGGGAACCTATGCGATAAACGTTTCATTACAAAAAAAAAAAAAAAAAAAAAAAAATTAAAAACAAAAAACCATCTCGTACGGCCGTGTATCAAAATATAATAGATGCAATCAGCAACGCGTCCGGGATTATAAAACGCATAGGGTTCTGAACTGCGTACACGGGGAGGAGGTGCTATACAATATATGGCGTCTTATACAATAGGGACGCCCGATTATTGTCACCGGACTAAGACGGATTTTATTCGTCTCGCCGGGAAATTTTTTCCGTCTCACCCTGACGGTGTAATTATCTACTACACACTACGCGTGTGTGCTCAATGCTCATATTATAACGCGAAATAGGTCAGTTCACTATTTTTTATCGACGTCACGGGGTTCATACGATTTTATGCGGTAGCGGGTTTTTTCTTCTCTCCATTATATTCTCACAAAACCGTCCTGCCGTGTAGCTGCAAAGCCACCCGAATTAATGAGTCGTATCAGATTCAAAAAAAAAAAAAAAAAAGAAAAAGAAAATTATATATATATTCGCTATATTCGCCGTGGTCGTGATTTTAAATTAAAATAGACGTGGGTATATACTAACACTCGTATATACACTTCTTAATTTCACGCTGAATAGTCGATAAAGGTGCGAGATACGACCTTTTTCGCGGACCGCGTTGACAATATTATAATAAATATTCTTTGAAATATATATAATGTGTATATTAGTGTTAGAATATAGTCATACGCCTCTATAATAACTTCCAATTCATTAATCCGATAATATTATACTGTGTCGAGTGTGTATAAAAAATATCTGCCGGCTTTAGATTCGTTATTTCGCTTTGATTATTATTATTATCGTTTTTATTTCCTGTATAGTTAATTACCTAAATACCAACTGCACAAAAAACTGTTTTCAATTTTGTAATAATTATACACCTAGTCTAATCTTGTTTTGATATTTTACAACTCGCATAGTTCCTATACGTTATTAATTTATTAATTTTTATTTTTATCGAACGTCTGAGAATAATTAACTCTATATTGAGGTAGGTCTGTTACATATTACACGAGATCGTCACCAACAACGTGTAAAAGGTAAAACAAGCACATCAACATGTTACCAACTTTCGAAATACTGCAGCTTTTATTCATTTTGATACAAAAAAAACATTTGATCGTCATTATTGCTCTTCTAGTATTACGATGTATTCTTTTAGTTTTTAGTATTTTTTTTTATCTTCCTATCAAGGGTAAACACCGTGTATCTTCAATAAAGTAAACAACCCGACAACAACTATGGTTTTAATGTAAAAATTTGTGACTAAGATTTAATTTTTCGAACTCAATACATACGAGTATTTAAGCTTTGACGTGTACAATATATTTTGTTCAATAGTAAAAACGTGCCGACGGCGACGAGTAACGATACGACGTTACGTCTTTAGAATATAATACTACGTGAGTACGACGTGGAATTTGACTGTCAAAACCCACGATAAGGTGAAGACGTGTTACTGAAATCATCGCTAATCCTCCTCATACGTTATTCTACTGCTGTCCTACGCCACATTACAACTTAAATCCTTTGTCTTATAAAGTTGGGATATATTAAAAAGTTATGTAGTTATATTACATTTAATTATGTTAATTTGATTTTTGTTCTTTTTTGGTTTCATTGCGATGTGATAAATACCCTCCGGCAGCATCACAATTAACAAGACCATACATTACACGGGATATTTATTTCATAAAATATATTTGGTACTTAGCCCCCCCCAAATATTTTTGGGTCATTTGCGCCTATAGATGCGAGTGAGAAAGAATGAAACGGCGTTGCCCTTCGAGAACACCGACGAAAGTATTGAAGGCATCACGAATACAGCGCAGGCCGGTATACGCTACACCCCCTTTTTGAGGTTTTAAACAGTGAGCTTACTTGAAATCAAAACTGGAACCCGCAAGTACGCGCCGATGAGGAGGCCAATTCTCTAACTAAAAAGTTATTCAATGCCAATAATTATGAAATTTATAAAGACAGATAGAGATAAATGCGAGAGAGATAAAATGGTAATTTATTCTATGATTATGATTCGTGCAAGACACAAATCGATAAAAATCGCAAAAATAATAATTATTTTTGCGATTTTTTGAATTATTCAAATGGAAAAAACTAAAACCATTAAAATAATATTATCAATGACAATATTCAATGCGTCTTCCACCGGACTACGAGCGACTACGGCCGGTGCCGCTTGTTTTCATTTACGTAATTGAACGAGGGACAATGACGGCAAAGCCGCCCTTAAGCCATTGTACATTTGACGTAGGTACCTACGGTTTTAAGCAATACCCACTTATAATTTTACGACTTCATCCCTGGTAGGCACACGACAACATTATAACGACGTCGGTGCTGCAAAATACGACGCCTCGCGTACTTTAACTGTTTATAGATGAAAAACGTTGCTAACTTCATTTTTACACGTCGAGCGAAGCGAAGGATTAAATGAATTTACAATTAGGTTCATATTTTTTTTCAATTTATTATTCTGAAGACACATCTTTTCTGAATCGTAAATTTAGTCTAAAAGCCACGCCTTTTTTTCATAGTGATTCTATAAATCAGAAACCGTGTGTAGACTGTGGACTTTGATGAGTTGTGTAATCATGAATACAAAAGTAAAAATTAAAAATATTGGAAATCACACATTTTCATCATACATCAAAAAACCAATCACGTGAGAAAAAAAAAGTTTACATAATTTTTAGACTAGATATAGGGTTTCAAAAAATATTCTTTTTAAAATATTTTTATCAAATACAATTTTTAATTCTTGTTAATGAGACACGCTTTACTCGTATACTTTACCAACAGTTCTGAAAAAAATCTATGAAATCTTTTGTCAGGATATTTATTTTATTTTTTTTTGTGAGAGTTTATAATTAAACATTTTAACAGAATGACTGGATTTACACCAAAGCCTTACTTAAAATGTAAATAAAAAGTAATTGGTTTATTCAATCTTTATGAAACTTGGTACCTATAGAGATGGAAAAATCTTTTTCAAATCTTTTGGTTAAACGAAATTTCTGCTGTATTAAGAAATCAAAATTGGCCGGGCGCAAATTGAGACGTAGGCGACGCAGCGTAGCGCAGCACAAGTCAGCGTAGGACCGAACTGCGTGACCCGTGTGAGCGAATATTATTAAACAGTATTTCAAGTTGAAATTTTCAACGCAGTTTCGTGTAGCCATTCGATGAAAACATTTGAGATCGACATGATGGCTCACGAGTTATTTAGATTTCAGTTCGGAATCTGATTCTGATGAGGAATTGGATGAACTGGTTTTATATTCTTTAATTAAACGAGAAAAGTCGCGAAATAGTGATTTTATAAAAAAAAGAAAGAGTCACGGTGAATTTGTTTTGACAAAGGAATTATACCTAATCTATGACAATAAAATAAATATTTAATCTAATAAATTATTCTTACCATTTTTAAATTTCAATTCATTAGCAATATTTTCCCATATATTGTTTTTCAATTTTGCCTTCATGTAGTCAGGATGGCTAGTGTCAAATAAGACAATGTTTTGTCGAACTGCTTCAATCAGTTTTTCTTCCATAATATATTATAAATTCATAAAAAAATTTGAATTCAAATTTTTCAAAGTCGAAGTTGAAAAACTGCGTTACACATTCGCAGGAAACTGTGTCATAAATACTGTGCGACGTAGGAGCAGTACTGCGCTGCCCTACTCTGCTACTTGATTTACGCTCGTCTGTTCAAACCAGTAGATCACAAAAACTGTGCTGCGCTGCGTTGCGTCGCCTACGTCTCAATTTGCGCCGAGCCTAAGGGTTTGATCATGTAAAAACTACCAATATTTTAGACTAAAAACGATAAAATGTGTAAATACGGTGATTAAATACGAGTATATATCCATGTTTCACTTAAACTTTGTTCAAAATCATTAAACTAAAGAAATGATTGGCCGTTTCTTTAAAACTCAATACATTCATCACCATTATCAGGTCCGAGAACCGAAAAGACTACGTACAAACTTCGTTACCAATATCAGCCGATACCGGTTTTTTTTTTTTTTTTATTTCACTCGTTAAATATTTCCTCGCCGAGGCAACGTTATTGTCGACCGCATCATAGATTTTCCTCGAAGCTCCGAGCAGTATTGTATCGAACAGCCCTTTATATTATAGTTACGTTCTCACATCCCGATATCGCACGAAACGTAATATTTATAACGAAAAGAAAATCTCCGTCTCATTTACAGTAATCTATAACGTAGAACTACAGTGAAACACCCCAATGCACGTAAAATCTTAATAGAACGGATTACGATTTATACTATTATTTATAATGACTTTGGCCGTTTCTATTTCCGTCCGTATTTTTTTTTCGCCGTCTCGAGGCAACGCGTATATTAAGAATATTATAACTAGGGCTCGGAAGTTATTGCACTAAAAATCTTTAAAAATTGATTGCATTATTGCACTTAAAATATTTTTATATTGACTTTTAACTTAAAAAAAATACTAACGGTATAAGTAGTGATAATGCCTTATTTATTTAATTAGAAAATGACATAAGGTACAATTATAAATACAATTTTTAAAATATTAATAATTTAAATAAAAAATGTAATTGAAAAAATATTAAATACAAAATAAAACTGGATGGTTAGGTTAAACTGGACGAAACTTTGGCTGGATTTTTATGAACCTGCAAGCAATTTTATCAAAATTTAAAATCAATTTTTTCTTTTTTACAGTAAAAAATTGTATACCTTAAAAATGATTGCACTGCACGGTAAACGATTTCTTCATGTTCTCAAACTCACATTATTCCTAATAATATTGTCAAATAGGTATATAAAATTGTACTATAAATGAGAAAAAAATCAATAAAATTGCAATTAAATTTAAAAATGCCCAAAATTGGAAAAAATTGCATTAAAAACTTTTGGATTTTAATTCGTGCTCTCGAGAAACAAATTTAAAACGTACTTAGCAACAAATCCAAACAATAGGAAAAAAGTTGCAAATGCGATAACTTCCGAACCCTAATTATAACTATTGCCACACAGCTTGTGCCGACGACGAGTCGAAACGTGTTTATTATGCATAATAATAATAATAATAATAGTAACAATAGCGTATCGCGTATGTATTATGATGTAAACGCATACGACACAAAAATACATAAAATATACGTCAGGGGACGCAGATACGCGCTTTATAAATCGTACTCGTGCGGGTATATGCAGTATACGTATATTATGTCGAACGCGTTTTCCGATAGCGTTTCGAACGGGTCGAAATTCAAAAAAAAAATAAAAAAAAAGTCTCGTGAAAAATCGTATCGCGACCAAAGTTTGTGGTGATATATAACGTGTGCTCCGCACATACGATAATGATACGGGGGGGGGAGAGGGGGGCAAACATATTACCGCGTCCAAACTTCGTGGCGGCGGCGGCGGCGACAACGCATTTTACGCGCGGGTGACCCGAGCGCAGTAATGACGATCCCGAATGAATTCGCTTCTCGCGGCGGCGGGCGCTTTTCGCAAAGTTTCACGGTAACCCGTTCGGTAATCGCGGTCAGGGCGGTCGTCGCACGGTCGCCGCCCGTGAACTATGGCCATAAAACATCATAATAACAATAATAATAATGCACCGATATGATGGCACCGAGCCGAGTATCATCGTAGACACACACACACACACACACACAATATAATATCCGTATAAAATAACTTCTATTATTATTATTATTATTATTATTATTAATATTATTATTGTTTGCGACGCGTGGCCGTTACACTCGGTGACGCGGCGTTTTTCGACACACGCAAACTTCACCTATATGTCACATGTCTAGTATACCGAATGTCGGATGACGATCATCGCATATGCACGTATGTACAGAGTGCTATAGTTGAATTTGACAATATCAACATGCAGCTTAACCCTGAACGAAATCAAGTATAAATTTTAATTTTTTTTTTCCATATCAGTTTTGAAACGCTGATGGGACTAAAGCAGCTTTATAAAAAAATAATAACTTTATATTACGATATTATTATTTATTGGCGGAATTTTTTGAAGATTTTCAATATAACGCAAGAGAATATCATTGGGCCGATCATTCGAGTGCTTAGATATATTAACCTAGCTCGCATTTTCATAACTCGAAGAAGACGATTTTCAACATTTTCCAACGGCAAAAAACAACGACGAAATTCTATCGCAAAATTTCGAGTCAATCACTTTAATAATTAATATGACTAAAAACTAGACAGTAACGAAGATTAAAAATGTAAGAAAAAAAAATGAATTTCATGAAAATATCGTTATGTTAATGTTTCGAATCGTATATGAAAATTAAAATTAAAATTACGTATACTTTTTAAGGAAACCCCTCGGGAAAAGACCACTAGGCAGACCGAAACAAAGATGGATAGACAAAGTAAAAAAGATTTTGGAAGAATTTGGAATACAAGATATGGAAGCAGTAGCTCAGGATAGAATCAGGTGGATGCAAATTTGTGTTGCGGTAATGGGCCTCAATGGCCTTTAAAAACCGAAGACGAAGAAGAAGAATACTTTTTACTGAGTCAAACCACATAATAATATCATGTTAAATTTCACTGTCTCTGCACGCTGTATAACATAATACACGTCTCGTTGTTGTGTATACACGAAACGTATAACACACAGACACACACACACACACACACACATACACACACACACACACACACACACACACACACACACACACACATTTTGCTACTCGAGTATGTCATCGTGATTTTTGACTGCGTGCATTAATTTTTCTCGATAATTCGCCGTCGTCGCCGCTATTATAATATTGCAGGTATGTGTCACCGCGTAGCGACGTCACGAGACGACAAAACCGCTTCGCCTTATAGGTAGTCGGCCCGTAGATCACGCGGTGAATTTTAACCGCGGTATTCGCAGGCATAAACGTTAAAACATCCATCGGCCGAAAACAAAATATTTAAATACATTTCTGACATAATCATAGAGAATTCGTGCCGGACAACACGCGTTGCAGGGGAACTTTTGGTATTTTCGATTCTCACTCAGCGCACACTAACGCGCGCGTAAACTATAAATTATAGGTTTGTTCCAGCACAGTGTTGCAAACATTCAGCGCGTGCGCAATGTGAAAAACGTGTTCCAGCAGAGCGAATTTAATAGAACATCTAACAAAATGTTTTCTGTTCCATCAGTTATGACAGATCACGACAATATGTTATCAACTTGTTGGAAACAATAATTTTCTATTTGCGAGTTTTATACGTTCAGTCAAATGTTTCGCGCATGCGTCCAATGAAAAATTATATTATAAAATCAATGGTTGTACGTTGCATCTAACTGTTTACCACATGAAGATTACGACGATTCAGAATACATTTTTAATTTTTTTATATTTTTTAATCAATTGTGTAATAATCCTATCTTTTTTTCAATTTAAATTTTTAAATATTATACATTTATAAATACATATTTATTAAGTAATGAACACATAATATATATTTAAATATTTTTGATTTTATACTAAATTAAAATCCGTTCCCTAGTCATGACGTATACACGACGACGACGACGACGACGGCACTGGTGTGATAATATTTACCTGTTCGCGTGGACAATTACTACGCAAGCGGCAAATATCGCGTCGCACGATATTACGAGACGTCGCGCCGCGCCCGGTAGACGACACGCTAATCACGTCTGTACAACTAAACGTTATTATTAAATAAACCGTCGCGGTGACGGCGGCAGATCATTATTATTGTCATAATTATCGTTTTTATCATTATTATTATTATTATTATTATTGTCATCGTTATATTGTGTTTGGCCGTCACGGGGGCTGGGGACCCGTGCCGTATCCTCTTTCGTCCGTGACCGGTGGCGGGCGGATTTTCGCGGAGGTAGCCCGTCGGGAAAAAAAAAAAAAACACGACGCGTCCGCGGCGGAAAGGCAGCCGCCAAGGGCAAGGCCGCGGATTCGGCCGCGTCTCTCGCACGCGACGACAATAACGAGATAATAATATTATTAAAAAACGTCGCCACCGACGACGGACCGACGATTGTCGCCGCAATCCTCTCTCGCCAGAGCGTGATTTTCGTTCACGAAACAACGGGTTTTCTCGTCCACACAATCGCGTACTGTTTTCCCCCGCGTCGTTTGTTTTACCACGACGTTTAATCCCTGTTTTTTAGATTCTGAGTGAAGCGAAGGATCTTATGGTTTTACAATGATGTTTATTTTTTTGTATTATTTTTTTTTTCTGTAAACACTTTTTCGTATAGAAATCCTTGTCCAAAAGTTTCGTCCAGCTACATTAGATTCGAAATTGAACTGAGATGGTACTTTAGAGAGGTCATTTTTCCAAAATCTCCATAGTTTTTCCAGTAATCAATAATAACGATCGAAAAACTGAGTAAAAACGGTAAAATCGATAAAAATCCGCCGTAAACGAGATTTTCACTGTTCAGATTTTAGGTATTTAGTTATAAATCGAAAAGTATTGAAGCTAGAAACTTTAAAATTTTATCCAATATCAAATACATACTTTTTTTACATTGGATAACATTTTCAGAACAATTATAGCACTTTTGACTTAAATATAGAACTTTTAATTTACCAAATTGTTTGAAAGTTTTTATGTAATATAATTTTAAATATTTGACAAAAAGTTCTGAAAATTTAATATGACCTTACTCATATACCTACCTAATTATCCTAACAAAAATTTGAATATCGTTAATCAGACTTTCTTTTAATACATGTTTTAATAAGTTAATATAAATTCGTATACGAAAATATTGGCTGTTTTTACGTTAATTTTCTGCTTAAAATCTGTTTAAAACTTTTTTGGTGTATCTGATCACAATAAAACTTGGAACATAGATATAAAAAAAATTTTCGAATCTTTTGGTGACAGAAAATTTCTAATGAGTTATAATTGTTATAACTTATAACAATTGAAGTTTAAATGAGTTATATCTAATTGAATATTTTATGAGGGTTTAATTCCAAAAAAACTCACCAAAAATTATACAAATAACCGTAACATACGTAAAACGAACTTGTACCACCATCATCTCACTTACCAGCTTTTTTTTTTCTCATTGGTTCATTAATATTTGTACTCGTCGCGACGGACGGAGACCGTGATGTAATATTGGTTTTGTTTTATTATTATTATTTTTATTTATTTGTTTTTTTTTAATGACGAGGTTATTTTCAAAAATATAATTAAAAATTACAATAATGACAATAATTATAATAATAATAATATACTTTGCGCGGGCGCGTCCCCGCGTTAATTCGACCGAAAACGTTTCGTGCTGTAGTAGTCCTGCCGTAATAGGCCGCATATCGTTCTATACGAGCGCGGGGAATCGGTCATCCGCGAATATATCTCACGAACCGTCGCATCGACTTAATTAATATGATTATTACTGTCTGTGCACGCGCGTGTGCACGCGCGCCGAGACGAAACGCATTAATGTTTTGGCGCCAATAAAGTATACGTCGTCGAGCATCGAATTCGTCATTTCGACGCACGACTGTGCACATGTGATTTCGTATAAAAAACTAAATACGTTTTTTGAAAAAAAAAACCGAAAATTAAAGAAAAATCATACGCCACTAAAGTTTTTCTGTTTAGAAAATTCAAAACGATTAGTGAATTTTATGATTTTTCTCCGTCTTTTATCGGGGCGCATTATTTTTGGTCAACTTTTGAAAATCAAACGGAAACCAGATAAATATTAAATAAGTCTACTTTTGCACTCACAGAACGCAAAGATGATTTTTCGATAAAAATTTGTGACGAAAAAGCGTTGGTTGACGAAAAACTCGGACGTCTTTGAGCGTTTGACCGCACGTTTATTCAGCCAGTGGCGTATTTAGGGGGGGTCCCCAGGTCTCGACCCCCCCAGAAGAAAACAAAATTAAATTTACGTCTGAAATGAAATGTACTATATAATAACATAATAATTATATTTACAAGATTCCAGACTCAAATACAAAAAAAAATACAAAAATGCATTTAGAAGTCATAAATGACTTATTACGTAACAATAGAGGAAGAGAATATTCATTTACTATCTATATTATTATGTATATATATGTATTATTCTATGTTATAACTTGTAATGCAGCGATAATGGTGAAGAGGGTTATTCAAAATTTAAAAATAATATTTGGACTCCTCCCCCTAGAAAAAATTGTAATATACGCCACTGTATTCAGCGTTGACCGTGTCGCGGTTCAAGTGTATATAGCAGAGGTGGCCAACAAGTAGAGACTTCCGAGCCACATGATGAAGTGAAAAATATAAAATAGCCAAGACAAAAATAAAAAAGAATTGTTGTTATCGAAAATTCAGTATTGGCCATGCCTATAATTGTCTATATTGTTAGATTTTATAATAAACATTGGAGTTTTATAAATTAGATATCATATCTAATAAAACGTATAAAATGTTCAAGAAGATGTTAACATCGACATAATATGAAAATAAATGCAAGTAAGATGATAAAAAGAGGGCCACCTAATAAAATCGCTAAGAACTGCTCTTACTACATATACTATGGGCTTCGAAAACCTTAAAAAATAAAAATCAAATTAACCTAAATTTACGTTCATATTAAACGATTATTTAAGTACTAAATTAATGTATAGTTAAAAATTTAAAAATATTGTATTTTTATCGATTTTATATAGGTACTTAAATGTTTGTTTGATTATTAGTAGTATGTATTTGTATGTTCTGAGTCCATTTGAGAAGCCAAATTTTTCCGGTTTGACGGGCGATTTCTACCTATTTTTTAGTGTGTGATTATTTTGCTCAAAAAATCATACACTAAAAAAATAGTGTGTAAATTTAAAAAAAAAATTTATTTTTTTATTTTTTACACGGTGAAATAAGGTGGAATTTAACCGCTAAACTGGAAAAATTTGGCTTCTCAAATGGACTCAGAACATATAAATACATACTACTATTAGTATCATATTTGCAAATACAAATTTGTATAATAGCGTTTAAAATTATGAATTTATACCTCCAAAAATGTCTTTCGTCATACAGAATAAGTCGCGAGCCGCATGAATCTATGGCGGTAGCCGCGTGTGGCTCGCGAGCCACCATTTGGCCACCGTTGGTATATAGTAATCAATAGTTGACGTACCTAACAAAAATAACCGTGTGATTTTTCGCAACGTCCGTTTCGGCGAATTCCGGTCGAAATACGACTTATGTGGGCAGCAGCCGTTCGCTGGAAATCATCGTCTATTATAATAATTTATAACATATACGGGAAATTCATATTATTATGCGCTTTAAAACGTAACCGGGTCAACGTATGACTTTTTACAATATCATAATAATTTACCGGGTAATTTTTTCGCGGGACGACAGTGACATAAATGTATATTATATTATGTTATACTCTCGTGGCGCATTTCCATATTACGTTACATTATACGATCGAGTATATATCTACATGTTACACACATATTGTATATAGTTCATAATTACAGACGAGTAATAAATATATGCATACCGCACGCGCTCGTGATTCGGATTCTACATCGCGTCATCTGTCGGGCGTTTTTTTCCCCCCGACCGTTGTACACTGTGCGAACCCGCTGGTGCGAAAACAAAAAAAAGAGTTTCGTGTTTTACACACGACGAAACAAGTTTATATTTGCACGGGTAACGTTTAGTGTGGTTACCGGTGTTCGCGGGATCGCGGTTATGGTCCGTTTTCAATCATAGTGTTAATCATTGAAGCATAAGTCCGAAAGACAAATATTTTTGAAACGCCCATTGGAAAAAAATCAATACGAAAACTAGAGATGTAAGCTCGGTAAATTTTTACCGCGTAAATTTACCGGTAAATTTACTAATTATGTTTTTATTTGTAAATATTTTTTTACCGAAAAAATTATCACGTGACACCTTAAATTAAACGTCTTAATGAGTTGAATATTCATAACATATCAGCAGAATGGATCAGTTGATATTATAAAAATTAAAACGTCAAACGTTCTATTTATAACTAGAGAAAAAGACAAATAAAACTAAAAAAACAAAAATTTATTTTATTTTATTTATTTATTTTTTTTTATTTATTTATTTTTTTTTTTTGGTGTTATGTCAAAGCACCTAATGAATATGATTCGATCGATTCACAATTTATTTTATAGATACATTTTTAATATTTATATTCATATTAAATAATTTAATATACAAACAAAAGTCAATATAATAGTATAGGTAGTACACTACAATTTATAGGTACTTATACAAAGTCATTATGTTAAATTTATAACACCATGAACACCCTGTTATCCAGTAAATAATAATAATAATAAGCGTTACAATAATTATAAGTTCATGAAAAAGAGGAAGCGTGGAGTTCCTTGCACGGGTGTCCCTAATGTGACTTACAAAAATTATCAAAATTTATCAAATTTACAGAATGTTCGGTAAATTTACGTAAATTTTTCTCGGTAAATTACAAAAACAAAAAAAAATGTATGTAAATTTTACATCTCTAACGAAAACGCATCGAACGATGTTATTTATGAAGCACACGAGATGATTTAGAGCTTAAGTGTTTTAACGACCGAGTTTTCACTGTTGAGCCATTTGAAATGTGTAAAATAATGTATTTTCATATTTGTTATCTGATTTATTTAAAACTCAATAAATACATAATTATTCGGTCTTTTAAATAATATTCCCCAGTTGCGTACTGCGATAAATTAATAAATTATTCATTTTGTTATTAATTTCGTTAAACTTTCTATTTCAATACAAATAACAGTTATTCAATAACGAAAGCTAGAGAAATATTTTATCATCACAACGAGTATTCCAAACTTATGTTCAGTGTGTTATTATGTAATATTCCTAATATTATATTTTTATTTTTAAAAAAAATGTTTGTTTTAATTTTGTTTTCTACTCAGTCTAACTTTTATATCATGCACTAATTAATTAATTAATTAATTGTCGTAATGTTATTATTTTGAACTATTGAGATGAGAAATTATTCAACTATGTTGTTTTTTTTTACATAGCGTCGGTTACAAATTACCTAACATAGCTGAAATTTTAATTAACTGATGTTGCGAAACATTCGTCAAAACCCATAAATTATGCACACAATAATAACGATGTACGCATGCTCGTACAAAAAGATTGTACGTCCATTCGTCTTCGTGTGTAAAAGAGATGAAATAGTCGGGCGAGAACAGTATGATGTATCGATCGCGGATATAACGTACTATACTAGTGCCGCAAGCCAATCAATAAAGCAGTACGCCTAATCACGGTCGACAGAAGTAACCCTGATTCTGCAAACGAAATGCTTTTAACGGTACAGGCGTATCTCTAGGACTCCCGATGAGATTTAACGGTCGTGCAACGAATAAAATCATACGCTTTTGTCAATCAGGCCTTTAATAGGATGATCACGCTGGCACAACACGTGCAGGCCCGGCTCAAGCTATTCCACACACTTAGGCAAACTCAAGTTTTACCACCCCTTATACATTTAAATACTATATCAAATATTTTTTATTTTTTTCACATAAACATTACTAAAATACAGTTAATTATGAGTTCATTATATTTATTTGTATAAAGTCAATAGTTTAATTGATTAGATTGATATATTTATAGACAAGTAAATCCCTACAAATTTTATTAAAAAAAAAAAAAACAATTTAAAAATAGTTGAATAATAATATAAAAGTTAATAAAAACATAATATAAATGTTAACATCGTATTAGAACTTGAATTTTCTTGTAACTTGTCCGATCATACTGACCAAATTTTATATTTTTATATTGAATTTTTATTTTTCACTACACACGATTTGATATAAGTAAGGAATATTCAAAAAAATTATCTAATATACAAAAATGTTAAATGCCGCCCCTGAAAAATTCCGCCTAGGCGTGGGCCTATATCGCCTACCCCTTGAGCCGGGCCTGAATACGTGGCACGTGATTTATTTAACATATCAACGATATAATAATAATTTTATATTGCAAATACATCGATTCAAAAGTGATACTTTGAACGAATATAAAACTTTGAATAAAAGCGATGGGAATAATTATTGTTTCTATATGATTTCCAGTGGCCGTGTGATTCCATGTGAAAAAAATCCCAAACATCAGATCTTCAAAACGGAGATCAAAGGCTGGAAATATTATGATGTTTCAACAACTTCCAATGAGCTGTGTATACGTTGACGGTATGTACTTGCACTCTCTTCAAAGGAAACTATTAATTTGACGATGATTTTTGTCATCTTGCAAGTGCTTTTTGATAATCAAATAGTATAACGCAATATTATTTTTGTTTGCGATGCACTTTCGAAATGAAATTTCGATGTTTTTGTATCGTGACAGTAAATTGTTATATTTATACGTGATTTCGACGAAATACAAATAATATTACTCAAGGTAATATTGTAATAATTATTGTTCCGGCACGGAAAGAGCGCTTAGATAATATTATTATTACTTATACGTTTATGTATTTTAAAATAAATTCACTGAATTATGAAAGAACACTTCCCAGTATTCGCTAATTACAATTCTTGTTACCTCTATTTACTAAACAAAAATATAATCAACAATTAATACCTATACACGGTTTATTTCATTGCGTTTTTTTTTTTTTTTAATTACTCTCGAAGTCAAGCTTACAAGTTTTTTTATAAATCAGTTATTTAGTTACTTTTTTATTTTTTTGAGAAAAAAATTAATTTGAACAGAGATTAAAAAAAAAATAATAATAATAATAATCGAGTAATTTATAGTAGGTATACGTACTTTGTTGTGGTAGAAGTGCCATTCCTGGGAGGCTTCTTTGATTAAACCTCGCGTAGTGCTCGCTATAATATAGTACATTATGTATGTACATTGTTTTTTGATAAATATTATGTATAAATTATTTCTCTACGGCATTTTTCACCCTCGAATTAACTTTAAAAGGTAAAAAATGCGCTTATTATTTTGTTTCATTACGCTCTTTTTTAAATTTGAAGAACGTACAATTAATTAATATGACGTTTGGTGAATACGTAACATATCTGACTATAGTACACCTACTACACCCTGTTGCCGGTTAGGTATAACGTACTGTATTAATTGCGATGAATACAAAAAGTGATTTTACATTTTATTTTTATGATTATTCGTGTGTGTGTGTGTGTGTGTGTGTGTGTGTGTGTGTGTGTGTGTGTGTGTGTGTGTGTGTGTGTTATTCACGTGTGTGTGTGTGTGTGTGTGTGTTATTCACGTGTGTGTGTGTGTGTGTGTGTGTGTGTGTGTGTGTGTGTGTGTGTGTGTGTGTGTGTGTGTGTGTGTGTGTGTGTGTGTGTGTGTGTGTGTGTGTGTGTGTGTGTGTTATTCACGTGTCGCGTATTCAAGTACACGGTCGGAGACATCGAAGTTGATAGGTCCGGTGTACACGGTGTACCTACTACCGTCTGATATGTTTCGACTATTTATTTTTTTTCCCCCGCGTGTAATGGACTGTATTTATTTTAATATTACCAATTAGGCAATCCGCTCGAGTTCGTCAACACAAGCTTATTGTAACGACGGCATGGAAATCAACAACAACAATAATAATATATTTACGGTCAAAAGGAACACTGGTCTTGACACACATTATGCTGGTTATGACCATCGCTATAACTACCTATCGTGTTCATAATAATCATAATTTACCTATACAGCATGCTCCGACCGTGTTATGAATAGGTAGCAGGCACTGCATGTTATGATACGCACGATGTTATGGACGTATTGAAATTTGAAATCTCTCCGAGAGGCATCAAACAAAAACACGCTTTACAATAATATTCGGTACTGGCCGTTGAATTTAAAATAAAAAATCTATCGCGAAAAAACACGATCGCGTAAAACCAACGGAAAAGCATCTGAAAGTGATTCGACGGTCACAAAACGTATTGCTTGAATTTTTAGAGAATAACATTTCGGGATGAACCTCATAAGCGTTTTGCATTAAAGCTTTTTTTTTTTTTTTAAATTGTCGTAATTTTTTTTATTATAAATATTTTTCAAAAGCCGTATGAGCTTTACCCTAAAATGACATCCTCCGCTAATTGTGTAGTAAATATTTTCACTTTAAAATTACTTTAAAGGCATTTTCGTTGGTTTTCCGTTCATGCGTCTTACTAGTGAAGATAATCGGTGTAACGTCCACTTGATTTTAAATTTTCGGTCTTCCCATAATGACGTGTGAACGTCGTCGAATCATGAATAAACCACAAACAAATAGTTTGCGTCACATCAAAACGACTATACATCGTCCATCAACCTTGTCCACTTGAATCACTTTTAGGGAAAACATAATTATAACTATTGTTAAGTACCTATATCAACACGCGTTATTATTCACTAATAGCATTACGTAACGTCATGAGTATACGATAATATTGAATTATATTATAATATGATATACAGTTTTGAAAAAAAAAAATTAATTAATTAATCCAACAATAACTTTACTCGGGTGAATTGCTATCATCGGGTGTACATAGTTTTGATTTTTATAATATTTTTTGTGTTATAACGTACATGCGAATTTATTATTTTATTTTATTGTGATGGATGAACAACAATATTGTTTGACGTTATATATCCCTTTCAAAGAAAACTTATTGAACTCTGTTCAACTCTATTTACTCGAATGGTTTACCGATATAGTGAACGATTTCGACAGAAAATAACCATAACCGAACGCATTATACTCGTTATTAATCGAGATAATATTTCCTCCGGTCATACAGAACACACGCACCACACACGTGCGCTCAGTAGTTTAATGCGTCTCGAAAATAAGAAATACTATTGTTGTTAATGCTGCGGCGAAAGCGTCGGGTTTTATGTTTGCCTCAGTGGTCGTGGCCTTAACACGTATATACACAACTAAATGTCTTACTTATTTCAAAATACTCTGGGTACTCGGAGTTTGATCAAAATCGGAGTATATACGGTTGATCGGTATTTGGAACCCTTCTCAAAGAGGATTAGCGATATAATTGTTTGGCTCAGGAATGGAGGGTCGCGGGGAACCGGTGTGCGTTATATAATATATATATATATATATATATATATATATATATATATATATATATATATATATATATATAAATGTGTGTGTGTGTGTGTGTGTGTATATGCCTGAGGAAGTATTACGAGTAGTACACCTAATCTAACCTATACCTTCTTCTCTTACGTCGTGTGTGTGTGTGTGTGTGTGTGTACAGCTGTACGGAATCAATCTCTTCAAAACGACCTCGTTGCACAGCAGTGGTACGCATATACTACCCTTATCCATACACACACCGCAATCTATCGAATCCGACGGAAACGTTCTTATAATCTCAAATTGTCCATTCGTTATACGGAACTGTTTACACGTCTACGGCTATGACTAGGTGATGCTTATAAATGTTTACTGTCTCGCTGAAATCGTCTCGAGAATTCTACACATGGTGTTTGTGGATTTTTATTTTCACGTCGATCCATAATGAGTGCCGATCGATTTTCTCGTTCCAGACTATCCACGTCGTATTGCACCACGTCGTCATGTCAAGTGGCCGAGGCCGTTATCGCGTCGTTGATATTTTCGTTCCGTACATCACTAAAATCGGCATCGTTTACGGCTATGACTCGGGACGAATAACGATATAAGGCCGTTAGAGTGGGCGATAAGAGGAGGTAACTACTCTCGTGGCGAAAAATTAGTATGAACACTGCATTGGAAGTGTGACTCCGATACGTGTAAAGTTGTAAAGTATGTATGCGTACATTGTCAAACTTCTTTACGAATTACTTTTGGGTCGTATAAAGAATAAAACCCCAGGGCGTTAAAAAATAAATAAATACTTTCAAAGCTACAACACACGACTCTATTTTTTCAGCTTAAAATCAGTACAAAATTTTATAAATGGATAACAAATCATTTACACGAGAAAAAATTTATGTTTAAGTAAATTTGATATGATTGTACGTGTAGTGATTCAAAAAAATGGTCTTATACCCGCGCACAAACAGTCTAAGTCACACCTATGCCGCACGGTTTTTATTCATAAATACTAAACTCGTGTAATTAATCGTTATCGTGTATCAAGACAACGAACGACCCGGTATGGTTACACATCTCCGAACACCGTATTATTATCACTGCTTCATAATATTATAATAATTTTAAAAATCATTACGCAAAGCGTCGTGTTTATCGTGATATAAAAAATTTTACCGAATTTTAATGATCACAAGCGCGTGACGACGAGTGTAAGACGTTCAAATAATTTATCACTGAATACGTGTTTTTTATTACTACAAAAATATTACTCATTAATTTTATTTCTCCGACTGCCACACCACACTCCCGTTCGTTTTTCACCGCATTCGTTATTTCTGTACGCCTTAATTAGCTAATCGGTTCCGTCGGTTTCAGCACGTCGCGGTCTTTACGCGGGATCGAAAATCGATCGATAAACAACGAACATTATATGACACAATAATTGCTACGCACAGCAGCCTCGTTTTCGGATCGTACACACACACACACACACACACTTTTCATCGGTCTTGAACCGACAAACTATCTGCACTTCACGCGATAATTGTAATATAATAGCACACAAACGGCATGTGTAACGTCGTCGTTCATTGTGATGACATTTTCATCGCATCCACCGGCGTCGGTAGGTAGACATATATATACAGGGTGTTTCACGAAGATCTGACATGTTGAATAACTTTTGTTCTATTCAATATTTTTAACTTTTTTTTTTTTATCAATACTATAGCCTAGCGCTACATTAAAATTTAATTTTTTATTTTTAAAACTAAAATTTCAAAATTTAAAATTTTATTTTAGAGTTTGAAAAAAAAATCAAAATAGCCATTTTGTAAACATGATTTTTAGAAAAATTTTGGTGTTTGAAATTCTTATAAAGGTTGATCCGTTAATTTTCTATGATTTTTTAAAGTTTACGAAAAATGTAATACTATGTATCGTTTATCAGTCATCAGATAATATCACTAGTCATAATTAGCAAATTTTTCGATTTTTCGTAAACTTTAAAAAATCATAGAAAATTAACGGATCAACCTTTATAAGAATTTCAAACACCAACATTTTTCTAAAAATCTTGTTTGCAAAATGGCTATTTTGATTATTTTTGTTCAAACTTTAAATTAAAATTTTAAATTTTGAAATTTGAGTTTTAAAAATAAAATAAAAATTTTAATGTTATTTTATTGTAGCGCTAGGCTATAGTATTCATTAAAAAAAAAAAAAGTTAAAAATATTGAGTAGAACAAAAGTTATTCAACATGTCAGATCTTCGTGAAACACCCTGTATATATATATATATATATATATATATATATATATATATATATATATATCTACCTCACTCGTATAAACTATAATATTCGGTAACACACACACACACACACACACACACACACACACACACACACACACACACACACACACACACACACACACACACACACACGCTGCTAGGTGCGTCGAATACAATAGTTAGCGTTACAAAGTGTAATTACACGATTACTACAATAATAATAATAATATCATAATAAGTCTGTCATCGAGATGCGAAACAGACTCGAGCTGCAATAGAGACTGCTCAGTTGTACTACTAGCGCTCTGGGTGGACTACGGTTGAAGTTCTGTTATGATACAATATTACATGAAGCTATACGAATTTGTATTTTTTATTCATCAATACAATTATTCCCCATATTTGTATATAAAACCAATACAATTATGAAATAATAGACAAAGTGTATTATGCAATTTCAAAATCTTAATACATGGTAATTGGTTAATATCATAGGGTATAGACCTCTAAACTAGGTCTATGGACTATGGTTAATATAGTGGTAGAAATGACATTACCACATGTGGTAAATTTAGCAATTTATTACACTGTGTGAGTAATACAATAAATTAATACAAACATTTTTAAAATAATTGTTATCACAAACATGAAACAAAAAGCTCTTTTAACTCTTAAAATTTAGTAACTGCCTATTATGTTTTTATACTTACTCTTACTATGGCTGATATAATTATAAAACATGGGTTTCAGTCTGTGAACTTTAATTTTACTTTTCCTAATAATAAAGGAGAGAAATTGGTGAATAGTGGCCATGTATTTAGTGTACAAGAAATAAAATCCGTTTTCGGGCATTCCAATATCATTGGGTATTGTATAAGACAAACGTCTGTAACAAATGAACCATGGAAAATTACCCTAGAAGTAAGAACTCGATTAACATAATAATACATTTTAAGTTTTAACAATTATAAAATTTGTAGGTACCTATTTTAATTTTAAAATGTATTATACTAGGTGGATAATAATCGTGAAGTTAAACACACTTCATGCAATTGTCCAGCAGGTGCAGGTGGTAAATGTAAGCACATTTGTGCTATTATTTATTATATAAACGACGAAGAAGGGCAATCTAAAACAGATTTGCCCCAACAATGGGGAAAGCCATCAAAAGTTGGAGAAATTATGTATAAAAAAGGCAAAACAATTGAATCTTTGTTCCCTAAAAAACCACAGCCATTAAGTATAATAGCTAATTCTACAAGTCATCAAACTCTTGTTAATGACTATAATATACTTGAAATTCCTTGTAGCTTAAGTATTATTTTAAAAGAAAATTTTATGACTGATGTTGAAAGAGAGTGTAAAGACTGCCTTTATTCTATTATAGATAAAATTGAGTTTGAACAAATAATTAGTATGAATAAAAGACATATATCAACAATATTTTTTAAACAAAATCAAAATTCTAAACTTATTAAGTTGGCAATGTTTCCATTAAATTTTTTAGAACATAACTTTTATTATAAAAACATATATTTAACAAAATCAAAAATGTTTGAAACTTTTATTCAAACTTTATCTCAAGCAGAAAGTGAACAGTGGAAAAAAGAAAGGGTGTATCGATTATCAGCAAGTGCCAAAGCACACAAGATTAAAACTTGTAAAAATTGGACAGTAGAAGGTTTAAAAAAACTAAATCAAATATTTTTTTTAGACAATAATTTAGGTAATAGAGGCAATATAAATGTTAAGTATGGGAAAGAAACTGAGTCAATAGCAATAAATGAATTTAAACAATTGTTTGGAAAAAAAATATTGAAATGTGGATTAGTTATTGATTCTGTAAGACCCTGGATTTGTGCTAGTCCAGATGGAATAATTTTGAGTGATGCTGGTATAGTGGAAAGTGTTCTAGAAATAAAATGTCCAATTTCATGCAAAAATAAACCCATCATAGAAAACGGTAAACCAAACTTAAAATATATTCAAATAGATAAAAATGGAAAACCAGAATTAAAAAAAAGTTCTATGTATTTCACACAATGCCAAATGTTAATTCATTGTACTGGCTTAAACTCATGTATACTATTTATTTACAATAATATTGATCCCATTTCCATAATAATTGAAAAAGATGAGTATTTCATAGAATCGTTGTTAGAAAGAATGACATATTATTATTTTAATTTTTATCTTCAAAAGTTGGTCCAGTAAATGTATTAATGTTTTTTTTTTAAACTGTACTAGTTATGTTTTAAATTTATTTTTGTTTTTTGTTTTTTATGGTAGAAAGTATAATTAATATTTTTATTTGATTAAATTTATAACGATTAAGTAAGTTCATTGTCAAAATCTGAATAAATTAAATGAATACATATACATTGGTTTAATTATTTTTATTATTCAAACATATAATTTGTGCTATTACATTGATATTTGTTATAAATAATATGTAAAAAAACTGTACTTATAAGATAACTTAAAATTATTTCTTTAATATTGGCAATTGGAGATTAGTTAATACACAACAAATATGAATAATTTCATCAATAACTGGCATTAAATCCATGGATATTTTATTTAGTATACCATGTGTTTTAAGTCTAGAAAACACTCTCTCAATATGAATACGCACACTAGCTACGGTATGGGTTTCCATAACTTCATCTTCAGTGAATCTACCATGGTGCAAAATTGGAGGCATTACTAAAATACAGTTAGAGTTTTCACAAGAAGCTTTAATGCCAGGAAATCCTTTGTCTGCTAATACAATATCTCCCAATTCTAATTTTGAAAGGAAACCACTATCGTTTGTAATAAACGAATCACTAGTCCTTCCTCCATAGCATTTAGATACAAAACTTATCATGCCATTCGGTGTTATTGCCACTAAAATTTTAATAGTATAACAACTTTTGTACCTAGAGTACATATATACCCTTTGTTCTACTGTATTAGGTTGTTCAGTTTTTATTTCTGTACAATCGATAATACATCGGCAATTAGGATAATTTATTTTAAATGATTCAGGCAATGTTGCTGAAATAGTATTTTTATCTGGCCAAAAAATAAAGTTTTTAGTTTTAATTGACAAAGAATGTAAACAATCATTAAATATTCTAGTAACTGTTGAACGACTTATGTTAAAAAATGTACTTAAAGCTGAATATGAAATACCAAGTTTAATTTTCATTAAAAAGATAAATAGTCTATTTTCTCTTGTTACAGTGCTATGTGATGATTCTGGAATGAATTTCAGTAATAATTGAAAAACTTGAAATGATGTCCCAGTTAAGCCCTTTAGTTGTGATTCATTCATAACAGATTCATAGCCACGAAATGATTTAAGTATTAATTGATCTGGAGTGTCCAGACCACAAGACTGATCTCTAGTTGTAGGCCTACCAAAAGTATAAGAATTAAATGAATTTGGTATGGAAACTTGTGTCTTAACATTATTGCTATCAATGAAACAACAATCAAAAGTGAATAAATCTATGTCATCAACTACAAAAGCTGTTTGAGTGCTAACATTATGAACAGATTTTATATTATCATTACTTATGTAAGGTTCAATAGTGACAATATTGTTAGTAACAATTGTGTCAATAGTATCATTATTTTCTTGGCGGTTACAATGTCGCTTATACCTAGCTGCTTGTTGATGATTGTTTGATGATTTTTTTTTGTATATTTCTGGGAATATTGTTGGAATAAAAGAAGGACTCTTTGGGTCTTTTGAGCACTTATTCTCAACAAAATGAGAACTACAAATTAGACTGCTTCGAATTGGTTCCCATAAATCACCATTTTCACTGAAAATGAAAAATACACACAATATACCTAAACCATAATGAAGGAATTTTAGTAATAATTTCAGAAATTAATTTGAAATAGTGTCATAAGGGCAGTACAGAAGTATGTCATTTGCATAAATTACTTACTTAACACGTTTAATAGCTTGAATCCAAAGTTTTTTAATGTGTAGTTCATGTTTTTTATTTGGGAAAGTATAAAAGACCACACCTTTGCCTTTTGTATTTTTATAAGTATTATGACAGTTCACGACACAACATATTCGATTACTCATTGTAACAATTAAACAATGAGTCAACGGACTTAGAACTTATATATTATGCGATTTTCTAAATAAAATTATTGACATTTGTATTTAAATTTAAAAACAAAATAATGTGTATTATCAATTGTGCATATTATTATTATTTATTTCCATATAATTGTATCATAAACGAACTTGGAGAAGTCACCACCAGAGGGAGTTCTAGTAGTACAACTGAGCAGTCTCTATACCGTACGCCACGAGCCGCCGCCATGAACAGATTCGACCCCGCCACCACGCCGCCGCCGCGCCGTCGTCGTCGTATTCATGTCTTCGTGGCGCGACAATTCGTAACGTGCAGACGCAGCGATACGGACGTCGACAAGTACCTACGACATAATTTCGTTTTTAAAACACACCGACACGTATTTCGTTGACGTCGTTATTGTCGTTTAGTGTGTTGTGATTGTTTTCCGTTTTCTCTGACTGTTCTGATAGACGTTCGAATTTAATAACACGAGCGAAACGAGCGTTGTATAATAATAATAATAATAACGATAATAACAGCGACACGAAATGATAATACGTAATGTTCAGGAACGCACTAAACATTTACATCAGTGATGCCCAACCTTTTTTCTTCGGCGGGCCACTTTGGTAAACAATTATCTTCAAGCGGGCCGCAAAGTATATAAAAGTACAAAAATAATTTGACATATAAGACTTGTTTTCATAACTTTTATTTCCTGTTGAAAAGATTATGGATTGAGGTACACTTCGTAGGTATTCATTAGTTTGATCCTCTTTGAGACATGGAACATTTAAATTTCAACAATATTTTTCTTTTTTAGTTAAAGAAATATAAGCTCAAATTTCACATTAAAAATAAGTGTAAAACATTTTTACTTAATTTTTAGTTTTAACATTATCATTATTGTTGTATTTTTGAAATATTTCTTTAAAAGAATTCATAAATCAATAAAAAAAAATAGTTGGCGATCATTTTACTTTTTTTTTTCATCGTAATTTTAGAAAATTCGTAACGGGCCACATAGAATACCTTCGTGGGCCACATGTGGCCCGCGGGCCGTGGGTTGGGCACTAATGATTTACATCGTACAATATTACGGGTAGGCATAATAGGGACACGGTTAGCTCCTCGTTATAATATCATATTGAACAGGGTGTGCTTTTTTACACAATCGGGTCTCGGACGTCCTAACGTTACGAAAAGTGTTATTAAAATAATTTTCGTATGACTTTACGATGACAGTTATCACTACTTTTAAAACTGTGCGGTGCAACATGTCCACGTACATTTGCTTTCCCGTACGTATCCAAGGACTGCAGGGTCCGGATATCTTCCGACATTTTACAACGATTTGTGTAATTCATTCATCCTTACGAGTTACGCATATCTTGTAAAAATGCGTCTATAGAAGACGTGTTGAACGTGTGGCAAAAACAAAAACAGAATTTCCACTACAGAAATTAAATTAGTTATATATTACACATTTACTGCTCCTTTAATATACATCGCGCGTGCGCGGTATAGATTTGTATTGTAACAAAATAATTTATTAGGTACTTCTATAAATACCTAATGCGTTTTTGAAACGACGAAAATAAAAAAAAGCTGGTAAATGACCTCTCTAAAGTACCATCTCAGTTCAATTTCGAATCTAAAAAGTTGCTGGACAAAACTTTTGGACAAGGATTTCCGTACGAAAAAGTGCTTACAGAAAAAAATATAATAAACATCATTGTAAAACCATAAGATCCTTCGCTTCACTCAGAATATAAAATTATTTACCACGTGCTTTCTATAACATTGTATAAATTATAGTCTATAAATTTATCAATCATGACACGTTTTGGGTTTTGTTGAAATTATAAAAGCGTTAAAATGTATTTTATAAATTTTTTTAATAATTATGATAACTCTTGAAAATGGGCTCTCCTCTAAAACACAATTCTGGCTACGTGCACTTAACACTATAGTCTATTATTTGTGATCACGTGTTTTCTAAATTGATGTTACATTATCGACATTCGATCGAAAAAATCAGTTCGATTTTCAAACCCGGGGTGTTCGGTTCGATTCGAAAATCGAACTTAGAATAGCAAATAATCGAACCGAACCAAATAACCAATATTTTGGTTCGAAAATCGAACCCCCTAAATATTTATTTTTGTCGGTGTGATAAAAACTATTGTAAATTGAAATAATGAAATATTGGTATGTAATAATTCAATGAAATTCAATTCCTTGACAAATGGATAATAATTGAATTTTTATTCATTGCATGTTGCAACCACGATTGGTATAAAAAATAACTAATAAGTATTTTAGTATTTTACATTTATTTTTATTTTTGAAACTTTTGACTTTTTTAAAGTTTGGTTCGAGTTCGATTAAATATTTTAAAAACATAGTTCGGTATGGGTTCGAATAAAAATGTGTTCAGGGTTCGGTTCTGTTCGGGTTCGATAATTTTAGGAAAAGCTCGGTCCGAATTCGGTTCGACCATCAAAATCTAGGTTCTTAACATCACTGGTTTTCTCTATTAGAAAACTAGAAAAATGAATTCGGATCTAAAATAGATATAACAACAATGTTTCTGGTCAATTGGACCTCGTCCCCCGTTTCGAAATTTCGGAACCTAACCCTGCACGTCTACCGTCCGTACACCTTTAGTACTCTAGCGGTACTAATTGTATACGTATTATATCATATGGCGTTATAGTTCAGGTAATAAAAAAAATCCCTTGGGGGGGGGTGGCGATCGCCACGTCGCCCCCTCAAATCCGCCACTGCGTCCGGCGGCTAGACGTAACGTGCAACGCACAGCCGGACAAACGAAAAATTCGGCCCCTTGGACTGTGCAACCATACGCGGCGAGTATGAGATTGATAACAACATTATCTCGCGTGTGATTGTTTCGATGTGTCGAAACAACGTTGTTTTTGAAATTACATTTTTTTTTTCAATCAGGATCAAGATCACATCGTGTAGGCGTTTTGTCGACGAAGAAAAAAAATAGGGGCGAAAAAAGATCATTAAAACGTCTTTTACGTGACCCCGGGCAATGGCCTCCCTCTTAGCCGCCCTCCGGTTTAATCCGGCAGTGATGCAGCGCGTGTTTTAACGTACCGACTGTCGGATGACGGTTACTAAACGCGAGAAAAAAAATATAACAGCCGTGGAAAAATTACAAAAACGTAAAAACGAACGCGGCGGCGGCGGCGCACGACGAGTTCATCACATAAATCATCGAATCGTGTAACAACTCAGATTATGTGTGGTATTATCCAGTATTGAGAATAGATAACTAATCATTTATCTAGATAAAGATAAAAATTAGTACATTTTTATCTAGATAAATTTGAGATAATTTCATGTTTAATTTTGAAAATATTCAGGATCTACATCCTACAGGTATAAGGTAAAAAAATAAAAATACATAATTTAAAACATTTAAAAATACATGTACTTTTTAAAATAAACTTTATAAAAGATGACAAATCATTCTCTGACTTAAAATTAAAATAATAATACATTTCTGCATTTTTTAACAAATTGTTGCGTATGGCTACGTCACTTTCATGATAGTACATATTATAATCTCCTTTCCTGGGCCTTCATACGAGATTTTCTCAGTAATCTTTTCGATTAATTAAAAAAAAAAAAAAAATTAATAAAATAATATATTTTAAATTTGCTTTTTTTTTCAGGCCATTTAAATAAATTAACTATCTAGATAGGTACTCATAGATAACTAAAATTTTATCTAGATAAAGATAAAGATAACTGAAAATAAATTTATCTAGATAAGATAAAAGATAAATAATTGTTATCTAGATAACTTATCTAGATAAATTTATCTAGATATTTCCCAACACTGGTATTATCGCATTACGCGCGCCTGCCACTGCCGCCGCCGCCTGCTCCGTGTATATTGATTTGGGAGAAATTGATTGATATTATATAGGTTATATACCTCTCCACCGTGTTTCGAATAAGTTCCTTAATTACGGAACATTCAGAATATTAAATACATCGCCGCGGAGTTGGCGTTAAAAGTCAAAACCGACTTTGCGTCGCGTCCGCGACAGCGATAAATACTTAATTTAATGTTTACGTACCGAATTGTTCCGTTATTGACGTTATTGTTTATATGAACGGACCGCGAGGTACGGCTGCAGCGAGGAAACGCTCGCGATGTACGGCGCGGTTTTATTGTCGTATTTATGACTACTGGAAAAAAAAAAAAGTAAAAAATAAAAACACACTTTCGAACAATTTCCCCGTACTTCAACGTTTCAGGTTCGTAAGCACACGCAGATAACATTTAAAGTACATTGTACATCAGTTGGAGTTCTTATTATATTTTTTTCGTACACTTACTGCAGTATCACAATATACAATATGAGAGTTGCGAAAAAGCGAAAAAAACACGCGAAATTTATTGCAATATTCTACGTGTTCATTATATTTCTGGATTTTATTATGTTTCGAGTAGCTATGGCTGTAGGGATATTAAATTTTGAATAAAAGCATTTTTATTTTTATTTTTTTACTGCACTACTTACCCGTGGAATTGAATAATGAAGAAAATATTTCATATTTTTTTTTCGGCGTTTAATGAATTCGAAACTTTGTTTTGCTTTTTATTTTTATCACCTCGATTTCTATGTCTTGGAACGAAACCAAATAAAAATTTAAATACTGCTTATCAAATACACCGCGAGTGTAAAAAAGAATATTTCATGATACAAAACCAACAGTCGTTCTAGACTCAGAGTGCAAATTGCACCCGAATATATTCATAAATTCATTGAAAAAAAGAAAAAAAAATCACAGCCAAAACATTTTTATCGATTCCGACGAAAGTATTTTGAAAAAAAAAAAATCAAAGACCTCATAATACTGGGTTAGCCGTAGACAGTCGAGTAAACTTTATTGGAAATAATAATAATTACTATTTTCACCATACCTATATACTATAATAGTAAGGCTCGAATGCCGTGACTCGTATGAAATTTTAGAATGAATTTCACTTTTTCGATTATGCGAATCGGCATAAAAACATTATAACGACGGTCGTTTGACCGTCGTCTTCGTATCTGTCATCAAATCGAACTACGATGCATTGCGTTTTCACGCAGGCCACATAACGTCGTATTATTATTAACACACCGGACGTCCTAGAATTTCATATCGAAACACAAGGAGCGTCGTGTACGAATTTATTTACGAGTCGCGTGGCACGAAAAGCGCCTCGGAAAGAAAAACTAAGAGTCCACGGAACGAAGAGGAATACGCATTTTTTACGACGACGACGCCGCGGTTACCGTTTATCACGTTTAGCACGTGTGTGTATCACATCGTTTTGCGGTGCGTATAAAATGTTTGAGTTCGGCGCGTACGCATCTGTTTAGTATGCAGTAGGTACAGCGAGGCTCGTCGTAAATATACACGGGTGGGCGCCGCGTCCGTTTTACGCACGGACGAAAAACTTCTACGACGTCGACGACGAAGCCGGCCGGCGGCGTACGAGCGCGTCGTAATCGCGAGGAGCGGATAAATGATCGTGAAGCGTTAAAATGGCACGAGAGTCGTCGATACCAGGCACGTATCCAGAAATATTTTTCGTATAGGGGATCACAAACAATTTTAGTTTGTGAATGAAAAAAATTATACGTCGGCCTATATCAGAGATTCGGAATTTAATTTTTAAATTGGTATAAATGAAAAAAAAAATTTTAACTTAATATTCCCGGGGGGGGGGGCTGAATTTCCCCTTTATGCGGGCCTGGTCGATACGTCTGTATATCATATTATGATATAGGTAGCTGTTCTATCGGCGGGCTGTACGAACATCACCACTGCGCCGACCGAAAAACGAGAGCTCAGTCTTGCGAATCCAGACCTAAAATACGCTTGTACACTATGGTCGTCCGACGTTTTTCACACTCGAACGTTAGCTGTAATGAAAAATTAATTCGACAATAATTATTAATGGCTACGCCGGTCAACGTATGTACATTCCCAACACTCGAACCGTCGTCATGGGGTACCCCAAAACTATCCGTACTAATATAACCATAGACGTTCTCACGGAGGGATATGGGGGATAAATCCCCCCCACGGAAGTTGTATTAGTCCAAAATGTAAGTACCGATGGAGGCATTTTATGGTAAATTTAATATTTAAGTATTTTGAATAAATAATGCATTTTAATCGATAAATAACTATGTGAATCGTTATCATTTGTCTGTATGACGATTGGTTACATGGTGAATTGACAACCGAGCAGCTGACTTATATAAGTTAATCAGTTCTGACTTATAGAAAACCAGTGTACTGCGAAATTGTGAGTGGTCACCGACCGATGTATTAGTAAAGTGCCCATATATTTTTTTAATCAAAACGGGACAAAAAAAAAAAAAAAAAAAAATCATAATTATTTGTTACAAACAAATATTTTTAATTTAATAATATTACTAGCGAATTTCTGTGGTACTTATAATGTTTTTAAAGGACAAAAAAATTAAATTAACTTATTACACTTACTAGGTAATTAACTTGTTATAAACAAAATGTTTTCGAGTAATAATTAAAAAATTAAATACTTGTATATTTTTCTAAAAACAATATTTCGTCAAAGAACATTTTATTTTCATTATTTTTTTTGTCTACTTTTTGAAAACTGGACATTTTAGCGTCCCGAAGATTTCCCAGGCGACAATGGGACAGAGATTCAAAAAACGGGACTGTCCCGTTCAAAACGGGACGTATGGTCACCTAATGTATTAGCTACTTCACGGCGCGCGGCGCGTGTTCTGGTATACCGTACCAAAAATTCGCCACTTGGTAAATTATTAGTAATTTTTAATAAAAATACGCGTGGAAATGTGGGTGCTTCAGCTCACTGCCTACGTTATAATGTGGAAAGAGGTGTGGTGGCATAGGCCCCACAGATCAATCCGCAATACATTTTCATATCACTCCCCTCCAACAAAAAATCACGAGAACGCCACCGTATATAACGTTCCTACGTACCTCACTAGTGGTTTTTTATTTTTTTTTTACCGATATCGTTATCGTATTATTTACGTTTAATGTGAAGAATAGATTTTTCGTTTTTTTTTTTCGCCGCGGAACACACTGACGTATGATTTATACGCGCGCACAGCAGGGTCGTCGTCTAAAGATGTCGGTAAAAACTTTTCCGACCGACCGACCGACCGACGACGTTAATATATTTTCTCGGGCGCACGACGACGACGACCAAAAGCTTATTTTCCGCGATCTCCGGCGCAGCGGTCTTTTGTCAAGCCGGGGGCCGAGAGTGATTGATCGAAAAGCCGACGTTTTTTTTTTTTTCATTATTTTTTACTCTGCCCCCCACCCCCACTCTCACCGTCGTGCCACGGCTCGTCCGACTTTAATATAATATGGGTCGAATGCCGTAATAATAATAATAATAACAACGACGACGCGTGTAAGTAGGCGCGCGGCAAAAGCCAAAAAGCGAAAGTATATTACAGGAACGATTTACATAAGCGAGGAAGTGCGCAGCTCGTCCAGTTCGTTAACGCGCACCGTGTGTCCAGTCGTGTGTTGATACCGACGCGCGTATGATAATAATATAACATTATGCGTTATAAATGTTATAATGCTTGGTGTGTGTCCGTAATTATTATTGTGTATACGATTTTTTTTTCTTCCGCCGGACCGCCACCGGCCAATTAGGGCTCGGAACTTTATGCACTAAAAAACTATAAAATATGTGCATACGTATGCACTAAAAAAAAATTCAAATACGCAGTATAATATGCAACTAACCTATTTTTATTGTAAATATTCATATAAAAGTAAAATTATGAAAAAAAATAAAATATTTTTCAATCAGGTACAAAATAATGTTTTTTGTAATTTTTCCTTGACTATTTTTATTATAAATATTTATATATAAAAGTATGATTATGAAAAAAAAAAAATTATTTCAATATTTATTCATTTGATTTTTAAAAATGAACAAATGTCTCGTGTGTTTTTCCAACTAAAATATTAAAATACCAGTAGTTATCGACCATCCAACAAACGGCCGGTCATTAAGATTACGAGATCCGACTTATTTAACGATACGGGGCGATAAATATATTTTTATTGTTGAACATTTTAAAATTAAATACTGGGCCAGTGAAAACAAAACTGGAATTAATACTAGGTACAACGTAAATTAAATTTATTAATAATAAATCATTAACATAAAATATGCATTAATAGGCTTTTAAAATCTTTTAATATGCGAAATCATATAAATTTAGTTAAATTATGTAAAAATATGCAACATAAACTTTTGTGTTTCGATTGTGTGGACCGTGAAACGAATTTGTATCAAATCAGATTTCGAATATGCAGCTTCCTGAAAAACATGCAATTGCATAAAGTTCCGAGCCCTGATTATTACACTATCGTTACGCGCGTATACCGAAAAAATCTATGAATCCACATAGGTACACGCCGTATCTACACTAGTGATGGGCACGACCGAATAACGACTAACGGCCAAGTCGGTAGTAAACAATATTAGTCAATAAGTCGGTTATAAATATTGACTAATAACATTGACTAACGACTAATAAACCGACAAACGAAAATTATTCGACTATGACTGTCGAATACTATAGAATGATAACTGTATATTATAATACTAACTAGTAATTATTAATGAATTTTGAGTATTGAATATATTTTATCTAAATAAAACGTATGTGGATTGTGGAACACTAGAGTACTAGACCTTACGATTTCTTACAATTGACTCCTATGTAAATATTATTTGTAGTGTACGTGTCATCATCGGTATTTTTTTTAAAACTAGTTTCTAATAGAAACACGACTACAATTTCTCAGAATTACCGAACTATCAGTACCTAATTTTAGTCGAATAATTATTAGTCGACTAATTTTGTTTATTCATATTAGGTAGTTGGTCTTAAACATTTTAGTCGAATAATGAGTCGACAGATTTCATTTATTTATATTAGTTGGTCTTAAACATTTTAGTCGATTAATTAGTCGGTAGTACGTACTACGTGATGAAAACCGACTATTATTCAGTAGTATCAAGTAGTCTTTTCTGCCCATCACTAATCTACACCATCTCGTCTATATGCGTGTATCACACACACACATACAAATATGAAATAAGTAAACAAATTAATGTCGAGTGTGTGTATGTGTGTGTGTGTGTGTATGTGTGTGTGTGTGTGTGTGTGTGTGTGTGTGTGTGTGTGTGTGTGTGTGTGTGTGTGTGTGTGCGTGCGTAAAGACGATGATTCACACACACACACACACACACACAAACACACACTCGCGCGCACACGTGACGTCCGCTTTCACCGGTCCGATTATATATTTTATTAATGATAAAACGTTTGTTGCAGACGACGACACGTCATTATTGTGTTCTCAAGACGCACAATGACGTAGTTAGCGACCGTGTAAAATTGTTTTTTTTAATATTCACCCGAATCGCTTGATTTCCGTACGGGGGCCTCAGGACGCCATCGTCGTCCTCTGTTACGACTCGGTTTTAGATCGTTTCGACGACGCACTCGTCGTCCCGGCGCGGCGGCGTCGTCGTCGCGGATTCCGCCGGCGAGTAAATCTCTACGTTTTGACTTTCATTTCGTTTCGCACGTTACGCCTATTTTTTTCATCCGTTGCGTAATTTCTATGTTTTACTTCTGTTTCGAGTATTTTGTTCCGTCGCGCCTTCGCGCACGCGTCGTTAGAGAAATGTGACCACCGCGTCCCGGAGTCTTGGCCGGTTCGCACAATTTTTATTTTATTTTTTTTTTTATTTATTTGATTATTTTCAAAAGCTTTAGGCGTTTCGAAGATTTTATCGTAATCTTGCACCCAGTGAGTCCCGCCGCATAAATGTTGTAATCATATTTTTTTTTTAAGGCTATCCTGTCGTATGCGCTCTTCCGTGTTTTGCCACTCTACTTTCAATGAAGAGCAAATATTTGTATAAATAAATAATAAATTATATAATTATTACAAAATTATTATACATAATCAACGCGTTCGTCGTCGTCTCGTTATTTGTTGCGAATAATAATAAAAATAAATAAATAAATATAAAATCAAATAAATAAATATCGAAATACTTGTGTCGTGCCCTCGGAAATGCGTTGAATGTGTCACTTTTATTCATACCTCTCCGCCGTGTTTCAATAACATACCTGTAATAGTTATTACATTATTATATTATATACCTAGGTTTTATTATTATATTATAACAGGGGTGGCCAACATGACTATGTACGCGATGCACATGTAT
Source organism: Therioaphis trifolii (assembly GCA_027580255.1). Taxonomy (NCBI): domain Eukaryota; kingdom Metazoa; phylum Arthropoda; class Insecta; order Hemiptera; family Aphididae; genus Therioaphis; species Therioaphis trifolii. The sequence goes on along the minus strand of CM050406.1, from coordinate 12,251,135 downwards.
TAATAATATTATATCAAGAGCCAAATTCTTAAAAAATGTGCGGTAAAATTGATATCGATTTTTGGAACGACGTTTATTCATACGAATCACTTTATTCAACAATAAAAATAATCAAGTCAAAATATCGTCTAAATTTGACTGATGATCATCTCACAGAGTTACTAAGAACTGCTCTTACATCATTTCAACCAGATCTTAAGAAGCTCACTAAAAAAGTAGACACGAAAAAAATACCACGCAAACAAATTTAACTTCACGTTTAATTTTTTAATTTATTATTCATATTATTTAATTTTTGTTTTGTTTACTAATCTGTACCTTATATCTATACAATAAAAACATTTTTTTTTTTTTTTTATAAATGTATACAAAAAAATTTAAATATTTTGGTTTTTGTAAATAAGTCCGCGAGCCGCATACGTCTATGACGAGAGCCGCATGCGTCTCGCGAGCCGACTGATATCGATCACAAACTAGCGGATCAACCCCTTAAGGCCTTCCCACACTAGATACGTTGGCATCCGTTGCGTTGACGTACGTTGACGTACTCTTTTTAAACCCTACGTGTTTAAATAGGAGTCCGCACACTGGATACGACGCGTCAAAAACCGTATACGTTGGTACGTCGCGTCGACGTACGATTTGAAATTGCTATCAGTTGAATACGTCGAACGTATCGTATATTTGTATTTAATCCATATTAGACTATTATTATTATTGAATTTCCCTAATCTAATCGATTATTTCTCAGTTATAATATTTTTCGAGTTCAACACATAATATTTTTCGTTCTACGTTATTCGACCACTGACTGACAGACAATTTGGTCAATTATTTAACTCACTAGTTATAATTAATAAGTTTATAAATTGTGTAAATAATAAAAATTAAACTTGAAAAACAACGCAGGAACAATACAATTCAAAATAATTTAAGTTGTAGTTGATTTTTCAGGAAAGTACGAACAAACCACACTACCACCTGTGCACAACACACTAACGTAATCTAATCTAACGTATTGTAACGACGTACGTAAATAGACGTATTTAGTGTGAGAACCATGTACGTCGCGTCAAACGCATAATTTTGACGTATTGGTTGTACGTCGAAAATTACGTACGTTGACGTATCTAGTGTGGGAAGGCCTTTAGTGTCGTCTACTGCGGTCTCAGAGGCATAATTTTTGTTTCGTTTCAATCAAGAAAACTCGTGTTCCATAATTTATTAAGTATCGATGTCAACAAAATCGCATACAGCATCCAATCGTTGTACACGTATATGCGTACAAAACAGATTTTCGACGGCGACTTAACACAATATGAACTCAAACAAAAAAAAAACATTAAAAAAAAAAAAAAAAAAAATCAAAATTCGTTTATGTCGACATGTCGTCCTGAATGATTTTCAAATGACTTTGATATTTTAAAATTATCTTTAAATAATGTTACGACATTAATGATTATTAAGAGAAATAATAAAAACGATGTGTAACAACTGTAGCGGTCGTAATCACAACGTATTCTACGTAGTCACAGACACGTCATGTTTGTTTTTTCTCATCGTTGTTTAAAAACATAATAATATCATTGTCGATGAATCAGTCGCAAGTCACAGACGCCAGCAGCTGCTGTCGGCAGTCGAAATTCAAAATCATACCACACTTGGTCTAGTATTTGGCACGAGCTATTCTTATTTAACATGGCCGCATGAAGACATTATCGATGGATTGTGATTTACGATCTTCTTTCACAGTATCTTATTATCGCTCCCTGGCCGTTTCTTATTATTACTTTTTTTTTTTTTTTTTGTCGTATCTGAGTAATAAATAATAATTCGTCCTATCTGAGAAATTACCGTCTATACCGTGACTGCGTTATCGTCACAATGTATATTATATGGGCACTTATATCGTTATGTATGTCAGGTTAGGTTAAAATTTCGCCCGTAACCCCCTGCCCTGCTCCTACCCGTTCTTTTATTCCAAACGAAAAAGGTCGTGCGGTTTCGGTGTGTAACGTGATTTCCCTTTGAAATCGAATAGTTTGGTTAGGTATCGAATTGATTGTGCACACAAATAACGTATTATCGTTCAGACGTGTAGGCAATAATTTCTTATACCGTTGTAAGTTCTCGTTTGTGACCTTTGCCTCGAACGAAATAAACCATTACGACTGGCGGTTAAACTGTTATTATGGGTCCGAACCGTTTTGACAGGGCAATGAAATAAAATCAATGTGACGAAATTATTATCCGAACACCGGTTTATCGACACACAAAACGAGCGGTCGGCATTCCTATAAGGTAAACAACGATTATTCCTCGTTCACCCGTCTTTTTTTCAATTTCATTTTTTTTCAATTTCATTGTTGTTCGTTTTTGAATTAGACTTCCACACAAAGCGTAAGCGCGTCCCAGAACGAAATGCGTCGTACGGTGTTTGTGTATCCATTGTAAACTGTTTTGCTGACGCGACACACGCGTTTGAAGAGACCGTCCCCGAAATACAGAAACGTGAAATACCTACGCGTATAAACGAAAAACCTAATCGAATGGTTTCGTCAAATATTGCACAGTGTAAATTTCAAATATTGCCAACACCTCCTATATTATATTAATATACGACTGCTGTTTAATATGCCGAATCTCGTGCTAAGACGATTTTTAAATTCAACGGGCCACTCCCGATAAAATATCATATTATCAATCCGATTGATTTGCGACAAATAAGCCGCGTCGTTTCATTAAAAATCAACGGGTATACAAATCTGTTTTATCGTCAATAATATTATTGTGACGAGCAAACACTATATTAAATTTGATTAACACGTACAACCTACTCTCAAATTATACGCATACTTCTCAACGTGTATTAATCAATATTTATGCGCGTTAAATTTTTGGTAATTAATCAACAGCCACAAAATTCAAGTCTCATAAATGATATATTACACTAAGTGAACACCACACCAAAGTTTGTTATCTTTACTCGCCACACGTGTATCTACTGCAGGTAACGTTGTACGTAAACATGTTACCAACATTATAAATGACTGAGAAGTGATTTAGGAGTTTAAACGTCTATATAATACGAGTAAGATTAAATTGAATTAAATATCCGTATAGCCATATTGATAAAATTATATTACCTATTTAACTTTACCTGGAACAATTTTGAAGTAATTTAACGTTAAGTTTTGCACGAAGTACATTCATAATAACGAAAGCATAAAACATAACATCATAACGAAATGTTTAAAAAAAAAAAAATTATAAATACGTATTCAATTTTCTTGGTAAATCATTTAATCCTGATTAATGCCTTAACCAGATATTACTCTCCGTCAACTCTATAATTAGTGGTACCTATTTTGTTTTTTTTGTTTTTTTTGTTTTTTTTTTACCCTCATCATAATCATTACAGCAAGACGGTTTAAATGTTACTTTTGGTTTGTAAAAACATATTTACAGGCGTGGATTTTTATTTACGAAATATTTTTAAATCATGAAAAAAGCACTGCGGATGAAGTTAATAAGCCAATGGATGTGTTGGAGTGGAGCGAGAATTGAGAAGAGGTTTAGAATCGGGAGTGAAATTTCCAAGAGGAAAAAAGAAATGAATAAAGGAGTTGTCTACCGAAGACAAAAGGGCGGGAGCAGTTGAAAATAATATGATCAAAATCACTCACGAATTCCTCGAAGTGTCGAGTACGAAAAAGTGAAGAGTTTAATCATTCAAGTTTTAAGAAATGGTGATTGGTGGAGAAGTTAACTGTTCGAAGACGGGTATAGTTCTTATTATTATTATTATTATTATAACGAATTAAACCTCAGTATAATTACTGATAAAATGATTTTTTTAGGAACTTAACCGTAAGATGGTTTTAATGTGCAATCAAAATTCGGTAACCGTATTAATAATTTGTGAATTATTTTTACTACTTAATAAAAAGCGTAATAATGTTTGGTGTTGAAGACTTATCCATAATGTGTCCTGGGATACGCCATACGCCAGTGTGAGTTTTATGGTGTAAAATTGCATCTGTAGACTATAAATACCTAAATACCTACTTAATTTTTTAAGAATTAATTAAAATATTACCAAATATGCATTCGTTACTGAACTTCAAACACTGTTTAATATTATATTTGATACGAATACAGTTAACATTTTCTTGTCGACTATTAAATACCTATTTTGAGACAAAATTGAATTATCGATGATTGATTTGCTGTAAATAATATAATCAATTATTATTGACAACATATGGTACATCGTATGTCGCAAATATGTAGTGTTATCATGAATATGATATGTACATAATACGTCGTACATAAACATTTTTTAATTTTCATATTTGTTTTCGAAAAATTTGTTTGTGACTTAATTTGAGATAACTTTTAAATGGTTTCGTTCAATGTACTGAATATGTATTTACGTGTCTATATTTGCAAACTATACAATTTTAGCCACTTTACACGCATGAAATATTAAGGAAACTATAAATGTCGATTGAGTTTCTTTTTAGCTATTAATAATTGATGATTGGTATTTTAGAATATTAGGTACGAGAAATATAAAGTATTTATATGCCCTGCGTAAAGAATAAGCATTTTAAATATTTCACCAATATTAACGTAATTTTCACTCTAATTTTTCTATTATTAAAATATCTTATGCAAAGAATCGTATTAATGGAAAACATTTTAATGTCTTATTGCCGCTAAATTAGTTTCGATATTAAAATCTCTATAAATGCCAGTGATAATATTTGCTTGTATTTGTTCAATTTTTGAAAACACTATTATTAAAACAAAATTTGTTCTTATGATGGTTTAATAACTTAAATGATTTGAATTTTTTAACCGTATTATAATTAACATTTTTCAGATTGCTTTATTTCGGAATCAGTAGTTAATGAGAAGAAACGAAAAGGTTATTTTATGTTAGTTCATTCAACATAGTAATAAAGCTGTAAAGATAATTTCGTTCATGTGACGCTTTGGAATGCTGAATTCCATTAAACTTAACCATTATCATTATACTCTTTAATAGCTTTTTCTCCATTAAACAAATGAGCTGATTTCAATCACCAACGTACATCAGTTTCATTTTTCTCGTATCAAAATAAAGTACTTAACAAAACCACAAAATTGTGTTTTTTGAGTTCACCAATGTCATATACTCATATTATCATTTATCGAACACAAGTAGAGCAGTTACTTTATGACTTTCCTTATGAAAGTAATAATAATGACTAACTAAAAAAAAAAAAAATTATAATAACAATAATAAAATCGTGATGGAACGATATCGAAATATTGTGGTATTTCTAAAAACTAGAATAAAAAGACTAAAACATCAAAACAAATAACGTTATAGAGTACATATAATTTATGTTCAAAATTACACACACACACAAACACACACACACACACACACACACACACACACACACACACACACACACACACACACACACACACACACACACACACAATCACAAAACGATACAACAGTTAAATGGCATAAAAATAGAAAAGAACAGAATAAAAATAAACAGTGTTTTTTAATGTATATTGCATTAGACACGATGAATCCGTTGATTTTTTGAAAAATTTGATTTGTTAAAATAATTAAAAAGCAAGTACAATGCACTGTGAAAGATAAGTAAATGTATCCTACAACCATTGACAAACTATGAATTTAATAAAAAATAAACTGATTAATTAAAATGTGAGTTTGTAGAAATGTATTTAAAGATTTTTCAAAATATTTTTTTCAGTCAATATTACCGTTGAAAAACTATAAATATTATATACGTTTCGGGTACTTGGTCATTAAAAAACCACCGATATAATATATAAATAATGGTGATTACGTATAAAATAGTTCGTTGCGGATTGTTGAAACATTTTTGGCATTTGAAAAAACCACTTATTATTCGGCTCCTTGCGTTAAATTGGGAACGAACTCGCTAAGTACCTACGAGATATCGCTGAAAATAGAGCATTACCGCTAATATCCGTCGTTTTGGCTTTCGGCCTTTTTAGAACGATTTTCTAGAACAATATAAGCTTAAAGCCAGATGCGTCGTTTTGCGTTTTAAATAAGATCGTAAACATTTTAAACAGATCGACTGACCTAATTCTCCACCAGACCTTTTAAAAAAAAAAAAAGTTTTAGGGTAAAAATCAAGCCGTCTAAAATGTTCAAGTTGTGTTACATAGTTTTTTCGTTTCGATTGTTAAATTCAAAATGATAACGTGTAAATTTATTTTTTATCTAGTTAAAATAATAATTATTATAACTCATAAAAGGTCACAGTATCTGTGTATGGCTCTGCGGTTCGCAGGTCATAATATTATTGCTGTAAATGCATTTATTATAAGACGTTTAATATTGAACAAATAGGTATATCATATATCATATATATCGCCGCTCACGGTGAATGATTCATTCTGGATCTAGATCTTGCCTAGTTGTGTGCACTCAAACGGAGTGCACTCAACTTACACCCACAAAAAAAAAACGGAGCCACTATATGTTATATCAACGATGGATCCAAACGGGGGAAATGGGGTAAGTACCGGACAGGACTAAATTCAGTATTTTTTTTTTTTTTTTTTTTTTTTTATTATTAAATTTAAATAAAAGATTAATTGTACACATATAAATACAATACAATATATCTTAAATTTATACCTACCTTCTTTAAGCATTGCTTGTGATGAAGGTAGGGAGTTAATATTACTTATCAATATTATACAGGTTGCTTATGATAACAGGATAAACATGTTTTGTAGTTATATACAAATTATACAAGAAATAAAATTTAGATTAGAACAAAATATAATAGTTGATATGAAGCAAGGATGTTATATAATATTTTATTGAATAATATAAATGATATACATTTTATTCAATGTTTAACATAGACCAATTTTTAATAATATTTTTCGCATATTTTGGTTTTTCGACTATTATTTTTTTTTAAATCTAAATCTAAAGAGTTATAAAATTTTGGACCAAGATAATCCACAAAATGTTTGACCAAAAGAAGCAATTGCATAATTAATTTTAGCATCGTATGCCCTGTTTTCCCTAGTTTGTATAGATTTATCTATATTATACCAATTTTCCATATTTTTTACTACCCACATAATTGCAAATTTCTTATACAGTGAATTAATGGGCAAAACTTAGAAATCTTTATAATTTTGAGACGTAGATCCTTCTAAACTGTATTTATTTAAACGTCATATCCTAATAATTGTATTTTGTTGCAGTTGTAGTGGTTTAATAGCTTTTTGGGTAAGACCTCTCCATACTAGAATGCCATATTGGAAAACTGCTTGGTATAATGATAAATAGTTGTTTTATCAATTAACCCCTTTAAAATGAATAATTTCTGGATCCGTCGCCGGGTGATGATGTGCACGCGGGTTCCGGCACGTGCGTGGCCGTCGATCGGTACAAGTGACCGGGGAACGTGGGTGGGTCGGGGCTGCTGGTCAAAATAAAACCAACGACCAACAATGACGACACCGGTAAAAACGACAATCGTAAAAAAATACTACTACATAATCTCTGCAGTAATCACGATCGTAATAAATTAAAATCATGACAACAACACGGTAATAATGGGGCGGTGACGCGCGTTCGAACGGCTCCGGCGGCGGCGGCGTTCTCCCGCGCACGCCGAGAGACCGGTTCCGGCGGCGACGGGCGCTCGGCGGCGGCGGCCCCGCGGTAGACTCCGAGGAGACCCGTCTCCACCGGTCGCGGCAGACACGTCGCGTGCACCGACCCGTGCGCACACCGCATCAGTTTCGCCGCAGACTCGCACCGAACCGGTCGCGTTCCTCCGCCGCACACACGCGCTCTCTCCGTCACACGGCACACAGTCGCCGCGTGTCCGTCCGCACGGCTTTTATTTTATTTTTTTCGTTTTTTTTTTACGGTTTCCGCGTTTCTCGCCCGACACGATGACGATGACAGCCGTCTCGGCGCTCGTGTTGGCGTGCTCCGTGGCCGCCGTCGCCGGCAACCTGCAGACCGTCAACCAGTGGAACGTGCTCCAGTACGACGTGCCGTTCAACTACCCCAACGCGGACTCGTACAAGCCCGAAGTGACCGTGCCCACCGGGTTCGAAGTCGGTGAGTGTGCCAGTATTTTAAGATAAATACCGGGCGGTGTCGGTCCGGCCCAGCCCGGCGGGGGCCCTGAGATTTATTCCCAAAACAGGGGCCCCCCCGCCAATAGCGAAAATCATATTAGTAATTAATAGGGCCCGGATTTCAATGCAAAATGCGTATTTTTTTGGTTGATCTCACACAATGCGTTCCGAGTACATAATTCATTTCGTGTAACGAGGGTTTCATAGCTACAAATTTTATATCGCATTTGTTTTGCCTATTTCGAAGTTTTCTCATTATTTGAGAGCATTTTTAGCATTATTGGGTCATTTTTTTGGTTTTTAATGCATATAATATGTTCGATATACTATACGAATTTAGCCGATTAAAATATCGTCTAAAAATTAACTATTCTATTCGATTTTGTCTAAATCTTAATTAATTATTGACTGTATTCGGTCAAATCGCAAATAAACAGTCAGTTCGTGTCGGTCGTGGTCATTGCTCGTGTTGTTTGTGACTTTAATGTTTTACACTGTTACGTCATAATACCCAAGATAAAATCGTCTACTTCTTCTCGCTAGCGTGACTACGTAAATGAATTCAGAAAAGGCGACTTTACAACAGATATAGTACTATTTCACTTCGTAAAATTTGTAATATTAAAGTCGCAACTGAAAAAAAATTTTCGATTCAGCGAACATGTGCGAGTCAATATCAATCAATTTTTCAGTTTTTTTTTTTTTTTAATAAAATAATAAGAAATAATTTAATCTCATTTATAAATTACAAATTACGCAAGCATATAAAAAAATATATTATCATTTTTTCAAGTTATTTTTTCATTTTTAAAGTCTTTTTTGTGGAAAAATGCATTTTTAAGGGCATTTTTGGCTATTTTTTAAGGGCATTTAAATCCGGGCCCTAGTAATTATGTGCATTGTTCAATTTATTCGCGAGTAAAAAATGTCGATATTTGACTCGGAAAAATGATATTTTTATGTCGGACACTAAATTAACGTCTTGATCTACACGAGCATTGATATGAATGTGATATACACCTCGTTCGGTATATTTAAACCGAATATTATACAGTAATTCGCACAACAAGCAGGTCAATACATACGTGTAGGTTCGCTACGGAGTGAAAAAATAAATATAAAAAAAATGTAATTTACGTATTGAATTCAATTGATATTATTAAAGTTCCTCGTTGAAATAAAATACAAGAAATATTTATCTTTAGTCGGCAGTTATTGAATCTTATATCTATATTTTGATATTTAGAGGCTAAAAAAAATAGAAAAGACATTGGAGAAAAAAAAACGGTGAGAATTTCGAGAAAACCCAATACGTATAATACGGTTATCGACAGTTTTTTTACACTCGTGTCTCGACGCCACATTTTCACTGTCCGATCGTGTCGTATTTGACTTATCGATTGAGATCGTCGCCTTTTTTTTTCTCTCGAACTCAAATATCTGACAAACAATAATCCGCTTCGAAAACCCAAAATCTCGCGGCTAAAAAACTAAAAAACCCTAAAATTAAAGTCTCACGACATAATTGACGCGCGTAAATACACGTGTTCAAGTCTCCGCCGCGGCAGTAGTCGTCGCGGTCGCGCCACACTTTGATTTTACACGACGCGACGTTTAATGTTAAAAATGAAAATTTTTAACATTTAATTTTTACAAAACTATAAAATAAAAAATATTGAAAAAATAAAATAATTTAAAAATTAAAACTCTATTTATACACTAAAATTATCCACATTATAAAGATTTTAACCAAAATTTTCGAAAAAAAATAAAAATGTTCAATATTTACCAAAGGTAGCTTTGCAACATTTTTAAAAAAAATTAAACTAGAATTTTATAACAAATGAAAAACCTTAAAATATCTGCTAAACTAGAATCATCCACATTATTAAAATTTAGGCCAAAATTTTCGAAACAAATGAAAATTTTTAACATTTAATTTTTACAAAACTATAACATAAAATAAAAATATCCGTATTTAAACCTGAAACTGTATTCGTGGCTCGATCAAGCCAGGGTTTTCGTTTATTTTGATTTTGTCCCGTGAAAAACATCCGTACAATGTCACATGCAGATCATTATCGATACAATCGACGATTATTGAGATCACGCGCGTTTTTCGGTTAGGTCATATTTTTTCACGGCCGAGTCGAAATGATTATTACATTGTTTCGAGCGGATTCCGTCTAGATTTTAAATTTCCAACGCTCCCCGAACGCGTACTCGATTTATCGTGTACAGCGTGATAAAACGCAGCAATTTTATTTTCTAGAAAATGTGTTTTCGCGGAGTACGAGTGTTTTTCACCTTTGAATCGCATTAAATTCGCACCCGTAGCGCTTTGTCGAAACGCGCGAAAAACGTTGAACCGTATTATAGTAATGTTATCAGAACACACACTATAACTTAATTTCGAACAACAATTAAACGAGATTATCGGAGAAAATTAATTAACATTAGTCGTTGCGCCAATGCGCATCACACTTTTAGAGTCGCACAATAAATTATTATGCACTCTAAACTTTCAAATGTGTGAGTGTTATTTTATACGAGTGGTGTAACGACGTTATTCAAGTTATTTAGCGCGATAAACCATAAAAGTGTATAACTTACACAGACGTAATGTAAATGTAGCTATTAAAACGCATATACATTCCATTATTTTACTTTCGTTTTGACATATTATGTTTTGCACTTAAAGTTGCATTACTCGCGTGTTGTAACAATATATTTTTATAAGTGTTCGAAAATTATGTTATTATTATTATTATTATTATTATTATTATTTTGGATTCTGAATGAAGTGAAGGATCAATTGATTTATTTTTTTGCAGTGATGTTTATTATTTTTCTGGAGACACTATTTGGTCCACTTAACTTTTTCCTAAGTTTCGTCCAGCATCTCTGGATAGAAAATCAAACGTAGATGGTACTTTCAGAGTTTATTTTCTCTCTTTTCAATAGTTTTTTCACGTGTGAGGAGGAAACAGTGCCTAAAAACCGAGCAAAAACTGATAAATTTTGCCGCAATTTACAACTTTCACTAAACCGATTATAGTTATTTAATCATAACTCGCAAAGTAATGTTGCTAAAAGCTTGACATTTTCACGGTATATTTATGGCATTTTGCAAAATACTTTGCAAAAGTCTCAAGAAATGTAATTTGTATTTAATCTGAAAATGTAATATGACTTAACACGCGTATACTTAAATAACGATAATAAAAAAATTTTATAAATCGTTACTCAGGATTTTTTTTATAAACGATTAGGTAAATTATTATACGATTTTTACGGAATAGATTGTTTTTATATCAATCTTCAACTTAAAAATGTTTATAAAAAAATCATTTGACCATACAATCGTTATAGACCTGTGGATGCAAATAGAACGGCATGTTTTGAAATTTTTAGTTAAATAAAAAAACGTGTCCTTTGTCAAACAATTAAACTTTAAATAAATTTGTTAAAAAAAAAAAAAAAAAAAACTTACCGACAATTTGACCAAACACGGTTAAAAGTTTAAACGGTATATTTTCGTACTGAAGTTTTGCTTAGAATCGTTAAACTAAAAACATGATCTATCATTTTTTTTTTAAATTCAATACACCCATATCACCATTATCTTGTCCGAGGAGCGAAAACTATATCTCATGGTGTGAAGTATGTCCTCTTTTTTTATTTTGCTTTTAATTTTTACACTAGTGCATATCCCTCAGTTGAAATGAAATTGGAATCCTACACATCACTCGTATTAACTCTTAAAGATCTAAAAATATCCAAAAAAACACAATATTCAATAAATTTATCTACACGTTATTGAAATCTCTTTTCAACAGAGATAAGATAAATTAATGTTGACAATGTGTTATGATTAAAAAGTATATTATTATTTTCAATTAGATATTTTTCGATAACATTTTAGCATGGTTCATTATATTTTTATTAGTCTATAATATGGTTACTAAACCCTAATTGTAGTAATTACTGTTTAAACTCAAATAATTTATTCGATTAACTATTATTATGTTAATTGATTTTCAACATAAAATTATCAAAATAATATAATTATCGGACTTCATTTCATAAATTTACTGACAGTTATTTACAATCAATAATTATCAACCTCGACGCATAATTTGCTGATTAATATCCAATTGTTTTTGAACTTTCAATAATTTAAATTTTCTTCTAATATTTAGACTTCCAGAAAAAAAAAAGTTATTAGAATATTTAAAATTGAATAATTTTTTTTATAAATACCTGGTGATCGTTAAACAAATGTAATAATTATATGTAATACACGTGGGTTAGATTAACCAACTTTTATAGTAATTACTTAAAAAAATTTAATTAAATAATTACTTAATCTAGTTTTGCTTGACAGTCGATTGAGGTAAAATAAAGATTAACTGATATGTATTGTTTCACCGAGTACATTATTCGTTTTAAATTATAAATCGACAATAATTTTCAAAGTACCTACATAAATCATTTTTCTTTTTAAGAGTAAAAAAAGTAATTTTAGTGTTTTTAGGTAGGTACATAATTTATAAATAACTCATTTTCCAACCGCAAAATATTATAACTTGATTTTTAACATCTGTTTTATTAAAAAAAAAAAAAAAAACAGCACTGTAATGTATTTAAAATATACTTCCCAAGTGAAAGTACCTTTTCATTTTATTCGATTTAAATTAAAAACAAATATATAAATATAGCATGTAAAATATGTGTTGTTTTAAACTTTTAATATTTTTCTCGTATTCTCGTGTTGTCGTGCACAACTAAATAACAGGGTTGTTGTAAACCTGTCATCTTTGTACAGCGTGCCTACATTGAGTTTAAACATTGTTTACGCTATACACATACATGTTGCACACAATCACTGTGTTGTACATTTATTTTATGACACGCAAAAAGATATTTGTTAATATTTGATGAAAAAATAACACTTCAAAATTAATGTAATAGAAATAATCTAAAAATAAAATTTATGTTTTCTGTCAATAGTTAATCGAGTATAACACAAATCAATAACATCTTAAACATGTACAATGTACATACCTATGTCGAATAATATATATTATATAAATTCATGATATAAAGTGAATATTTTATAAAAAATTTACTCACAATTTTTTTTTTTAATTCCTGTTTTAAATTTTGTATTTATATCAGCTTTTAATGTTTTCACTGTCTTCACTTCTACTCCTATTATTACGAATAAAAATATATTTTCCATGATATATATATTATATAATATTATAAATTGTAATATGATAATAAATACACACACACACACACACACACACACACACACACACACACACACAGATTTAATGAAAGATTCTAACAAAGTTTAAACATTTCGTACACATTGCCTACCTAGAACTCCTTATAAAATATTATTATGCGTTTTCTAAAATAAATGTATTATATAGAAATTAAAAATAAGTCTCTAAAAAATACAAGTTAGTTTGTAATATTATTGTGAAGCGTTAAATAAATACACGTTTTCATAATTATTTCCCGAGTGTTCATCACGACAATTGATGTGTTTATACTATTTTTAGTGTTTCTAACGAAACTGTGAATCGACGGTATTACACCATTGGACATCAACTAGATGGCGCTATAAATTCGGCTGAGCTACGATACATAATAATATTATTACGTGATTTACGAGATATTCACCGACTTAAGACACCTTGTAAAACGTACACGAATTTTATTAATTCGACGTTCTTTGTGAATTTCGATTTCCGATCCACAAACGTATGTTTTTGATTTTTTAGTTTAATCAAATTCCATATTTATGTGCGATGTAAAACTCTTAAGAGTATTGGGTTTTATACGAGTAAAAGAATTAAATTATATAACATTTTGACGTTACACATTTCAATATGAATAATTATTTCGTGGAACACGTTTTGAGATAATAGAGTAAACGTGTAACACAGTCGCAGGTAATGTGAGAAAATCGTACAAAACGTAAGAAAAATTAATATGGTTTTTTTATTAAAACGAGTTCGTTTTTATTTCTTCGAAACACTATACCTACGTAATGTATTCTATAATATACTACGATAGTTTGAGTAATATATATTTGAAATAAATGTATGGTCAACAATATTGTAATCAGTAGGTAACTAATAACAAAAACTATATTTCACTATTTGTATTTAAGTTACGTGTAATACGTAACGCGACGTGTGATTTTTTTAAAATTGAGTACACAACCAATTAATTTAGTTTAATTAATCGTAATATATTACCTTTGTGAGTATGTATATTATTACATAACGATAATAACTAAAATATTTGCAAACGTGTATTTTTTTACTCGCTCGTTTATTATTAAAATATATTTAATTTGGTATACGATGAGAAATCTAATATAGTTTCAAGATTATTCTACCGGTCGGTAGGCCTTTGGAAATAATATCATATTATGGTTTTTGATCAATTATCTGAGCCCTTGTTAATTGATCATTTATCATTGATCTATACATTTTTTTTGTTTTTTTTTTTTTTTTATAATTATTACTGCCTATCGAAATACGATGTAACATGTCACCGAGACACGAACGATAGGCTTTTGAATTAAATTCAATTATATAATGAGTGCGTCAAAATGATGCAAACTCGACATAGCACGGACAATAATATATAGTGTGAAATCGATGAATGTCTTATTGTCTTATAACGGAATGTATTTTGATATTAAATTACATATAATAATATGTACATTATATAGGTCATTTCGCAACTCTTGGTTCGATTTGAGTTAATATTATTACCTAGGTACTACAGTGTTTTTTTACAAGTGTATTGTGACTGCAAATTTATTTATAATTCTGTTCAACATTTTTTTAAATAATTTTTAATGATTTGTCAATTATGTAATTAAAATCGTTTGTTTTCAGGTTGGGACAGAATTTTCATTTCAACCCCGAGATTGTTCAACGGCAACCCGGCTACACTAGCGTGGGTACCGCGCAACCGAGCTGGTGCGACTTTCGACACATATAAATCACCATTGTTGCAGGTAAATATTGTTATTAGTCTGTCAGCGTATAACACACACCCGCACACTCACACACACACACACACACACACACACACACACACACACACACACACACACACACACACACACACACACACACACACACACACACACACACACACACACACACACACACACACACACACTTTCTCTATCTATATATTATATATGACCTATTTGATCATTTTTCGTAGGCGTATCCCAACTGGGAATGGCACAGCGAAGCATCCAGCGGTGATTTGGCTAACTCGGCTTCGCCCAACTGTTCCAACATGGTGTCCGTGTTCAGAGTCAGGGCGGACAGGTGTAACAGGCTTTGGGTGTTGGACAGCGGTGTCCTAGACAGTATAGAGACATTCAACACGGTTTGCCCACCCAAGTTGATGGTGTTTGACATGAGAACCGATCAGTTGGTGAGTTTTCGCTTTCCCGTATTATCGTACACGAGTACACCACAAGCCGCGAACGATTTATCAGAGCGTATACGATTGTATGATTTGAGTATTTAAATATTAGATATTAAAATTAATGGAAATGGTTCATTTGCTTATGGTCGAACATGACATGGTTATGAATCTGCAACGAGCATTCGAAGGGAGAGATCGAGAGTCCTTGTGAGTTGTGACCCCCTTCCTCTGAACCGATATCGGTACTAGTAGACGAAACATTTACTGGCATTGGAGACGAAAACACCACGTTAGTGGTTAAATGTTATATTTAAAATCAAAATATTCAAAGTGATCATTAACAAAATTAAGCTTGGGAGATTGGACGCAGAGGCAGGACTGCGCGTCAAATCAATTCTATTTAAATTAAAGTTAACGATGATAAGATTGTTCAAACGTTGGCTCAAAATCCGGATTCTTAGAAGATTCTATTCGTTCGTTCAACCGAATCATTTTGAAACTTATAAAAGTATATATATATATTATAATATTTTGTGCTGTGTCTGGCTATAAATTACGTAATTTAGATCAAATTTTTTCGATTGATAGCGAATTAAGTACTGCAGTCAGTGAAAGGTGTTTCAATGCTATAGCTACGTATATGTAATGATTTATTTCAAATGTTTTGAATTATTTTTATGTCTTCATAAATAATTTATTATTTCCAAGTATGATAATTTTTTCATAAACGTCGTATCAGATTTAATAATTAATAACAAACACGTATATCCAAGTAATCCAGTCTGACCCGACCGATAAAATTACTTAGGTTCTTGGTGCCTAATAAGTAATAGTTTGGTAGTACTTTGATTTGAATTCGACTCGGCTCCGGTAATTCGGATCTAATCAGGACGGCCATGGAGGCACATGAAGGTCTCTAAAAGTCTGAAAATAAAAGATACCAGTTTCCCCGCAGAACGGGATGTTATCGATCACAGACAATGAATAATATTAGTATTTTAGCAATTCGAACGTCGGTAACAACGGAGAGATATTAATGTTTTATCTGCTCGAACGGATCACATAGAAAAACAAGACGTTCGCATAATATCAAAGTCTGCGACATTTTCGTGTTGTAAAACGGTTTGCGCCTGTACAGTGTATGTTCGTGTGCCTCTTGACACAAAATAATAATCGCGTGGGTTCGTTTTCAGCTGAGGAGCGTGACCCTGCCGAAGGAAATCCTGAGACTCAACACGCTGCTGACCAACTTGGTGATCGACGACCAGACCGAAACGTCTCATCTGCAAGACGGGTTCCTCGGCGACTGCGACAACGTGTTCGTGTACATGACCGACAGCACCAACCCCGGCATCCTGGTGTACGACGCCCGACGGGACACGGCGTGGAGACTGTCGCATCCGTTCATGTTCCCGGACCCAGACTTTGGAACGTTTTCGGTACGAACGACGAGAGACAATTAATTGTCTTTCGTACGATTATAATTTTTACATAAGATACGGGTGATACTTTTTCCGAGTCCTCGATACTCTGGATTGGATATCGAAACTAGTATCCAGTATCAAAATCGAAGTTTTTTTTTCGTATCGATTTCGATGTTTTACTTGATTTTTTTTTATAATCTATTACTCAATCTCTTATATCGTTTTACGTGAAACACGTACGAACCAACGCCTACCGTTCCAAAACCGGACTTCTCGTTTCCGCAATAATTCTTGAGCAGATGAAAAATCATTTACTGACCCTTTTTAGATTATCATAATACGCCGACTAAAAAATACTGAAGCGATGTTTTTTCACATGTTTTTACTTTAAATTTAACGTTTAATCTGTTATCGTACAAAAGCAATTTTCACGTTATTATTAAATTTATCAATTTATCAGACGTTAATCGAAAACGTTCCGAGTATCGAAATTAAAAGCGTCGGTATCGCAAGTCTTTATCCCGGTCGCCCGTTGTTCGTTTCGTACACACGCGCGCACGTAAAACGCCACGAGTGCGTTCGATCACCGACGACTTGACGTCGAAATCGCTGTCAGGCGCTTCGTCGAATCGTCAGGACGCCATATCGCACACCTGTACACCGTGTGTATATAATCCATGTCGTACACACACACACATAAACATACATATATACATATTATATATATATATAAAAGTACAGTCGTTGCCAGATAAACTGAGACTGCGGCGGCGGCGCGATAACGGAAAACCAGAGGTTCTCCGTACTTGAGTCTTGAAAGTTATTACCGTCAATATGTCAATAAACTAACAATCGTCACACTAAACTGATTTTGTAATATCACTTTAAAATAAAATATTTTGATAATAATCTTTTTTTATTTCAAAACAGAAAGTAGAAATTGTGTTAATGAATAATAATAATAAAATAAAAACAACATCTACATACATTTTATGCGACTAGTTTAGGCTACACTTACTGAAAAGCCGTCTCAATTGATCTGGCAACGACTGTATATACAGTAGACGCCGCTTATAAGAATCACTTTGGGACCAGTACAAAGTGAGTCTTATAGCCGAATGGCTCTTATAGGCGAAGTGGAAAAAAAAAAATTAATTACGTATTTATAAATTTTATTTTAGTACATATTTTACTTTGGTTTTACGAGTAATACATTATTAACACATATTACATATTAAATACTTAATTATTGAATACATTTCTTAATTAATTATTATTGAATAAATTTTTATAATCCCGATAAAAAAAACTACGTGCACGTGTACGTATTTGTATTTATGTACCCGTAATTACGATAATCAGTACACTATAATAATAATCGTTGCGATTGATTTTTCAATACCAATTTATTTCTAAATTATAACCAAAAAAAGTTTATTTTCTACTATTTATTTTAAAAAACTTGAATCTTATAACCGAAGTGTTGAGTGAGTCTTATAAGCGGCGTCTACTGTAATTATTTTACGTACGGTCGTGTGAAATACGACGCGCGTGTCGACGACGATTTACCACACCGACTTGCGTTTTCTACTATACAGGTGGCCGGCGAATCGTTCACCCTGATGGACGGCGTTATCGGTCTGGCCCTGTCGCCCATCGGCACCGCGGGCCGCCGCCTGTACTTCCAGCCGTTCGCCTCCGACCGGCTGTTCTCCGTGCCCACGTCCGCGCTCAAGGCCGGGCCCAACCTCGGCGACGACTCCGACCTGCCCGTCTCGCTGGTCGGCCACAAGTCGTCGCAGGCCGCACCGCTGGCCGTCGACCCCAAGGACGGCGCGCTCATATTCAGCCCGGTGTCCGAGACGGCGCTGGCCAGCTGGGTCCCGGGATCCGTGGAACACGGGTAAGTGACGCGCCGCGTTTGTTTAAACATGCGAACCGCGTTCGACGACCACCACCGCACGTCGACAGTCGCAATACCTGTGTAGGATGGGTGGGTGGGTTGGTGGCTGTGGTAAGGTTGCGAAACACAACGGGTTAGGTTTTTCCGCAGTTTACGAGTTGTGTCCCGACTCGATTTCTCGTACGCCAGTTGTGTCCCGATGATAAAAGTGCAGGGATCCATGGATTGTGTCTCGACCGTTTTACGAAGTCTTACACAAGTCGTAAAGTTTAAAAAAAAGTTTTTATAAATTCAAATCGAGAAATATTTCCATTTCAATGTTGTATAAACACCGACATATAATATTTCATACGGTATTTATTGAAAAAAATTCGATTCTGCCCATTATTATTATCGCGTGGAGATAAGACGTGCAAGGAGATACGACGATTGTCATTATACATGTGTACTAATCAAAAATTGTTTTGTTTGAGTGTTTTACATGTTATATTATTAAAATTATTTGTGTAGTTATTTTTAATTTTTTTATTTATATTAGTTAGATCAAACTTGTGTGTAACCCGAAAAAGAACTGAGGGACACAATTCAATATTTGGGACACAACTCGTTTGCAGCCGGTTTTTCGGTGGGACGAAGAAAAATGAGGAGCAGTTGCTTGACCCGTTGTGGTTATGTGGATGCAAGCCCGGATTAGGATATTTTGAGGCCCAGGGTCCAACATTTATACGAGGCCCCATGTCCCTACGTAAAAAAACAATATACAGTGAAACCTCGGTATCTCGAAGTCACAAGGGTCAAAAACAAAAAAAAAAACAAAAATGGACATATCGAGACGTCGAGTTACCGAGGGAATTTAAAAAATTCTTTGGTATGATCGGATCTGTAAAAAAAATTACACGTGCGGGAACCTCGAGATACCGGAATTCGAGATACCGAGGTTTCACTGTATAAGTTATTATATGATTAAAGATAATAACAAGTATATATTTATATAAGTATTAACAAATAATGGAATTTATACTTATTTTTAACGAATAATTTGCAACTCTTTCCTAGCTTTTGCTTCACAAAATTCTTGAATAATTCATTTCATTATCAATAGTTTGAATTATGTCATTTTCAGATGCTAGTACCATTAGTGCTGTTAAATCGTCTTGGTTTAGGATTGTTCTGTTCTTGTTTTTAATTTTATTTAGTTTCGAAAAAGCTCTTTCGGCTGAAAAATTTGAACTTGGTATGGTCAAATAAATTTTAATAACAATGTATAAAACGGGAAAAACATCAAATACATAATCAATTTTCATTAAACCGTTTCCAAAGTTCAAGAAAATGAAAATGTTGGTTGTTTTTTAATGATGGTCTACATAATGACAAGTGTTCGTGAAAGTGTTTTATTTCATTTTTTATGTATATATTTACATTTTCTTTATATTTTAATATAAAAATATTAATGCTTTTTTCAACATAATTTTCTTCGTATTCATTACTTATTCTACTAATCGGATTACGTAATTTTAAAACAAATAAAAGATTCCCGAAATAAACTTATGTGCTTCAATACGACGTTTTTACAATAAAATAGTATGACATATTTAATATTTCGTCATCGTCGGTTTATAATATCATGTAATATGTTAGTGACTGACAACGACATTAATAATGATCTTGAAAAGTTTTATTTTTATTTATTATTATTCACTGCTAGGTGTGCCATAGCGAAAAAATCAGAAGAAAAATCAGAGGCCTCTAATTCTTGAGACACGGGGGCCATGCCCCCCTGTCCCCCTTAATACCAATAATAACGGTGTATAGTGACGATAATATCGTACGTGTTTAAAAAGTCCGGCGTCAATGTTGTTGCCCGCCCCGGTTTCGACGTGATCTCGGCCATGTCGGTGAAATAATCGAAATCTCATTGATTTTCCCGCCAACCGCTGAACTTTAAAGTCGAAAACGTTCCGAGCCAACATCTTTCCTTTCGTGCGAATCGAGATTGTGTTTAGTTTTTTTGTTAAATACGTGTTTGTTTTTAAAACGTAACGATTTCCATGAAATACTGTGCGAGTCAAGCGGTCTGTACGTTATTCGTGAAAATTTACGTTATTTACGTTATTTACGATACGACAAGAATTCTCACGTTCGAGTTGTCCGATAAGGCTTAGGATTTAGACTTGGGCGTCAGGTTTAGGTGGAATCAGAATCGCTCGGGCGGACTTACGGAAAGCTTGTTTGAGGCGAGTCTCGACGTAATTCGGTTTGGATTCGAACGGAGATTCGCTTGAAAGCGTGCGCGAAACAAGTGTCGCGATCTCGTCGACCGGACGGATGTCGAGATCAAATCTAAGCGTTCCGTTTGAAACAAACCAGCTGGATTCTCCGGTATAACGACACCGAAGCAGACGCATCAAAATCAGGCATAATTTTGCCGTTTTACAACTTTTTTGTCGTGCTCTATTAGAAAACTAGCCCCGAACATGTTAATATAATAATAATACAACAAATATAACATGTAATAATATGTTGAATTTCGATGCACGTCACCCGATCTTGTTTTCTAAAATTTAAACCTTCGGAAATACGGTTTTTCATGTTTTCGTTTTGTTTCCAAAGAGTCTAATAATTCATATACCAACAGTTCTTTTCATATGTAATTTTCCGTTAGAATCACATTAAAACACTCAACAGAGATTTCTACATTCTACTTGAAACAGTGTACTTTTCAAAATGTTCATCCTCAGTTATACGGTGTAATTTTGAAAACAATTTTCACGTCATAAGTGTGCGTTCGATTGCACTTTTACCAAGATGTAGTTTATAAAACCGTACAAACACTAAAAGTTTATTTATTTCTAACACGACGGTTAGTACTTAATTATGCCGAGTACCGATTCAATTGAATCAGTCGCTATATATTAAACTGGTATGAGGTATCGACCTCAGATATTTTTGCTTAAATAAATAACAGAATGAATAATATACAGAACTAAATGTAATTTTTACCTTAATCAGTTATTTATCCTTCAAACGGACGCGATCGCATTCGTCTTAGAAAAAAAAAACAGTTTTCATTAAATTGTTTATATAAAATTTCGCCCCCCCACCCAAAAAAAAAAGATTTTGTCAGAATTCAGTTACAGTACAGTGTATAAGTACACTCGACGTATAGTTCATTATAGTCGCCAAAAATAAATTAGAAATGCGCTCGGTTTTACTTACAACGTACGGCATAAATGAAAAAAAAAACACACGCACACGCACATACGTAGAGTTGTATTTAGTGATGACTGATGATATATCACTTATATAAACTTTGTTTCATAAAACGTTGAATATTATCCGAGAAGCTTTTACGCACGCCCGTTACAAACCTGTAAGTTTGTAAACGTCAAACGGGCGTACAGTGGCATGATTTATGCAAATCCCCGTTCCGAAGGTTTTCTCTGCAGTGTGCCTGTATTACATAAGAAAAAATAAAACGAACAGAAAAAAAATAAAATCGAAGAAACTCTCGAACGTCGAGATTATTTCTGTATCGGGACTTTATCTTATCGTTATTGTTTCTGATGGATATAGGTACTCACAATATTGGGTAGGTCATCACGTGGACGCGTACAGTCATATAATGAGGGCTGGGATTTTGATGTAATACCATTGGTGCTCTGACGTAGTTTCATAAATCGGAAACGTGTTGTTCTAAGACTTGGAAATATTTATTTGTTTTAATATTAGCTTGCGCCATGCAATTTGCATAAAAAATAATTATATCAACTTAACAGTTTAATTTTAATGTGAACCTTGAGCTTGTTTGCTTGAACTTAATTGTTTGAAATCCTGTTCCACACGTGACAAATAAACCCGTAAGTCTGAACTTACAGACACTTTATTACGATACTTATTTTTTATGAACGTGTACGTATACGAAGCGTGTCCCAAAAGTGAGGTCTCCATAATTATAATAAACGAAATAAGCTTTATTCAAAATACTTTTTACATCGTTATATATACAGTACTTATGAATTATTTTTCCACATAATCGCCATTTACTTGGATGCATTTTTCAAGGCACACTGGAAGTTTTTGTATGCCAGCCTCATAGAAACTGGCCGCCAGCTCCTTATTTAGGTATTGGGTGACTTCTGTCTTCACTTCTTCATCTGTCTCTAACCGTTTCTAACCTTAGAATCTAAGTGATACTCATTATGTCGACGTCATTTTTATTATGCAATTTTTCGGAAAATCATTCATAATATGAGATAATTTTCCATTATTTGTCTTTTTTTCAAAGAACGTAAAATATCGTACGTATTATTGTTATAAAAATGAATATATCGGTAATGATATTTAGTGGCCAGACAGTAATAAAGGTATATACGAGATACGATTTTTAGTAAATCTGGCAAGGGCAACATTATTTACTTACACATACAATCGTTTTTAAACCATCACCGAGACACATACCTACTTGGAGTATTATTTAAAAATACATTTCGTTAAATGTTTTTTATAAACACGCCCGATATGACCTTTTTAATTTGTTAAAAATAGGTACACGTTTTAATATTTTCAAAGCGTTTTCTTTATAAATTGTTATAATTATTTTTTATTTTTTTTTTTTTTTGGGATTTTTTTTTTGTGGCATGAAAATCCCTTCTCTGTTCGTAGAACTTGACGTACGGATTACCGAACGTCGTCGTCGTCAGTGCCCCGCGACTTGGCAAACGGTCACGATAATATAATATAATTTATATATATATGCTGAATGCGATTAATCACGCGGTGACGATACGATTTTCAGCGTGTTGGCGTACAGCCCGGAGGAACTGCAGTTCGTGCTGGACATCAGGGCAGCGGACCGGGACCAGGGAGCCATTTGGGTGATATCGACCCGGCTGCAGCGGTACTTCAGGAAGACTCTGGACAAACGGGAGGTGAACGTGCGCATCATGCGGGTGCTGCGGACGCCGGAGTTCCTGCCGTACGCGTTCAACAACAACAACTCGCTGCTGCTGTTCAAGTAGTGACGACCGCCCGGGTCCACTAACCGTCGTCGTCGTACCTCGGCCCCCCAAGACCACCACCGTCGTCGTCGTACGACGACCGTAACGCATTGTCGTCGATATATTATAATATTATTTATTGTGTGTTTGTGTATTTTTTTTTTTTTTTTTGATTCATTCTTTCTTCCGCGACACGAGAGACCACCGTCTCGCCAGGCACGGATCCAGAGTAAAGATCTGGAGGGGGCCTCTACAATTTTTTTCTAGGTACTTCATAATTTAAGAATTTTGCCATAATACATAGTAGGTAGGTATAGGACATAGGTAATAAATAAATTAACGATTATTTAATTTACACATTTTATATATTAAATTATAAAATCTAAACGTCCTTTGACATTGTCGCTTTTTCCAAATCTACCAATCATTTGATAAATGTTTATTTTAACTTCCCTATGAACGCATAGTAAACACAAAGAAGTAAGGCGATCCTCCTGCATTCTAGAGCGTAGCCAGATTTTTACCCTTCTCAGAGTAGAGAAACTTCGTTCTGCAGTAGCCACACTCGTTGGTAATGTATACAAACTATACTTAGAATGATGTGAAGAATTATAAACAAAATTTGAGAAATAATATGTTTGGGGAGGGCCTGTGCCCCTAGGCCCCCCACCTGGATCCGTCCCTGCGTCCCGCGCCCCCGAAAACAGCGTTATTTTTTTTCCACTTTTTCCACACGCGTCACGGCGTACCGACTACACGTGATCGCAAACACGAAGATGCCATTTCTCTCTCTCTTTTATTAGTATTATTATTATTATTATTTTTTTTTAAATTTAGGACCGCCGACGCGGGGCCGCGCTATTCGTATCGCATTAGTCTAGGATCTAACTGCAGTTTTTAATAATTATCATCATTAGTGATTTAGACGTGTTAAACATATTATCATATTTAGTGTAAATACCGATCGGAGTTAAATCGTGTAATTATTAATATTATTATTATTACTGCGGTGTTTTAAAGTATTCACGATCGAACGACAGACGAGAGGATGACCGTACGTACGTGATTTCGGTGTGCTCGATCGATTTTTGTCGTATTAAAAATATATATTACAATATTATGTTATATAAAATATACGATATAGACACCGGAAAAACGATTAGAATATTGTTTTTATCGTGGCTTCTTCCACGTTTTTTTTTTGCCCCACGATTAAATTTTAATTAATGTCATTACTGTTAATTTATTACGTCGACACACGATCGGGTGAGTCGAGCACGTGGAATTTTCGTTTTTTTTTTTTTTTTTAGATTCAACGCAGTACCTATAAATTCGCACGCGATCGAATAAATTTAAAATCAAGATCTTGAAACTGTTCAATCGTACGAAAAACCAATTCTCAAGGGATCGCGCAGGCATTAGACCTTAACAATAAAATATACGATTTGTCGTTGCACTCTGTCCCCGGCGCGTCGATGTGTACGTTGTGTTGTTTATTATTAACAGGCTTCAATCGTTATTATAATATATTATCGTCGCTGCAGAGTCCGCCTCGTTTTATTTGTTTATTTTTTATTTTTTATTTTGTTTATTTTTTCGAGTCAAGTCATAGCGCACGACGAAAACACACTGACCGCGCGATTAACGAACTCTTTAATCCGCGCGTAAGATCGGTATATTATACATTCGTAGACAATTATTATAATTAAATATTTCAATTATTATTAAATATTTCAACCGCAGATCAAAATATTGTATAGTGTACTAATAAAATTGTAATTTTAAGGTTATATTATATAAAATACGTTCGCTATGTTATGATCGAACCGTAAACCGTGTGTACACGGCCAGGAATTATTGTAATTTTAATCATTATCATTAAAACCATAATCGTTTGTAAGTCATTCAATTTTGTGTAATATATTTTACTTATGTTCAACGAAGTCGCCGACAGTTGATTATTTGTTTTAAAAACATAATATTTTGTTTTATTTACTGGCCATGAAAACAAGGATATATCGAAAATGACCAGAAACCCGCCAAATTTTAATATTCGGTCAGTCATTATAATATTGTATACTGCGAACGTGGAAAATCGCAGGAAAATAAAATATAAATACAGTATTTCTTTATAGGTGTTCGAATGAAATAGCAAATTTAAAATAGTGAAAACAAAAGTAGCAACATTTAAACAACGAAATGACCAATGTTAATGTATTTTAATGTACACGGACTTTCGTTTTCTGTGGTGTTTTGGTATTGAGTTCTTAAAACGAGTATGCATAGAATATTCATCCTGAAATTTCGTCATCACAATATCGATGTAACTTTTGAAAACCGATTAAAATAACGCTAAACTAACCGTGAAACTATCATGTAGGTACCTAAATTCAACTTAATTAATTATACGCCTATTTTTGCTGCTAGTTTGACCGAAGTTATACATTTTACTTAGTTAATATTCATTCTATTAGCTAAATATTTTATTCGTCAGTATTTATAAAGTGAATTAGTACTAGTTCAGTCTACTCTCTCCCATAAATTTGTTGGTTCAGTAACCTACCTACTGTTCATATATTTTGTTTAGGGAATATACATAATCATTTTATATTTCATCGGTACCGATATGAATATATATATAAAAAAAAATGAATATATAATATACATGCTAAATACCATTGTCTCATATTTATACTTGTGTAATTTAGTTATCGATTTTAATTAATGTGTGAATCACAATTTAAAATATTGTAAAATTAGTTAACCCTTGGGTTTAAAATTTAAATTGCGTCCCATTTCAAATTTGTTATGTAAATTGCGGCCCGAGTATATTTTATACCTACGTAAATTGCGGCCCGGGTATATTTTATATATACGTAAATTGCGGCCCGGGTATATTTTTGTACATATGCCT
Organism: Therioaphis trifolii; assembly: GCA_027580255.1. Classification (NCBI taxonomy): domain Eukaryota; kingdom Metazoa; phylum Arthropoda; class Insecta; order Hemiptera; family Aphididae; genus Therioaphis; species Therioaphis trifolii. The sequence goes on along the minus strand of CM050406.1, from coordinate 12,224,240 downwards.
ATCTATTTCTTATTAATACGTAAATTACGTCTAAGCCTTTTTTCCACAAAACCAATATTTTCCTTCCCATTTTTCAGACTTAGGACTATAACTATGACATACTTAAAACTATCTATACAAATATTATTATCATCAAATTTCAAAAAATACTTACACGTTTTAACTGTGCAACACCAACGTTGAATATCATTGTTTAGAAATTTAAGAAAACGAAATTTGAAACCATCAACTATTTTCAACGTTTTATTCCTTTCACTTTTAATAACGTCCATTTTTGTTAGATTGAAAAAAAATCTGTAAACTGTAGAGCAACCACAGATATATAAAACAACTAGATAGCCGACTCAACGAATACAATTGAAGTCTAGAATCCATATGCGAACAGGGCAAAATATGATTGATTAATCCATGACATTTTATATTATTTCATGAAATATAATTTTTCTGTGATTGAAACCAAAGATATAATATAAAAATGTCGTTTTATATATCAGTTATCTTTTGATATGGATTCGGATTGAAACACAATTTTTCGATTATAATTGTAAACTATAAACTATAAAGTGCAATTCAATTTCAAGTAATTTAATATCATGGTGGTTTCTTGTTCTGTGTCTGGTTGTGTCAATAGGAGACTGAAAGGAAGCAAAGTTCATTTTTTTTCGTAAGTTCCCGGGACGCAATTTACGTATGTTTTAAAAATACTCAGGCCGCAATTTACGTATATTTTAAAAGTACGCGGGCCGCAATTCACATAGTATATGACCATGACCGTACTTATAGGGACGCAATTTACCAACTCCGGGGTTTCGACACGAGTATTTCTCAATTGGGCCCACTAATCTATTGATTAAAAAAAAATAATAATAAATTATTTTGTTTTTAAATTTTCAATTTAAAATAATTAAAATTTAGGCCATAAAGTCATTTAAAATTACATGATCTTTCGAATTAGAAAATTGAGATTAAAATACTTTCTTATCGAGGAAATCATGTAAAAAAAAAAAAAAAATGAAATTTACGAATAGAACATTACGATGAACGGCGTGTATACTCGACTTTAAACGAACACAGAATCATCCACAAGTCGATCAATATTAATAACAAGGAAAATTCCATTGACTGGTGCCGAAACATAAACAATAGAAACACTTAAGAAACACCGAGATTGCACGTTAAAAACTCCCATGATAATGTGGAGCTGCTTACATATTAAAGTTCTAACTCCACGATGAGAGGTTGGATCGGTACAATAACCTGCAAAAAATTTATCACAATTATTCCACAGAGCTTTGAGAGATACATGCACATAACCTACACATTATTAATGAAAGAAATTGACCAAGTACAGCGTTATAAAAGAACGACACATTTTCTTAGTAGATAGTATTCTATACCAATGAAACCAACATAAAATTACGACATATAACATAATATTGAACGAGTACTAGTAAATTGATTATTTTTGGATGATAAGACATTTTGAACACTATACGTTTTTGCTACGTAATAATCATTAGTTATGCAACTTAAATAATATGTTGCCACTTGCCAGTAGAGAAATTGGGCTAATTTGGACCTTTTTGTTATGTACAATCGGTTTTTACTCCACTATTTTGTCCTTGACTTTTTTATAGTCAATATTCCTTTTTTCGTAGATTGAAAATACAAGGTCAATCAATATCTTGAATATTTATTTTTATCGTAACATTATTCGATAAACAAATCAAAACGATCTCGTTCATCTCGATTACATATTTCTATCTTGATCATTTTTTAATACGTTAACTATAAATATATGTGTATTTCTCGAAAAAAAATAATAAAAATAATTACAAAAATTTTAAAAAATGTCTTTTTTACCCATTTGACACAATATAACAATTTTAGAATTTAAGAATGAGTTCATACAACATTATCTAATTACGTTATACAATAATAGACTATGTTAAAATAATAAATCACAGTTTCATGCTATGTTTGTATAATAAGATGTAAATGAGAATATTTCAAATAATTAAAACAATAACACGTGTGATTATTACTCAAATCAATATTTTTATTTACATTACAATAATTTTTTAGGTAAATTATTTTATTTATCAATGTCAATATCTTCAGGTTTAAAATGTTGATCCGGTCGTTTCTGCGTTTAAAATTGACGACGTGTATTCAAAAATAATAATTTACTATAATCTTGAAAAAAATTGTTTTTTTCATTGAGTTCATATTACGTATTAAGATGGTTCCTTGTAGATGAATATATATAAATAGATAAATACGTAAACAGAGGTGGTGAGCATTTGAGTGCAATTTATAAAAATTTAAATAAAAACTTTTATGTCACTCTTTGTTTGATTACGATTTTAATCGCATGTATCTTTTATAAAATAAATGTACGTTAAATTTTCATTTTAATAATAAACGCACAAAACTCAAGACAAAGATAATAATTAATGTGTGCTGTATAAAGTAATTTACATGTCTGTGAAGTTACCGGAGAAATGTCAATAAGGCTCTTGGGAAACGTAATCGGTTAGAATTTCGAATTGGTTGATGGATGTTTTCCGTAATAATAACATAACAAATAATTTTTGAATGAATGTTTGATAATACAAATAAAATTGCTCCGAAAAATCAATAATTTTCAGAAAAAAATAAATAAATAAACGAAATAAAATAAAAAATAAAGTGACGCTACAACGGTTAATAAAATGAGATAATTATAAAATTCAAAACACTAATAGAGCTCGGAGTAAACAGAGGAATGTTCAACGACATCATCTCGTGTCTAAAGATATATTTATTTAATACACTATGATTATTAATTGAAAATAAACTAGATATAGATACGTACGGCAATGGATATTTTCATAATAATACACTATAAAGATGTTGGCGAAATTCCTGTCGAGCGGAATACAAGTGACGTTGGATAAAGTGTAGGAAAATTTGATTTTATTCATTTATATTTCATTAAATTTTTTCTTTGAATTTTTTTTTTTCATTAATCAGAGTTTAAACTATATTTTCGCATGATGCATTTTTATCATTATTATTATTATTATTATTATTTTTGCTTTACTCGAATCATACATTTGGTATCATTATTACTGTAGCGAAAATATGTTAGTACATTTTTTCCTTTGTGCGTCGTAACGATAACAACGTAATATGATTGTACGTAATGGGGTTTTTTTTTCAAACTGATGAAGTACATCAAGCCGAAAATAACAAATAAATACTAAAATTTCCCACCAACAAGTCACTATTTTGAGTAAATAGATACAACTCATGTAGCGTTCAAAGTAGGTCACGCTTGTTATACTATTATTAAGTATTATGAAGCAGAAATTTTTTTTTGAAAAAAACAAATATTGGTACCTACCTATGTATATAAAAAAAAAATGAATTATTATGAGTTTAATATATTTTTTACTTTTCAGTCAGCTCTGATAAGCTATAGATACACTTTGGGTAATGCGATTAAGCGATAGGTTACTTCTTGTCTTAGTCCTCTCTTACCAGGGTAGGGTCTTATCACTTACCGACGGAAATTGACGGACATAACTAGCCGTGTTTTATTGTTATGTCCGATTTCTTAAATTCGTATAGGACATGTTTGTAAAAGTCACTCATAAAGAAATTATTTTCATACTTATTTTTTTCACGATATAAACTTGTAACAAGTTTCATGTTCATCGGTGTCGATTTTAGTCAGAAACCTCTTTAAAACACACTTTACGATCAATAGTAAATAGTCCGGTAAAATATCTATAAAACGTTCTGATATAATATGGTACGTGTTTAATGTAAGTTATATTGTTGACGTTGGTTCTTTGTGAAAAGGATACACGTCGAAACGAAAAAACAATCCAAAAACATCTCTAAACTATTAATTGTTTTCGATTTTATTTTATTCTTCGATGCGGTGCCATTTTACTCGTGTTTATAAAAATAACGCCATGAGCAAAATAATGTCGACGTATTAAAAAACAAAATATTACCTAGGGGCCGAGGGGAACGACTCTACCATAAACCCACCCCTGTTTATAATTATTGATTTACCGTCGGAAATTCCGCGTGCACGATGATTTCGTAAGTCACAGTCGACGACTGAAAACCACGAGGCGTCGTATCGAATGGGCGAATGTAAGTTCCTACACGAGAGTAGCAGGTACACGAAATACATACGTTAGTTCCTACACGACGAAAAAAGGTACACATGTAAGTTCCTACACGATAAAAACCAGGTACGTATGTTAGTTACTGCGGAAAGGTTTAAATATGTATATTATACACAATATGTAGGTATATACGAATTAAAAAAAAACAAATATATTGTGACGTTTAAAAAATTTAATAAAAAAAAAAGTAGGTAATGAAAAGTCGTAAATATTGTGTATGTCAAAAAATATAGATTATTCGATATTATTTTTATCTTCACCTTACGTCGAGTCGGGATGCTATTATCAGCTTCTAGCTTGTCGTATTTTCCCGTAATTTCGTATACGTTTTGCTTTAAATGAAGTATATTAATTGAATGTATATTAGTAAGCTACGGCTGGACATATTGTTATTAAAACGATACGTCTGTGTATAATATACATATTTAACCCTTTCCGCAGTGTAGGAACTAACATACGTACAGTAGAGCCTCGATAGTTCGGACCCCCGATAATCCGGTGAACGCGGTAATCCGGACGGCCCATAAATCTATTTAAACATAGGCAGTTTGTTCGGAATTCCCGGAATCCAATATTAATCGATGAAATATTTTTTTTCGACAATAACAATTTCATCGATTTTAGTACCTACTGTCCCTATTAATGCTGGCCCACCACCAGCCGGCCTGGGAAGCCAAAATAGTGGGAGGTGCCCTGATTGATGGGGACCGGGTTGACCCACCGACGTCAACTTGAAACCTAGTCGGTGCCACGGGAGAGGGGAGAGCCCCACTGTACGCCCGTCCGGCTTGCCGTCCGGGACTCGGTGCCGCTCAAGGTTGAGGAGCCTACCTCGGCTGAAAGATAGTACCAGCGTGAAGATAGTGGAAACCCAAACCACTGGACCTAGTGGGGGGTCGGACCCAAAGAGATCTCGGTCTCTCCGGCCTCAAAAAGGTACGGCTTCGGCCGGTGCTGGTGGTGATCCATAGACGACCCGGGACCGATCGTGTCCGGCTTGCCGGCGTCGCTCCCGTACGTCCTCGGCCCGCGAATAGCGCCTAGCGCTAACATGCGGACCGTGCGATCGTAGGCGAAAGCCAAAAACCCGGGAATCACGTGTCCCTATTAATGACTAGCAATTTTAAATCGGTCGTCAGTTCGTTTTCTTCTTTCTTGTCGAGTCTAACAATGGCTCCTCGTAAACACGTAACTTTAAATTTGGAACGAAAAGTTGACATAATTTTTTTTTATAATTTATTATATATAAAAATGTATGCGTGTACCCATTTATGTTTATGTAGACTTTAAAATATTTGTAATTTTCAATTAATAAAGTCGGAGGAAAGAAAAACGTCTTAGTCAATTGAGTAGGAAAAACCTCCGGTAATCCGGACGAATTGCTAATCCGGACGAGGCTTGGTCTGAATTCATCCGGACTATCAAGGCTCTACTGTACCTGTTTTTTACCGCGTAGAAACTTACATATATCCGTGTAGGAACTAACGTATGTAATTGTTTACCTGCTACTCTCGTGTAGGAACTTACTATTCCCCTATCGAATCGGTGTATTTTTTTTTTCATCGATATCCATGAAATCACCTGTCGTCTGGTCATCGGTCCATCGTACCGTATCAATATTACGACGTAGCCGAATTCGTCGTGGTCACGCCCATCGACCAATCGTACAGGAACTCGTTGAAAGTCAACACCGTGGAAATAAATATTAAATCGAAAATATGTTTGAAGTATATATACCTACTCGTATTGTCCCGACGTACTCGTTCGACGATCACTATTTATTTTTATTTCCATTATGTTCCTGCGTGAATTTCTGAAAATACACCGCAATGTTTATTATTCATGAGGTAAAACACTCACGATATATACGTACCACCGCAGGATCGCGGACGATTAAGAGCAGAGGATTTAAGGAATTTTAGGAAAATCTAATCTCCACTTTCGCGAGCGGAATTTATACGCGACGATCATACTATAATATAAGTGCAGCAATTGTTAAAATAAAAACGTTCTTTATTACAACGCGTAAATATTATAATATAATTGCATTGCGTTAAAATAAATTAGAATCAAAAACTCCGAACAAAAATAAACGCTTGATACTAGTGAAAATCAAAGTATACCTATTTAATAAAATTTAATTAATAAATTTAATTAATAAATTTTATTCTCTGTTGACATTGATAATGATGTCATTTTATTATTTTTATTTTATTTTTTTTTTATAAACACAGATAACCGTTGATATTTTTGTACGGCAATAGTTGGAAAACGGCTTAGTTACGTGTATGATGGGTAATGTGAAAAATCATTTGTTTACACTATAGTTTTGAATGAATAATAGTTTTGTGTGATTAGAATTGACGAGGATAATATTTTCATTATACCATTACGTTTTTATATCATTCAAATATTTAACTATAACGGTTAACGTTGTAGTGTTTTTTTATTCGTGTTTTCATTGCGTAACTCTTTGGTTTTTAGAAAGTTATGTTATTCCGACTTGAAATGAAAAATAATGACAGTCGGAAACCTGAAATGTCACGTCGGATTTATTTCTAATCGGCTAAAATGACAAAATCGTCAATACATCTTGAAGTAAACCTATATTATATGAATCGTGCACATATATAATATACGTGTATATATTTATGTGTAAATATGTATATATATATACAAGAACATTAAACCGCACGGATTTCTGAAACTTTCCCGTGAACGCGCGTTGTCATTCGACTGCCAGATTATGCCGCAGGTTATAGACTCCGATATCATTAAAGAGTTTTTATTGCTTAGCAAGTTCGTATATATTATTCATGATAATGAACATTAGAGAAGGTTTTGTAAAAATGGCTTCCGACGAATACCCAACTCTGTTTAAGTAGATAACATCGTATAAAAACACAAACACATCCTTTTTAATACGTTTTTATAATTTTTTTTTTTATTTTTTATTTTTTTGTTACGTCGATAGCAACTATTTACGATTTACCTACTGTGAAACGACTCGACCGAGTGACATTAAAATCACCGTACTTTATTATCACGGTTTTATATGCAGTTATGCATAGTATTTCATACGCCGACATGAGAGACGGTCGTGTCGATTTACTGTTGACGACGGGATAACGATCTAAACTAATACGTCCGTTTTTTTTTTTTTTATTCTTGTACGATTTTAAGGACAAACTCGAGTTGGGTCCCAGATTTCAAAAACAGCATGAGTTGGGTCCCGGTATACTTTATTTGATACACGAGTTGGGTCCCGGTATATATTATAGAGTACATGATATTGACTAGCCTATTTGCGTTACCCAGGAGACACCACGTGGAAGTTGGCTAGAATGATTAATTTTAGAAAATAAAAAATATTATATATTATTTAGTAATAAATATTTGTATACTAAAATAAATATAAGCTAGGGAATAAATTTAAATGACACTTCTTTTATAAAATTTAACCGCGTCAATTCTCCACTAGTAAAAGAAAGCATCTTTTCTCTTAAACAATTTTCTTTTTCTACGGTTTTTTTTTTTTTTTTTTTTGATTGTGTGGCTGAGCTCCGAAGTGATACATAGATTTCACTCTGAATCCCAAGTAACATTTCTATTAAAACAAAAATGTTAGGGTGAGATGCACTGATACTATTTAATTTGGCATGATAACTTTCACAACTATTTATGGTGCGATTTGTGGTTGCTGCAAACTCGGCCCAAATATTAGGTGGAAATGATGCATCTTGCTCTACATACGGTTTTAGTTGTAATAATAATATTTATATTACCGCGGACCCAATTCGAGTATTACAAAATAATACAGCGGACCAATTCGTGTTTTTTTTTTAAGGGATCAAATATCTCGGGACCCAACTCGCGTTTTCGCGATTTTAAACATCAAAATTTGTCGATTTGATTCTTCGTGACAATGACTAATCAATAATGTTTTCCGAGATACATAGAGATCTGGAGCTAGGAAAATCTATAATACACGGAGTACGCTTACCATAATGATCTGTTGTTATCTCTACATCGTTGTAGATATGAAATTTTGATTTTCTGTGAAAATAATTTTTAGAATAGTACATTTTATTAAGAAAATCAAGTTTCGCATTAAAAAAAAAAGTATAGACTGTATGTACAGTAGTTTTTCAAACTGATTTCATTTTTTTTTTTTTAGCATTTAATTTGGCATGATAACTTTCACAACTATTTATGGTGCGATTTGTGGTTGCTGCAAACTCGGCCCAAATATTAGGTGGAAGTGATGCATCTTGCTCTACATACGGTTTTAGTTGTAATAATAATATTTATATTACCGCGGACCCAATTCGAGTATTACAAAATAATACAGCGGACCCAATTCGTGTTTTTTTTTTAAGGGATCAAATATCTCGGGACCCAACTCACGTTTTCGCGATTTTAAACATCAAAATTTGTCGATTTGATTCTTCGTTATAATGACTAATCAATAATGTTTTCCGAGATACATAGAGATCTGGAGCTAGGAAAATCTATAATACACGGATTACGCTTACCATAATGATCTGTAGTTATCTCTACATCGTTGTAGATATGAAATTTTGATTTTCTGTGAAAATAATTTTTAGAATAGTACATTTTATTAAGAAAATCAAGTTTCGCATTAAAAAAAAAAGTATAGACTGTATGTACAGTAGTTTTTCAAACTGATTTCATTTTTTTTTTTTTAAGTTATGAGACAAACAGGAAATATTATATTGATTTTGTTCGCGCTCAGATTGAATTTGAAATGTTAGATGATATAGATGAAAATCGTTTTTACATTTCGATTAATAATTCAATTTTCCTATTTAGATTTCGATGGATACGACCGATTACATTATTTGGTAAGTTTATTATTCTCTGAATATTCTATTATAGCTTGATGAATGAGCACTCAATGACGCCATGTTGGAAAATTACGTTTGCCCGGTTTGCATTTGTCGTTTTTGATAAAGAAAGATAGGTACTCATGTTACTCGAACTTTCTCACAACTTATTGTTGTGCCGCCAAATTGTTTTCTGTGAGAACAATTATATAATAATGGCCAATGCCAACTTTAAAAATAAGAAATTCAACCCTTATTTCCGCACTCAATACAATATATATATATATATATATATATATATATGTATGTATGTATGTATGTATAAAATTGAGAATATCGAATAATTGTTATTGATTTATTATTATTGAAGTTTCTGTTTAAAATTCTAATTTTAATTGACAATTTTAATTATTACGGTTCAACGAGTATTTCAGCTCATTGTTATTATTATGCACATAGAGGCTAGACTACAGTCACCCAACCGGTAACCAAGGATTTATCATAAAATAAACAGACAGTAATACATAGATAGAGTATTATTTCATGAATATGGATAAATGCTGGAGTATCTATGGCGAATTATCATATCGTTTATCGTTATCAATTTATCACTGCGCAAGTATTCCGTTACCAAACGAATGGATATTAATTTTGTACATCTTTACGTTACACAACAATTACATTTGTGCATTCAATTACATCATTACAAGATGTCCAGAAATGAATCGATCATATTTTATTAATTCGAGAAGTGAAAATTGTTAAATAATTTTTTATTCGAAGTCATCTCAAAATTCCATCATAACTAGAGGAATTGAATATTTATGATGTTACACAATTCTTATTGAAATTTAAAAAGAATTAAAAATAAAATTCAACTTTAAAATGTTGTATTTAGAATAAATGTCAATGAAAAATACGTATACATTTTTTTACCGATGGAAAATAATAAAGCCATACTCAATGCAGATTATTTTCTATTTCACATTTATCTAAACATTTGCGGCGCATAAACACACGCACTAATTGACTAGGAGCAATTTACAACATTACATATTATAATAATTGAACCCGATAGCGATGGGTAATCCAGCTAGTATACGTACGTTTAAATGAAAACGTTAAGTATATATTTATATATTTACTGATGATGATGGAAAGTAAAAATGATCGATCAACTGGAATATAAGCAATTTAAATTTATTTAAAAATTATCGTGCGGTGGGACGGGAATGAGAGATGTTCGTTTTTATACGTCTCCTACCACGATTGAGATAATAATATGATAAATGTGCTTAAAATTGGCTAAAGAAGATCAGTCCGAAAACGATATGGCACCTAATGGGGTGTGAGTAATTTCATAATTTTTCAAACAGATAATTTCGATAGTATCGACCGTTAGTTTAGTATACGTAGTACACGCTTTTTCGTAAACGTTGGAATAAAGTTATCGCGAACGGCTGCACGGGACAGTGTAGGTGCCAGTGGCGGCTGCTCGTGCCTAGGTGTGCAGGTGTGCGCACACCACATAGATTATTAAAGATAAAAATAGCTAAAATGCATTTTGATTTTATTACAATATCTATTAAACTATATTTATTCCATAATACAAAATTGTTAGTTTTATAAACGTGAAACGCTTGAGTTCGAAAATATCTCTCCTAAAATTTATATTCCGAGAGTCCATGTAAAATACGTTTAGTCGATGAGTGGGGATATTGACGAATAAATGGAACCGTTGTGTGCACCTACAGCAGTACACTCGATCACAAAATATTTAATTTGTATGCGCTATTTCAATAATAAAGTCATAGAACTGTTTGCCAATACTAAAGAACGAAGACTTGACTTCATATATATATATAAAAAATATGTGATTTTAGCGTGAGTGAAGCGAAGGATCTTATGGTTTTACAATGATGTTTATTTTTATTTTTTTTATTTTTTTTTTTCTGTAAACACTTTTTCGTATAGAAATCCTTGTCCAAAAGTTTCGTCCAGCAACTTTTTAGATTCGAAATTGAACTGAGATGGTACTTTAGAGAGGTTATTTTTCCAAAATCTCCACAGATTTTCCAGTAATCAAGAATAACGATCGAAAAACTGAGTAAAAACGGTAAAATCGGTAAAAATCCGCCGTAAACGAGATTTTCACTGTTCAGATTTTAGGTATTTAGTCATGAATCGAAAAGTATTGAAGCTAGAAACTTGAAAATTTTATCCAATATCGAATGCATACTTTTTTATATTGGACAACATTTTCAGAACAATTATAGCACTTTTGACTTAAATATAGAACTTTTAATTTACCAAATTGTTTGAAAGTTTTTATGTAATATAATTTTAAATATTTGACAAAAAGTTCTGAAAATTTAATATGACCTTACTCATATACCTACCTAATTATCCTAACAAAAATTCAAAAATCGTGAGTCAGGATTTTTTTTTATACACACTTTAATAAATTATTATAACTCACCAAAAATTATACAAATAACCGTAAAATACGTAAACAGTATTTAAATAATAATAATATATTATATCACACTGAAGCTTTGCTCAGAATCGTTTTATACTAAAGAAATGAGTCATTATGTCCTTAAAACTTAATACATTTATCACCAATATCTTGTCCGAGGACCGAAGGGACGAAGGAAGAACTTGTACCACCATCATCTCACTTACCAGCTTTTTTCATTTATTTTTTAAAATTGTTTTTAGTTCCGACACTGTTGCTTATTCTGACAGTAGATAAAATTTACACCGGGTTATATGCTATTATATGTATTTAAGTAAACCTATTATTTTCTAAAATTATGTATGATTTTCATTTTATTACAGTAAATATTTTAATATTGACTTGGATGTCATTAATTTTATTTTATTTTATTAATATACCTACATTTTCAATAATTGCACACCACCAATTTTGAACATCACGAGCTGTCACTGGTAGGTGCGGTATAAACGAAAAGCAATCGGCACGAAGTTTACGAAGTTAATCGCAATCGTTAAGAACGGCGGCGACCGCACTATACACTTTGCTCGGGATACGTCGACGACAACCACTATAGCTGTTGTGGACGTGTTCGCGTGACTGACAATCGAAACACCGAAGGACACGAAAAAGTTTGTCGGTCGGCGTGAACGTGTAAAATCCATTATCAGTCTACGAATTGATCGGAAGTTCTGTACGATGGCTATTCGTTTTCCACGACGACCCGATAGTATCGATACGGATTCGGAAATCTCCTCGATCGGTGGCGTCGAAGCTGTGTAATTGCTTACGCGTTATATATTGTTATCTCGTAAGACTTCGTCGAAACGGCTGAACGCATTTTAACGAATTCGAATGACGGTTCTCGTGTTTGTCGCCTCGGGAAAATGTGCTCAGAACACGAGGGCAGAATATTTCTTGGAAGTCTTCAATTCGGGTAAAAGCACGTAATATATTTTGGCATTCGTCGGCGTGCGAGATCTACGTACAGCGGCGACATTTTTATTTCAGTGTGCGACCTACAATATTTAGCTGGTACGAGTACATGGCGAGTTATAGATATAATTAGATGTGATTTGTTCAAAAATACAGACAGACGGACGGAAACTCTTTCGAGTAGGACGTTAAGAATACACGTTTTCAAACGTTTTGTACTTTTCAAAATTGTATAAAAAAAAAAAAAAAAAAACATTCGCTGCGAATAAACATAAAATTTCGTCGAGCGATTATTATTTTTATATTGATATAAATCGTAAGTTTAAAAGTGATTTAATTATTTATTTGATCGAAATAATTTTAATTTTAATAATTTAATATTACGGATTCGCACTTTTTTACTAGGGGTATTTTAAGTATAATACCTAAAGTGACCATATATTTTTTTAATCAAAACGGGACGAAAAAAAAAAATCATAATTATTTGTTACAAACAAATATTTTTAATTTAATAATATTACTAGCAAATTTCTGTGGTACTTATAATGTTTTTAAAGGACAAAAAAATTAAATTAACTTATAACACTTACTAGGTAATAAACTTATTATAAACAAAATGTTTTCGAGTAACAATTACAAAATTAAATACTTGTATATTTTTCTAAAAACGATATTTCGTCAAAGAACATTTTTTTCATTATTTTTTTTTTTGTCTACTTTTTGAAAACGGGACATTTTAGCGTCCCGAAGATTTCCCAAGGGACAACGGGACTGTCCCGTTCAAAACGGGACGTATGGTCACCTTAATAATACCCAATATAAAATTTACTACGGTTCACTTATCAATATTGACTGAAATAATATAACTGATATCCATATTTTGTTCTCTTTATAAAGCTAAATCGTCATAACTGTAATGGAATCTCAACTCCGCACAGCCACGGCTTGGAGGTGACCAACAATAGTCTAAATTGTTTTATGTTAATCCTATACATTGTACAAGCTTGTTGGAAAATTAATAAAATATTAATAAATTATTGCAAATTATTTTCCAACTGTTTTATTAAATGACCTATTTCATGCTTATTACGTGGGTTGTTTATGCAAAACTATTTGGTAAGTCGCACTGTAGAATAGTTGATAAATATATGTAGTTAACACACGCGACGAATGCCGCATATTTGTCCGGAGGTGTGTAGATTATTCAGACGGGTACTAAATTATACATCCAAGCGCTGAGTTTTTTTAGAGAAAAAGAGATGTTGCGAATACTTGACGTGTTTGCGGTTTTCGAAGTGGTTTTTATGTCAATATTGTGCCGATTTACAGCCAGTGAGCCTAACGATTTTTCTTTGAAAACATTTTGGGTTCGAAAATGGCTATCGAGATATAAATCACGCCCCCTTATGACTATTTTTAAGTCTAATGATTATATTATCTAAACAGACGCCATCGTCGACAAAATCATTTTTATTATTACAGTTTATGTCACATATTCGCCACATTCATTACGCGTTTGTCATAAGCTCATAACTATGAAAACAAGTGTGGAAAAAAATATTTGTAAAATTTTCACACTTTTCGTCTCGTTCGGAATCTGAAATGTCAACATTTCGATATAATGGAAGTCAATGCGAGTTAGACTAAAGTTCAATTGATTTCTATCGAAAATTCTATATAGAATCTCTATAGAGATTTTTTTTGTTATTTTTTTTTAAGACAAGGCAGATGAGAAGTGATTATGGCTCCCCTAATTAAGTTTTTTTTGTGTTTGTAAAAAAATACACGTTTTCCTTTATTGTCTATCTGTGTTCAATTGATTGAGTTCTTGGAGACGCAATAAATTCGTATACTTTGTGATTCACAAAACATTATTAAAAGAAATGCAAAAAAGCAAAAGATGTCAAACCAGCTTAGATGTAATCTACTGTGGTTTATTGTTTGTAAAACCCAATATCAACTTACTTGTAGAGCGTGGTTTCAACTATTGATTGGATTTTCACGGTCACGTTTTAAAACAAATTATTTTGATATTATTTCATTAAACACTGACATGGTTATTGGTTGTGTGTTTGAATAGTCCAATCCATTCCACCATTGTTTTTCAACATCAATGATAAATATGGTTTTAATTTATATCGGGGCAGTTAATTTTTCACATATAATTTTATCCGAAATATTTCAATAAATTAAAATAGTTTGTACTGCACACAAAAAAATTTACTATCATATTTTACTACGGAAAATCAATAGTTTTAGAACTTTATTGTGTCTGAAAAGAGGACTTTCCATTGTATGGCACTATAAGCTATATTGATATCGCTGTATAACAATACAAATTTGGCGTTCAACATAAATCATATTTTGATTTTTTAAATTGACGTATTATTATTTTGTAATAAAATTCTAAGCAACATTTTAAGTTATTTATTATGACGTGTAATAAATAAAAATAGTTATTTGTTTTCACAGAAATTATTTATTTTTAACAATAAAATAATGCAAAACATAATACACTTTTAGTATAAAGTATACCTAAATGTAAGATTTTATAAAAATATACAGGCAATAGTGAAAATAGTCGATCATCAATGTAGAAATACTATTTCTGTATCAACACTTAGAAAAAAAAAAAAAAAAAAAAATCGCCTAAATTATCGAAATATATGCGAACTATACGTCACGTAGTCCATAAAGGTAGTATCTGCGGTAAATTGTCACTGCTTCAAAGTGAGATTAATCGTTATTGTTCCTATGATTCGTTTTACGTCTAATTTTATAAAAAATTGAGTTAAATTACCTTTATTCGTATCGTTATTCTTCCTCAAAGCAAATACCCTGTCAAATCGCTCCTATAGCTGTGGCGTAGATCCAATAAAAACTTCATTAGGCGTAAATTACATTGTGGTATGCAAACCGTGACTCATTCGATCGATGTGGTGGAATACAAATTTAAATAAAACACAAAATTTGACCTTGAAAATATTACAATTTTTACACTGTTTTTTTTATTTTAGATTCTGAACGGAGTGAAGAATGTATTGATTTTACAATGATGTGTGTTTTTTTTTTTTTATTTTTTTTTTTTTTTTTTTTTTTTTTTTTATTTTTGTGTCTGTCGACACGATTTGGGGCAGTAAAAATGCTTCGATTGCCTTATATAGCAACTTTTCTGAAAGGAAATTGAATCTAGTTGGTACTTTGGGGGGTCAAAAGTTAAAAATTTTCAATATTTTTTTAACGCGCCGGGAAAAACCCTTAAAAAATGAGGGAAAAACGGTATATTTTACGCAAAACCAGTTTTCGACAAAATCAAATTTTTTATTTTGCTATAACTCAAAAACTAATCGATGTAAATACTTGAAATTTTCACCAATTGTTTAGATTAGCGTTCTCTATACACCGTTAAATTTTCAAAGTATTTTGACTTTTATTGAGCTAATTATAGACAATTGAAATTTTCAATTTTTTTAAGTATTTTTTTTTTAAATAACGATAAAATTTTTTTTTTTTGCCAGAAAATCTTGAAAATTTAATACAAGGTTTCTTATAAGTTGTTCCATAACTGATAAAAAAAAATCCAAAATCGTAAGTCACAATTTTTTTTTATAAGTGCTCAAAGTTACAATTTATACGAAATATGTAAAAATTGCGAAAATTTGCAAATAATTTTGTTGTTGAAAAATCGTAAAATTTTTTTCTTTTATAACTAAGTTTTGAAAATTTGGTACAAGGTTTTCCATTAGTTTTTCTTCAATTATCTACAAAAAAAACTCTACCGGATTCAGACAAAAAAATTTTATGAGTGTTTGAAATTTAAATTTTTACAAAAACACGTTAAACAACGGTTTAGCCTCAAACGATTTTTGCTATTTGTTTTTTTTTTCAAAAAGTATAAGTTGTAGAAACTTGAAAATTTTATCAGTTGTTTATATTGGCATTTTCTTTATATAATTTTATTTTCAAAAGATTTCACTCATTTTTAATCAATTTATAGACATTTGAAATATTCGATTTTTTTTATTTTTTTTTTTATAAATGTTGATAAAAAAAATGTAGCTCGGACGAAATACTTGAAAATTTAATAAAAGGGTCCACATAAGTTGTTCTAACTCCCATTCAAAAATTATAAAAATACATAGGCACAAAATTTTTTTATAAGCGTTTACAAGTGCTAATATTGACAAAATTCGTCAAAATCATGTATATTTGGTATGTATTTTGTAGGTAAAAATTCATAAAAAATTTTTTATTAGAAGCTAACAATTGAAATTTTAATACAAGGTTGGCCATAAGTTCGGCTTACCATAATTGTAAAAAATACGAGGGTAATTCATTGTTATTAATTAATTAAATTGTATTAAAATTTCAATTTCAGGCGTTAAATTACGATTTACTATAAACATAAATTTCACTGACAATTCATCTTCGTTCAGAATCGTTTTTTTTTTTTATAATATAAAATAATGTCCTAATCTATCCTATAATGCCTAATCTATCAATACATCTCGTGTATCCCACCCAACTCCTGTATCTCTACTCATCACCATAATCTTGTCCGAGGAGCGGAGCGACGAAGGACGAACTTCCACCACCATTATCTTATCGGCTTTTTTATTTTATATTACCTTATAATATACAAGGTGATTTAAACTTTGTTACAGCAATTTTATTATGTAAACATGAAAAACAGAAAAAATGTATAGTATAATATAGTTTTTAGATTTTCCGAAATCAAATTATTTTTGTGCTACAATACGTATATTTCTATTCTGATTATTTATGATATGGGTACAAATGTCGCAGTAACAGTGACTCAAATGTGGAATCGCCCTGTACACTGTGTATGATTCGTGTAAGAATGTCATATTGTATTGTCTCATTCAAATTTAAAACAACTGCATTTTTTTTCATAAACTCGACGTACATAATTTTTAAATATTTTATTTGTTCTTCCACCGAATAACAATATGAATACGATTATTATCAAACTCTGTTGGAAAACTATTCAAAATCTGAAGTCTTGCCAAAAAGCATGTACGTAGGTAAGTGTACCTGTATATGTAAAACATGAAAGTATATGTCATATCTAACGTGCCCCGAACTCTTGAACCCACTATTGCGAGATTTTATTTTTGTTTAGGATTTATACGGATAGAACTCCTTATTTTCGTCTGTGGTTTTCATGTCTTCCCCCGCAGAAAATATGGCAATATGCTCGTGTTGATTTTTATAGATGTTTGTTCGACAACGTTTTTGACCTCGATTCTCCGACTAGACTATATCATCTCTTTTAATGCTATTTAAGTATGTAATGACTAGAGTCCGGATTCGTATGCACTCAAAAAACCTAAAATAGTATGCATTTATGCATCTAACAACTTTTAAATATGCGCTTGATATGCTCTTATTTTTTTTAATTATATGCAAAAATATACGCTTGCCCAAAATATATGAATTTATTTGCATAATTTTGTATGCTCTTAATTATCTTTTTGTTATTTTTTTAATTTCTTTCATAAATAATAATTCAACTAAATTAGATAGGTAACTTAATTTTTTGATTGCAGACATCAACTTACAATATTGGCTGAGGAATAGTAAATATTTAAAAATATATTCAACAAATAAAACAAATATTTTTATTAGGAATAGTAAAACATAATAAATAAAATCATATTAAATCCTCTTATACCATTTCTTTGGTAAATATTTTTGAATAAACATACAAAATAAAGAAATTTAAAAAAAACACGGTTTTATAAACTTTAATACTTTAATAGGTACCAAATATTCTTGAATATGCAAAATAAACTTTTTCCTACGCATTATCTATTGTTACACAAATCGTCCACATTTCTTACTGTCATCGAACTGCATACACTCATTACAAATATGAAAATCCATACAAATCCGGACTCTAGTCATGACCCATAAGCATGTGCACGGGTGAGACCAATATTAGGCAATAGCTTCACCTGATGTTTTTTTCACGTGAGGGCGCATAGGCGTCGCCAGGAAAATTACCAAAGGGACGCACCGTATTCAAATACTGTATTTCGACTCGGGTAATCAAAATATTTAAAAAATGAAATAAAGTATGTCCAGAACCACACGAATAACTCTTATAATAGTGATTTGTTCTACAAAATAAACGTATCGTATTATTATATCGTCTTAACTTGTGACGTTATACCGCCCACGTTGGCACAAGTATTAAATTATGATTACGAACCGATTATTGATTACGAATTCCGTACGAACACACTGCTTGGCCCCTTTCCTACACACCAAACCACGACGTGTATCAAATACACCTACATCATATCGACTATAAACGGATCATCATCATCGGACTCTTCAACCTTTTAGAGAGGTGGGTCACTTGTTAGGGTTGAAAAAAATAATTAGCTGGCGCCGTTTACACAATTATTATTATTACAATAAAAGTCCGTGAAAAAAAAGGTTATCAATTTTTATTATTTCTACTATCATTAATACAAAATTGTTTTTATCATTTTATTTTACTTTTTATTACTATATGATAAACAATTAAATTTTATGTCATAAATTAAATGTACTTTCTCATTAGATACAATATACGATTTCGATTCGATAAATGAAAATTCTCAAAAATGTTATCGGATTGCGGGTTGAAAACCATTCCATTTTTTCCATTCCAATGAAATGGATTATATTATATTTCACATATGTTTACATATTTTGCCATACGTACATGTTTTTATATATTTATCAATAATTCCATTTTTCCAAAAACCACAAGGAAAAATTGGCGAAATTAAAAATCGCAAAGTAAAAAATATTCTACAAAAAAAAAAATTGGTTTTGCACAAATGAAAGTTATCAAAAGTTTCTCACTGGTCGTACTTTGGAAGTCTCTTTCGATGTAGAGCTTACACCTTCAGACATAGTCAAAATGCAATGCTGTCCAATAACATCGGTGGAAGTCGAAAGATCATTTAGTCGGTATAAGGCAGTTTTACGACCAAATCGAAGATCTTTTGAATTTGAAAATTTAAAAATGCGTGTTATTATAAATTTTAACCAAGATAATTAATATATGAAAATTAACATTAACATATGAAAATAAATCATATTAGTAAAATACATATTTTGGTAGTATAAATACATACTTTTGTTTCATAAACTCATATAAATCCGAGCCTTAGTAATAACGTCTTTTGTTGACCTATGTTACACTGTATTAATTATGTACGACTCATTCTTCTATCATTACATAAAGACTCGAAAATTACATGAAAAAATCATACTAATGTGTCATTAATTTATTTAATTTGTGTATCATACTTACATGTAATACAACACGTCACATGCATCGTGTATTTCCTGATCAATAACTCTTTTCCAATAAATTTATTTGAAACAGTTTTATGTATACTTCAAAAGATTTTGAAACCTTGATTTCACCTGACAAAAAAATCAATAGTTTTAATTTATACGCTTCGATAAAGTTTTTAAAGTTTTCTCGAATCACAACCACTATTTAAAACTTAATATTACGGAAAACCATATTATTTTTGAAGATATACATAACATTTTATTTTTCGACCAATTAATAGTTTTAGAAGTTAAAAGCATTTAAAGTGTATAGTAATGGAGTGGCGGAGTGGTGGTAAAAATTGGCTGACTAACCATCTGTGTCTCCACTTAGTAGCTCTAAACTTTAAAATATTACGATTGTGAAGTTTTTTTAAATATTGATCAAAGGAGAAGAATTTAAATAGAAAAATGTTTAAACAAAACCTTCTCGATCAGAATAATGAGTAATAATAGAAGTGGTCGCAATTTAAGAAATCAAAAACTTAAAAAATCACCTACTTAAAAAAAATTGCGTGATTTTAATATTTTATTTTTTTAATTGTGAACAGTTCATTTTCAAAAAGATCGCGTAGAAAAAAGTATTAGCCGGGAAAACAGAATGCGGAACTCTTTGCAGTTTAATTAATTTCTAACTCGTAAAAAGAAAGTAGGTAATAAATGAGTTCTAAAAATGATCGTTCTTAAAATTAATAAATGTTTTTTTCTTTTTTATTAGCCTTTATAAAAAAAACATTTGGCTCGACAATTAAAGTATCTTACAGCTAAACATTAATGAATGTTAAATTAACTTTGTCACTCTAAAGAAGGGGATGAAGCAAAACGTAAGTTTAGAACAAACGGGACGCTATATCAATTGTTTTATTTGATTATCCATCAAGTCGAGTCCTATTTTAAATTTTAAGTGAAACGGAGAGATCTACATGAGTTTTACGATGACGTTTATCAATAGAATTTTAATGCAGTTCTATGTAACCTTTGTATGAATGACAATTTGCGTCTAGTCGATATTTTAGAGAGGTTATTCTTCTATATTCTCAAAATGCTTTCTAATATTCAGCATGTTTAAAATTAAGTGAAAATAATAAATTAAATAGCAAACAAGATTTAATTAAAATTTTAATATTAAGTCATTACTCGAAACGTAATGGTGCTGGAAATTTGAAATTTTCACAACACTTTTATGTAGACTTCACGAAAATTTCAAAAAGTTTGACTTTCGGCTAGATATAGAACTCATATATTTAGTAATATACCTCGTGTTCTCAACGTTTTTATCGAAAAATAATTGAAAATTTGAAAATGTAACTTAACTTTCACATGATATATACTCTGCTTCGATTATATTTTGAAAACATCAAAAACATTTTTAATACACATTCATCGCCATATTGACGTGTCAGACGTAGGACGAAATACCAAGTTTTGCCGTAATTATCCAATGGGCTTTTCGAGTTTCGTTTACAGATACAGCGAGAACGCATTTCTGGTATAAACGCGAAAAAAGAATAACGGTAAATTAATCGTAATAGTAATAAAATCACACGCGTAGGTGCCGTTCCTCGTATGTGTTGTAAAAATGTTTAGATTTTTGTGCGCATATGTGTATCGCGAGCGAGCGCGTGTGTGTGTGTTTGATTGTATAAGTTCCGAAAAAAACAATTCCTTTTTATGTGTTATGAGTGCACACTGAATCGTTGCGCGTCGAGTGAAATTAAAGCCGAAACGCTATCGCGTGAGAAATAAACGTTATACGTTTTGGTTGAAATTGATTTTTTTTTTGTCGACGTCGATAAAGCCCTCTGTTCTAGACGTGCAGTGTGCAGTACACGTGGTGCAAAAGAGTTAAACAGATTCGTTTCGTATTTGCGTGCCGCGACGGCGATAAAAATCACGCGTATGTCACTGTATGATATTATTATAATATATTATTATGATATACAATATACACGACACGATATAATCTCGGTTTAGCGGCGTAATTACGTTGTTGGACTCTTGTGACAAGTTTTCGTGGGATAAATATGACTTATTATGACTGGTGCGCGTGAAAAGAGTGTACGAGTCGTGCAGTTTAGAAAAAAGTTCAACGTAAACGAGAGTGAAAAATTCAAAAAAAAAAAAAAAATACTGTTATCGTGAACACACTCGGTATTATTTACGCTTCACTCCGAAAACCATTTGATGTTAAGAAAAATAAGTTCCAAGTTCCGTTTTAACCTTTTTGAATGTAATCCAAATACACCAGGACATTAGGAAATTAAATAATAATTGATAATAATGATTTTGGCTGAAGAATTTTTGATCGCGATTTAGTTATTTTGTGAGTACCTACAATTATACACACATCACACCAACACCACGAAATAGTACCAAGTATCCCTTTTCTATAAAGATAAAAGATAAATACATTTTATCTAGATAAAAAAACAGATAATTTTTTTTAATTCCTACTTTAAAGCAGGGTCATCATTTCAATATTTTCTAGGGTAGGGACGTAGGGCATAATGTTGAGACGTAAGTATAAAACTACCCTTCACTTCTTAGGCATCCAATCAGTGACGCCACTAGCACTAAATTTTAGGGAGGGATATTTTTGTCTATGGTCCTATCTCAGTATTATGCCACAGGTAAAATATTTTTTTTTTTTTTGGTGGGGAGAAAATATTATCGTGAAAAAACTATATAACACGACTCTTCACAATCATTTTGAACCTTAACAATATTTTTATTTGGTAAAATACATATAATATAATTTATATCATTAATTTTTTCATTAATTTAATGTTGACGACGGTTGACGAGTCATCAACACAACATAACAATGAACTGTAGGTTTACTCAATATTTGAGCACCAACCAAGTTCCAGGCCCCTAGCAAAAAGATAAATAACTCGAAAAAGTGAAAACGATTCATCTTCGACATTTTTTTTATTTACACGGTTTTGAAAAATTAACCTTATTTCGTATCAAATATTAAGTAAGATTCTTAAATTTGTGTGGTTTTGTATTAAAATAATAAAATATTAAAATAAAACTTCAATGAAGTTGGCTCGATATATTTTGGCATTAAATTGGAATTCAATTAAAACCCAAAACTAATTTTAAAGAATTATTTTCACCGAGTAAAAAAATGAAAACACATTTAAATTTTATTTAAATGAAGATTTCTAATGTATATAAATATAATATAGCCCTCTCCCCGGGCCTATATAAATGTATAAGCCACATTGAGCCGAAGTTGCTTCATTCGCGCATCTTCTTATTAACAGTTATTAAACAATAACAGTTTATATATTATAACAATACATATTTTGAGACTAAATCGGAATATTTGAAATTGTTTTTGAATGTTTGTGTGAACTAAGTAATATGTGTCGGCTAACTAAGGTTAAAATATAACAGTGAGCGTTCAGTGATAAATTACTGCATGTGATCAATGTTTCATAATATGAACCATAATTGGTATCATGATTTGAGATGTATCTTAAGCTTTGAATCTTGGTAGTTATCAAACAAAACAGTATGTATTTTTTTTGATTTTTACGCAAAAGATAAATTACACTATGACTTAATAATTTTTGGTTTTCGTAATATTAGAATATTTAGATATGAAACATCTCAGGCATTATTTTAACGAATCGTTACATTGCTAGAAAGGGAGAGTAAAATAATTCCTGGGGAGCGAATCTAAATAGATCTGCACTTATTTCGTACATAAAACAGAAAGGTTATTCAATTAAATTCAAAATTGTTCAAAATACAATTTATAAAATCTAGGTGATTAAAAAACATTCTTCGGAAACACGGAAAGTACAAAAGTTTACTAGATTCATAATGTGTGTTATTATAAAATAATTTATCATAGTGTTATAGTTGAATACGTACTGTTAATTATAAATATTACATTGATGCATCTGAACTCTAGTTATAGACCGCCATAGGTACTAACTAATAGGACTTAAATCGGTTTTAGAAGTCTCATACATGGCCGGTACAAAGGTTTTAAAATTACTTAAGAGTACATTCAAGTGAATATATCCGATATAGCGCGAACGACTTAATTTTAAGACCTTTGATCCATTCGA